>ML789403.1:53071-96843 GCA_009831015.1 Picea engelmannii
TGTGGTTCCTATTTTTGGACTGTGAGGGGGCTGCGGGTGCTCAGCCTTGTGGCCAAGCCATGGGCGTACCCATGGCATGGCCACAGGGCTGAGCACCCACGACCCCATCACAGTAAAAACATACAACGATTTACATTTAAATAAAATATTTTAAACATACATCGATTGTTTAGAAACTTAACTATTACGTGGTTCCTATTTTTGGACTGTGAGGGGGCTGCGGGTGCTCAGCCCTGTGGCCAAGCCGTGGGCATACCCACGGCTTGGCCACAGGGTTGAGCACCCGCGTCCCACTCACAGTCCAAACATACAACGATTTACATTTAAATAAAATATTTTAAACATACATCGATTGTTTAGAAATTTAACTATTATGTGGTTCCTATTTTTGGACTATGAGGGGGCCGCGGCTGCTCAGCCCTGTGGCCAAGCTGTGGGGGGCCACAGGTGCTCAGCCCTGTGGCCAAGCCATGGGCATACCCACGGCTTGGCCACAGGGCTGAGCACCCGCGGCCCCCTCACAGTCCAAACATACAACGATTTACATTTAAATAAAAAAATTTACACATACATCGATTGTTTAGAAACCTACCTGTTGCAAACGCAATGACGTCCCCGCCACTGATGACCTCCCGGAAACCTCCGATGCGCTCACGACCCCTGCGACCTCTGATGCGCTCACGACCCCTGCGACCTCCCGACGACCTCCTCACACAACACACAGCTCATGACAACACACAACAACATATGGCACAACACACAGCTCACGACAACACACAACAACATACGACACAACAATTTTTTGTAAAACATAACAATATCGATGTTTGGTTAATATATAAGCCAGCTTTCGGCCGAACAATATTTCGGCCGAACTATCTTTCGGCCGAAAGATAGTTCGACCGAACTATTTTTTGGCTGAAAGATAGTTCGACCGAAATATTGTTCGGCCGAAAACAGATTGCCGGAAAGAAAATATCCGGATGACCAAATTTGTACACGCAAATCGAGGGGGATGTTATTGCACCGTTCGATTTGACATTTATTTTTTCGGCTGAAAAATAGTTCGACCGAAAAAATTATTAGTTCGGCCGAAAAAATGTTTTTTGGAAATTTGGAAACCTGATTGTCACAAAAGTGTAACCCACCTTCGTGATTTCACCCAACTTCCTAGGTCAAATTGCACTACCCAAAAGTCGAAACAAAGGGTGGACCACGATGAAGAAGACCTCAGATATCACTTGTTCGTTGTTCACTCATTCTTGTAACGAAGGTTGAGGTTTGATGGGTGTTTACATCTCGGGCAACCGCCTAGGTTGAATTGAACCACCTAAAAGTTGAAGCAACGAGAAAGTCAAGATGAAGAAGAAACATGGAAGCCATCTCCTATTGAACACTTGTAGGTTGGAATTGGTGTAGGAGAAGACACTTGGAGAAAAAAGATTGGTCAATTGCTCATGAACATATGACAAGTTCTTATAGGATTTGGACAAATGACTAACGTCTAGAGGAACCTTCCCTTAAAGAACACCTTCGATGTATTATGAGCCCCTAGGCAAACCTTCCCTTAAAGAACACCTTCTGTGTCTTATAATTTAGTGCTTGTAGATATTTTTTTTCCAAAGGTAGTATAATTTATTATAATTTGGTGGGCAGTGCTTATAGATATGTTTTTTAAAAGGTGTAAAGAAAGTGATGATTAGTTGAGATATTTGTGAATGTGGGTTGACACATCACAATGATTAAAAAAATTATGCCACTTAAAATAACTAATCTTTAAGGGATAAGACTTTCACTCTTGTCAAAGGGTTTTTTTAGTTACTCAATTAACTCTTGTGAAACTATTTTTTTACTTAATTTACTTTTACTTGAACATTATGTTTTTTTTTTAAACACCAAAAGTCCATAATAATCATAGCTATTGGTTTAGCCTTTGTTGATACAATCTTAAGACCTTGCCATGTAGCAACATTATTGTGTCTAAACAAAATCTAGCCACTAGAAATAACTAGTTATACCTCTGGGTTTTTGGGTTGGGTTTTCGATTGATACCTATTTCCTTACATAAGATGAGGATGAACCCTTAAACAATTAGAATAGTTGGGTCATATTACCTAAAAATAGTTTCAACCTAAATAGTATAATAAAGCTAATATCTCTTAATCTCATAACAAAAACTATACTAGTGGGATTTTGACTTTTTTATTGATTTTTGAAATTCCAACATTAATACTATATAAAAAAACTATCTATACATTTTATCTATATATATTTGGAAAAACACAATTATATATATATTTTTAGGTTTTATGTAAAAATATTTGTATTTTGCTTTATTTTTTTTTATAAGATATGTTTTTAAAAAATAAATAATTTTGTTTTTTTACAACACAATAAACATCATTCTAAAGTGGTATAATCTTTTCTATAAGATATGTTTTTTTTAAATAAATAATTTTGATTTTTTATAATAAAATAAATATCATTCCAAAGTTATACAATTTCACAAATTAATTTTTTTATTAAAGTATATAGAATTGTTTAATCTTATAACAAATTTCACAAATTTCTATCAAATTTAATCAAATTTCTATTAATAATAATATTAATTATCATTTTAATTAAATTTTTATTAAATTTACGATTTTAAATCAAATTCATTTATTAGAAGATTAAATTGTCATACATTATAAGCTAACTCAAATTTAAATTTCTTATTTTTACAATATAATAATTAACATTATAGGCTCACTCAAATCTAATTTTTTTTTTTTTTTACAATGTAATAATTATATTAAAAACATGTTTTAACTATATATTAATATATTTAATAAAAAATAAATATAAATATAAAAAATATTATAAACTATATATATTGAATTTAAATTAAATTTATTTAATCTAAATCATTATTTTTATAAGTTTTAATTTCATTTCCATTTTTTTTCTAAAATAATTTTTCTAAAATTTAATTTAGTTTCTATTTCTATTTCATTTTCTATTTTCTACTTTTTATTTCATTTTCTATTTTCTATGTATTTTAACCCTTCCAAAAATTTGGCTAATCACTTAAAACAAATTTACTTCCTTGTCTCAATCCTTAAAAAATTGGGTCTAGTTAGATTTGTTGATTTGTCCCAGTTTTGAATACTTCTTTGCCTCAATCCTTAAAAAATTGGGTCTAGTTAGATTTGTTGATTTGTCCCAATTTTGAATTGGTAAAAATGTTATCTCTTTTAGTTTCATGGGATAACATAATTAGTGAAATATGCCAACAGTCCTTTTCTAGTGAAATATGCCAACAGTCCTTTTCTAATGGGGAGGTCATGGATTCAAGCCTTGTATCTTTAAGATTACAGTTTAGAATCCTTACCATTCACAAATGTGAAGTGATGAATTTTCCGTAACTATTTCCCAAGGTGAAAAAATGAGAGTCTTATCTGTTCTGAGTCATTCTGTCTTATTCCTTTTTCGTTCATCAATACGACAAGTCTTATTTGGCGGCTTCAAATTCAACGTCCTACCAAACCATCAGCCGCATCATCCAATGCTGCGTAGCCGAGTATATAGTGTTCGCCGTCTTATTTGCTTAAAGTCATTGCTGTGTTCTTCCTCTGGATTTACTCAATAAGTCGAATCTTATTTCTTCGAAGTCATTCCGTGTAAATTCCTCTTTCGAATTTCAATCCTTTTTTGTGAAATTTCCGTGGTGGCAAGTTCGCTGTCAAGCATTTTACAATAAGAAACGTATTCCTTCAATGTTACTCTATAAGTAAATATAGAC
This sequence comes from Picea engelmannii, assembly GCA_009831015.1. NCBI lineage: Eukaryota > Viridiplantae > Streptophyta > Pinopsida > Pinales > Pinaceae > Picea > Picea engelmannii. Next base: position 56,856 of record ML789403.1, read on the forward strand.
ATATAGATTATCACTTTTAGGTGAGTAGTTTCTAAACTAACACCATAAGAGATAGAGTTTTTAATGTTTAAAGAATGTTACTAGTATAATTGATGAAATTTTCAATTACTTCCTAATTAATTTAGTGAACAATTTAAGAGTTGTGCATTTAATGATCGATCATACGTCATATCTTACTTACGAAGTGTCATGCACCATTTATGCAAATATTAGTGACGTTTTAGCTAAGGAGTTGTAGTACTTTTAATGTTACAAATCAAGGTCTCGAGTTACTTAATTAAGTCACCAAATACTAGTACAGGTAAGTAAATATCACTCTTGCAGAAATTGAAATCACACTTGTGGAAATTGAAATCACACTTTGCAAAAATTGAAATCATGCTTGCAAAAACTAAAATCACATTTGCGGAAATTGAAATCAAATTTTGTGGAAATTGAATCTACACTATGTTATATTGGTGACGTGCTCAAGTAGAACAAAAGTCTTGTTCTATTGTAACAATTACATGTTTGCACATTCGATGACAATCCAAAGTAATGCCAATCCCAAATGGCTAAAGCTATCGTGAATAAAAAAAACAAAATAGAATAAAGTGCAGCTAAAAGCAAAGTTGCAACAACAAAAGTGCAACACAAAACAAATCACAGTGATGCGATTTGCAACAAAGCGAGTTGCAACAACGTAAATTTCAACATGACAAAACTTAGAGCGAGGCGAATTGCAGTATCTAGAGTTGTAACAATGTATGCAATCATGAACTCACAAAAATCGAAACAAGGTTGAATTGCAACTTAAAGTTATAAATTCTTTTAACACTAATTGAATGTCAACCATGCATGAATAACAACACTATTTCTATGAAAATTAGAATTGCAGTAGACTAGGAAACAAAATGATTATTGAAACAACTGAACATAATGAAAAGATTAAATCCTACGCTAATATACATGCAATACCTTACTAAGGAAGGGTCCTCATCCCCTCAGGAAAGGTACTGAGCTATGAAACTAGGATCACATGATCACCAACACATACATGAAAATAAAAGTGAGAATGGATATTATATTGCAAAATTCTGAAAATACAATAGTAGTCGAATGCTTATCACCATAATTTCCTTCCCTCAGCTCTGGGGAAGCAAAGGTTCTTATACAATATGATTATTGTCTAAAATTATACAAAGGAAGAGATGGAAAACCATGAGAATCCGACTATTCATAAGGTTACAATGACTTTAGAAAATATCTACATGTGCTAACTTGGTGGAATAATCGATTATTCTTTTGGTCATCCATTGGCCTCCTATCACTTTCCTCTATGAAGACTATTTCCTAACCGTTGGTTGCATCATTGACTATTGTTTTGGTGGCTTTATATTTGGAATCGTAGCAATGGTGTACTCGAAATCACAACAAAAGAAAACATGTTTAGAATGGTAGCAACTGGAAATGTGTTTGGAGTCACAACGGTTAGCTGGAGTCGCAGCACGAAGAGTAAACTTGGAGTCACAATACGAAGAGTACACTTGGAGTTGCAGTAATTGGATTATGCCTGGAATTGCAACAGAGATGCATTAAAACCACTATGGGGAGTTGAAACTATTGTATTACTCCTATGTAGTAGTATTAGTACATGAAAGTAACAATTTCCTTTAAGAAATGTTCAAGAATATCGTAATAATGGCATATGGGGAAGGATTCATACCTTATTGGTAAATGCAACAAAACTAGATAAGGCGAGTATCAAAAAGGAAGTGATCAATGGAAAGTGGTAAGCAAAAAGGTATTAGACGAGTGTTGAAAGTATACCAATTTAGGTACATGTCATCCCCCCCAGCCCAAAATTGTTGCATGTCCCCATGCAACCAACAATCACTCAGTGTTAGATAATTCAGGGTTACCCTAAGGGTCACTGACACCACATATTACCTCTTATGTTGCCTCATTCTTCTCACTACTATCATGTTCTATTGGAGCTTCCTTGTTTTCTTTCTTTGTCTCTGTCTGAGTGGCTTCATCAACCATCATGAAATGTGTATCCTAGACAACTACCTCTTTTGTCTCTTAGGATATGTTAGGGACCTAACCTCCCTAACCCCTCATGCAGGTAGAATAATATGTTCTCCATGTAATAAAGACCGATATTAATAAGGCCCAGTAATAAGGAAGAATAAGTCAAATGTAAGAATCCCTAATAGAAGCTTCCTCTTCTAAAATATCTTCCTCTAGATTGTTATTTTGGTAGATAGATTTAGTATAAATAGGAGTCGAGGGCATGAGAAGTTTTTTTCTTGAGAATTATTGTAATTGAGAGCTGCTCTACTGAAGGTTTCCCCCTTGAAGAGGCAAGTGAACATCATTTCCTATCAATAAAAGTATTATTTTGGTGTTATGGTTTCATATATTGTGTTTTCCACTGTTATTCTCTGCAATATTTTTGTTTTCTGCTATTATAATAGATATGGTACCTTAGAAGTGGTATCATAGCACTTTCCTTGGCATAAAACCATGGGTTATTTTTTTTCAAGGTAGATATGTATTCCAACGTCTTAAAGTTATAGAGATATGTCATTCAACGCATAAATCCATAGTTGGGGAAGCATACACACGAGAACTACAAGTGGTACTTAAGCGCACATTGTTGTCCACCCTTGTAACCCCTGTTGGTACCCCTTCGAGTGGTAGAACATTAGAAAACACCTGTATACAGATAGACCTAGATATCCTGAAGCCCTCCATAGATAAACTGATCGGTCGCCTGAATTCTATAGTGCGACCAAGAACAACATTCGATAAGATAAACTCTAGTACCTGGGTAATCGAGTAGTACGACTAAGGGTGTGGTCTAGCCTCCTTAGTTGGTGCCCTGAGATATTCGGCTGAGTACTACAGTTCGACCCCTCACATATATTAGAGAGTTATAGCACAGGGAAAACCCCTATCTGTAGAAACCCTAAACACCTTGACCCTTGGGATGGAAACATAGCAGAAAAAGAATAGACAAGATCTATTGACGTACAACCTTGCCTCCTGCATTTGGGTTTCAAAATTCCTACACATTTCTTGTTTTTAAGAATTTGTCCATTTTGTCACTGTAGTATTATTCAGATCGGAGTATAACTTCATAGGAGTAAAAAAATAACCAATCTAGATCCTGTCTGCACCATTATTTGAGACCTATCCCATTGGATTCCTCTCCTTTCCTTGATCTCTGTCATAGCTATCATTTTTCAACATTTTTTTTCCATGGACCAGACCCCTTCCTGATACCCCTATTTGGCACCTATCCCATTCACTTCCTCTCTTTGCACTGATCGCAGTGGTACCCTTCACCAGTAACCCATTTTTGTGTAGTCCCACTCCCCCCCTGTCCCATCCCCATGGCCCACACCCACAACCAAGATTGGGAACAATGTCTCATGACCTTGGACAAAGCTAATGACCAAACCTAGATTGATGGTTATTCCATTACTTCTAGTCTTGCTAACCTAAACTCTCGACTTTCTACATTCAAATCACTTACCACATCCATCACTGAATTGTCCGCCATGTGTCAACAATACCAGGACGTAATGAACAATTTGACCACCTTGTTTAAGCCACCCCAGATCCCTTCTCTTCTTCTACACCTTATAACCCTGAAGTTCATGAATCCTCCTAGTCCACATCTTTTCCTTCCAACCACTTTTAGCAGGACCTACATCCTCCTCGTGTGGAGGTGAACAAATTTGATGGCTCGGATCCCACATGTTGAGTCACTCAAATCAAACACTATATCTCTTTGTACGACATTACTGATGAGTTGGCCAAAATACAGTATGGTGTTCTCCATCTAGATCCTAAATGCTGGCAATGGAGAAAAAATTCTCGCCAAGGGTATGTGGCTTGGACACAATTTGTTGTGGAGATTTATGAATGATTTGAAACTGACACACACCATTTAGTCTGTTTGACCAAGTTGAAACAATCTGGCAAAATGGAAGAATTTATAGCTTATTTTTAGAACTTGGCATTCTGAATGGAGGGCATGTCTGATGCTTTTCTTCGGGAATGCTTTATCAGTGGCCTCAAGGATGAGATTTGTGCCCATGTCCTGATGGATCACCCTCAGAGTTGGGTGGAAGATATTAAAAGAGATAGGGAATCACAACATGTTGTCTCTTCTCAAACCAGAAAACCATTCTTTCTTCCCCACCCTAAAACTGCCACTCCAACCCCTCCTTCCACTCCACTGAAGATCCATTAATTGACTGGGGTAGAAATGACTAAACGCCAACTCAAGGGCCTTTATTATAATTGTGATGAAAAATATTTTCCGGGGCACAAGTGTAAGGAAAAAAAGATTTTTTTGGCCATTTATGAGGATGTTTTGGAAGAAGCGACCGAGGGCCCCCCTGTGGTCGAGTTACCAGAGCCAACTGATATTACTCCACCCTCAGACCCCCCAGAAGTTGAATCCGTCATTTTAATGAATTCTCTCACTAGCTTCTTTGCTCCCCAAACCCTCAATCTAATTGGTTGCATTAAGCATTGAAAGGTCATCATCCTCATTGACAGTGGAAACACCCTCTTGAGCACTCAACACACCCTAAAAATCCTATGTCATTTTTACACTTTTTGGGTACCACTTGATATTTGCACTATCTCACTTCGATTTTTCTTTTGAGTAAGGTTTTGTTTTTGTCTTGTTCTCTTGAATTTCATCAGCTATTCAGGCTTGTGTAACTCTATAAAACCTCATGAATTAAAAAGAATTAACACTTGAATAAGGAATCAACAGCCAAAACACTTCACCCGACGTGCTCAAGTTTCGACATCGGAACAAATGCAAAGGTGAAAATGAATCACTCAGAAAACCTCAATCCCCGAGCGTCGATATTCACCAGTATCAGCGAAAGGAACTTTTGTTCTCGACAAGTATCACATATGGAGATCATTGATAACCGATCCCCTTTGGCATCGCTAAAAGGCGAAGGGAGTAAATGTTTAAAAAGAAAGAAACAATATCTCCGATAGCCGATACCCGACGTGCTTGTCGGAATGGGATTAAACCGAATCACGACGAACTTTGCAACCATGCTAAGGAGTTTTCTCGATCACCAATTTCTGAAGCGTTTCAGCATCGACAAGTTTTGAGAAAGTTAGTCCAAAGAAAACACGCGATAGGTTTATCCCCAATCGTTGATCCCCAAGACCCTCTCGGCATTGGCGATCCCAGGTTTATTTTAGAACGTGCAGCTTGTTGAAAACCCTGACTCCATTTGATATACATGATTAGGCCACCTGTCCTCATCTAGATAACCATACGATCTAGTCTTACCCTGAGCCACTCTTGGTTCTCTAGGGCCAAGTCACACCTCCGAGTCAGTTCTACCACATCAGCACCGTACGATGAAATTGATCGGCGTTGGAGGTTTTTCGTAGATGGATATCAACGAAAATAGTCGTAGCACATCACTGATCCCTGATCCACCCACTGATAAAGTGACACGATGTGACCTTTTAGTGCTAGATATGATTAGATTCTGAACATTTAAGGGGATAATTAATACCAAATCTCACATTAGTTGCTACTTTGTGTGCAAATCAAAAGGTCATTCGAAGTTACCGATAGAACACATGACCCTCCACACCTCCGCCGTCAACCCACGATGAATTAAATTGTAGAGATTTCGCAATAGATTTGTTTGATTTTAACTCATCACCTGAATTAATTGGTTGATACGACAAGGTAAGTTCTTCCATGTTTAAATTCTCTTGAGCCATTGTAAATGAAACCATTCTGTGTGCAAAGGAGTTTCAAAGCATCTAGAGGAGAGAAACGAGCAATTCAAAGTGGTCGAGATCCCGTGAGTATCAAATAACCGGTTAGAAATCTTTACAGGTATTTACCAGTCTTGATTTTTTGTGCTTACACTTCATATATGTATTTTATACAGTGTTTCTCTATACACACCCTCTAAACGATTTATTTCGATTGTAGGAATGATGCCTCCAAGACAACCAACCACCAGGCGGTTATTGAAACTAAAAGAACCAGAGGTAGGAGAAGGATCTACTCCAGGGGCCGCAAAGCAATTAGAATTTGTCCCAAGGCCGAAACCGACCATTAGGACATCTACAAATAAGGATTTCACTCAACCCCCAACATTTGGAGATACAAAGGAAAACACGGGGACCAAGGTGGTAATCCCACACTGGGGAGAACTCTTCAAGAAAATCATGTTGGGTATGTGTTATATTCTTTGCACATGGGGGTTAGAGGGGGGTGCAGGGGAGCGGAGTCCCCCGCGTGGGGGTTCGGGGGCAGCGCCCCTGAATTTTTTTTTTTCGGGCCGACATATTTCCGCCGGGCCGACATATTTCTCGGACGACATATTTCCGGGACCACATAATATTAGGTGGTTTTTCAGCACATGGTTTTTTGCCGATGGTTTTCTATTTCCGGTTAAGGAATTAGGGTTTTTGGACTAATCCAGGTCATTGGGTTAGGGTTTTGGATGCCGTTGGCTCCTATATGTATATTGTATTGTAAACAATGTAACACAATGTATGAATATAATATATGTTGGTTTTCCTGGTTTGGGTTTCCAGGTGAAAAATCTCTGTGTAATGTTTGTATTTGCCATTGTATCTTTTCTATTATTTTCTGAATATCGGTTTGCAGTAGATATTGTACAAGGTTAGAATTTACAAATCAGTCGGGAAGAATTTTTGGAATATATTCCGTACAATGACTCGGATATGAGAAATCTCGACGATGAACTTTTTCTGAATATCCGACGGTCATACCTACACATGGTAGCGAGTATAACCCGGGTGTTTTCCTATATAGAACTATTGCAATGGCTCATCGACCACATGGATGCATAGAAGTGCCTGATCAATGACGACAATGGCGAGTGTGTCGGGTTTTTCCTTCCAGTAGAGGTGAAAAATTATTATAAGCTTAGAGAATCGGAGGAGCAACTGCACACTGATTTCGTTGTAAAATTCTATGAGCACCATGACACCAGTCAGGTAATGGATTCATGGTGGAGATAAGATAAAAAATACACCAATCGGACATCTGACTGGTACCATATGACCAACTTAAGGGAGTCATATATCTATCTGACGACCCTCATCTACCGGTTGTATGGGGAGAAAGAATGCTCCAGGTTTTCAGAGGCATGGATGCCTCTGGCTTACATAGTGGCCATTTCCGGGAGAGGTTTCAATTGGGGAGCCATCATTTCCAAGAAGCTGAGCATCTGCATACAATAGGCTCGGACACCGAAAGAAGGAGAGACTCCATCCTTCTACATGGCTTCGTATTTACTGAACGTCATCTGTGCCAGAAATGTCTTTGCCGAAATGAAATTGAGCTGGCATGTCTCAGAATTCCCGATCCATGTTTACTTCAACATTTTATGGGAGAACAGGTACAAAAAATCCTACTCCCTCATCTGCGATGAATTCATCGCACACATTTATTTTATTCTTTTCAAGAAAGAATGTCTGAGACTGTCAACTACAGCCAAAAAGATGATATCTAAGGTTAGACACTGGTATCTGGATGAGCGCGATTCATATATCAGGTTTTTTGGGTCCACTGGAGCACGTCATCTCCTACCAGCACATGTCCCTGACCGACTTGTTGTGGGCGAAATATGCTACCAGACCATCCTGCAAGGTTACAACGCTACCCTGGTGAAAGATAAGAAGCGGGTATTTATACCTTATGGATTCCATATAGGTTTCTAACTAGTAAAAGACACCTCTCAAGCCAAGTAGGAAGGATTGAGTCAATTGGAGTTCTAATTCCAGACAGGTCGCTATCGCAAACATGACCCAATGGGTCTAGTCTTGAAGCATGGATCGCAAGTGTCATCCTTCTGGCCATACACCCATGACAAATTCGAAGATGAGGTCTTCACTGAAAATTCCCAAGACTGGGATGAAGTGGTTGCAAGGATGGTCGACCCTAAGATCACCAGGTTCAAAGCCATGAACTTGGATGAACAAGAAACAATCCTAGAACAATCGGCTCAAGGAGTCCTTAGGGCCAGAGAAGAAATGATAGCGGCCGAAGCAGTAGTTTCCCAAGTAGCTGCCAAAATAGTAGAAGCCCCCCGACAACCCCTATTAAAGAAAGAGGTTTCCCTATGCCACATGATGCATGGGAAAGGGGATTTATCATGTTAGAACAAGCACAACGAGTGATTGATCAGCTACAAGATGACCCAAACATCTCAGAAACGATAGGATCCCCTGTCGATAACCCAGACAGAAATCAGGTGGGTACAAGTGGCCCTGAATGTATAGACATTGATGAGATTACTGGGTTGGAAGATTCTGAATTCATGGTTCCACTGACCAAATCACCGACAGGTGTTTTGGCCCAACCAGAGATAGTTGGAGCATCGAGGAGGATCAGTGTGTCAAACCCCTTGTGAGCTAATAAATATCTATGATGATGACGAGAGCCCATAAGTATATCTTGGGACCCTTGTACATATCGAAGAAGAAAAGGGACCAGAGAAGACATCTTCCCCTGTTCCCGATGCTCAAATTCAAGGGCTTCCATAGAACAAGCAAGAGGTTGAGAGCGTCCTAGACACTGAGCTGCCCAAGGCACTAGAGACCCAAGCAGATAGCCTGAAGAACAACCTAGGGTTGGATGAACCAAACGAAGGAGCTCCACAATAGGAAATTGGCATCTCAACGGTCGATGATCAAGTAAGTATCGAGCATACCCCTGATTCCTCAATTTCAATCGGTACTCAAACCCCTGATGAGCGACAGACAAAATTTGGGCCTTCAAAGAATAGGGAGGAATCTCAAGAACCCAGTCTCGAACAAGTATATACCATCAAAAGTCTAGGGAATACAATCACCTGGGGAGATCAAAAAATCTCCAAGCTTGTGGACGAAGTAGCCGACATACATGCCATAGCTTATGACCAGAAAAGGAAGGCTATCGTCCAAAGAAACACCAAAAAGAGGAGGGTCACTTTAGATCGCTCCATCCTCATTACTACAGAGGAACATCTGATTAACACAGAGCGTGCTAAAATGTATGAACTTATCGGTGCGGGGATGGAAATCACAGATGCCACCTTGGACAGAGCTAAAAGAGATGAAGAGGAGTTGGTTGCTTCTTTAAAGGAATTAGAACATTTGTGCCACTTGGCAAAATATTACCAGGACACCACATAGGCTGTGATGTACCTAAGGAACGAATTCAAGGAGGCCTACAGTAAGTTTACATATGAACAGAACCTATTCACTGCAAGGACAACCATGCTTTAGGAAGACACCCTCATGGCACTTGCAATGTGAAAAGATATAGAGAGGTAGTACGAGAAAGCACAACAATCCATGGAAAGAATCAAATATATTAGCGTGGTGCAAAAGGGATGAGACACCAAAGAGCATGACATTTGGGTGCTAATGGAAAGCAACATCGACCGCATAAGGAAATCAGTTGAGTATTGGGTTAAGATGTCCCAGGAACCCCATCGAGAAATCCAAGAAAAATGGGCCAAGTGAGAGAAAAACTGGATCAAGATCAATCGGGTGATGAAAGACATTGGACTCCCCGAGTTTGGCACACCCGATGACTTTTTCAACTTGCGGGACATAGTCAAATCGCACATCGAGCAAGATTCATTATGGGTCAAAGAGATAACAAAGGTGACAGACACAACGTTAGGTCGAGTATGACAGTTTATGGAACACCCGATCAAATCTCGAGCCATGGTGTAGTAGTTGACTGCCAGTATAGTCAAGTATCGAGCACATGCGGTAGAGATACGAGAGATTCATGTGGCCTTGATGGAACATGATATATTCCCATACGCCAACACCTGTGAGGATCTGTTCATCAAGTAGTCGGAGTACGAAAAGAGTCACCCTCTTAAGTGACATCTTGAGATGACTCTTAGAAAAACTCATAGAAGAGAACGCCATGTGGCGAATTCTGTTTTGCTTATCTGCACTTTAGTTGATATTTTTAGTTAATTTTATGTTATAAATAAGAGGATCGATCGATTAGTTAAGGGTTGATGGTTGTTTCAAGAAACTCTGATTTTTGGTTTTGTTAAGAACTATTTCAAAGCTTCCTTTAATTGAGAATTCCTTTTGAATTAGAGACAAGTTTGTGTTTTCATCAAATGCATCTATGATTGGATGTGGAGAAGAAGTATTTCTTATTTCGTCTCATGAGTGGATGCTGTAACGAGTAAGAGATACTAAATCTTTTGATAAATTATCTAATGCAATGTTTTATAGTTCTTTATTTAATGATCAAAATAAATCTTTGTGTTATTATGTGATTAATGATTAGAGTTGAGTGAATTATTTTTTACTTGCCATCGTTTATCACATGCATGTTTTCTTCTGATAATTTGTATCTCAGTTAGTAATCAGAATACTCACATGGTTAACATATTAGTACTAGGCCCGTGGTAGACGATCACCATATGCATGCTAGAGTAAAGGGTTATCCCTAACTCAACCTCTTCTCCAATAGTTAAACTTGTTCCCATTTTTTTACCTAGTTGGTTTATACCGGCTTTCATCTTATATCGGTCCCACCTAAAAGAAAAAGAAAAAGAGAACATCTGAACTGAAGGAGATACCTTCACAAGAAAATGTAAAGCCCATCGATTAATTGGCCAGATCACAAGATGTGGAGAACCATTCCACCATTAAACACTGCAGAGTCTAATTGGGCCTCAGTGGCAGGTTTGGTTTCTGTTGTTGAGATAAAGGGATTTAGGACCCATCAACAGAATTGGTGCTAGAAGGAGGGATTTAAGAATGAATGGTTGAATACATATTTCACATAATATTTCATACAACCTATAGATTCAAAGAAGCCCAGATGCATGGCTAGTCATTCCCAAGACAACCCACACACACTGAGTACTCTTGAAATGAGTAACTCACCCCAGTCCAAGGAAGAATGTTGGTTCCCTGATATACTTTACACTCTTCCTCATGAGGAATTAAATCAATTCAGAAGAATGACAAGAGCATACACCTGTCAGATCGGTGCACTTTCCTTAGCTCCATTACTTCCTCATAGAAAATAAATAAGTAGACTAGTGGTCGAGTCCCCCTACCGAGTTTTTGTGCACACGGTAGAAGACCTAATATATTTCACCCTCATTGAAATAGAACATTCTCTCAATCTAATCCCACAAACACCGATGAGTAACTCCTCATAGCTTGACGAGTTTTCGGAAGAAGAAGGGTTTCACTCAGGATTTGAAGATATGGAAGACAAAAATGACCATGATGAAGAAAGGGGAAACCCACCACAGAATAATCAACCTTGGTTGGACAGAGATGCTTTGGCCATCCCTGGATGAGTACATAACCTTCCCCAACACCCAGAGAAGTTACTTCCTAAATTTGACCCTGAAACCTCAGGACTTCCCGATGATCATATCAAGAAATTCATACTAGCTATCAGACTGATGAATGTCCAACATGAAGATGTAGTTTGTGGGATTTTCCTCTATACCTTTGAGAACTCAGCTTCCATGTGGTATTTTAACTTTCCTGTAGGATCCATAACTAGTTGGATGAAGTTTCAAAAGGATTTCCTAGATAAATTTGTAGAGGAAACTACTACAGGAGCTTTGATGGATGAGTTGTTCATCGCCACCATGAGTTTGAAGGAAAGGGTTAAATACTTCAATCAAAGATTTACCACCATCTTAAATAAATTCCATCCCGAGGATAAACCTACTCAGGAGTTGCAAATCAAAGTATATGATAACGCTCTCCCAACCTTTATTTCCATGTTTGTGAGGAGGGCTTCCAAACCAACCCTGTCTGAGAATTCTGAGGAAGCCAAAATGATAGAGTTCCAAATGAAAGGATGCAAAGAATGATAGGTATCCTTAGTTAAGAAAGAAGTTCAAACTCCTCCTAGGAGAGGTCTATTGCTTACTAGACCCCCAGGGAAACAAACAGAAAAGGCTCCTGAAAAGGGAAGTGGGGATATAGAGGACCTACAATGCATGGTCAAAAAGCTATCAAATGAAATCATAGACATGAAGATAAGTGAAGGGGAGGGAAACCAAGGCCAAAGGCTCTATAAGACTTTCTTTAAAAGGAACCCACCGTTCAAAGCAATTGAACCCCCCCAGCCAACTTAAACATCGATATGGGAAATGTAGCATCCAACTTTTTCTGAACTTATCAGCAGGAACAAGACTTCCCACAATGGGTGCATGCCATGAATTTGATGGACAAACGATTTCTAGATGAGGTCTCCCTAACCGAACAACCGAGCGGATCAAATTTAAATATTTCTGATCAGGAATAAGCTGACCCACCGGAAGAAACAACCATGTTAATATGGGATCCTGATTTACCTATGCTTTCTGATGACCTATGTGAAGTCTAGGAACCACCCACAAAAGTTTTGGTTGTTCAAACATGAAGTAGGGGTCCACCTGTCTCAAATGACCTTACCACGACCCAAATTTCGGGAGGAGGACCAGCTCCCGATCATCCAAAAGAACCATTCTCTCCCCAAAGAAACCCTATAAACATCCATACATGAGAATCACCCAAGATGGATTACAACATAGTTGAAGATTTGAATAAGTTAAAGGAAAACATGTCAGTCTTGGACATATGTAGAATCCCTTAGCAAAAGGACTTTCTGTTACAAGCATTGAAATTAGTAGAAAATCCTACATTGAGCACTGACCAAAGAGAAAATCTAACTCCCACAGTTGTAGGAATTAATCCAACTATGAACGCCTACTCTGAAGATAAGAAGGGAATACCTTTTGTCCCACCTTTCCTTTTGACATTTGAAGTCTTCAACATAAACCTCCATAATTGTCTAGTTGACTCAGGAGCATCTTCTAATGTCATGCCTTTGTCCATTTTAAAAACGTTAAACGCCATTCCTCTCAAGAGAGATAAACATGTAATACAATTAGACATAACCCAGGTTAAGGCTATGGGAGAGCTAAAAGATGTGATGATCAGAATAGCGACACACCCTAAGTTTGTGCAAGTGATTGGCATCATTGTAGTAGATATCCTAGAAGCTTACGAGTTATTATTAAGCCAAGATTGGTTTGAAAAGTTAAATAAATACTTTAGTACATACTGGGCTCACCTTTGTCTTCCATTAAAAGGGCACAAAGATATGATCATAATTGATAGGGAAAGATATCTGAAACATACTGTCACTGACCTAGAAACCCCAAACGAACCATCATCAACAGATTTCCCTGTGCTAGGAAACTATTCCTATGATTCCTACTTGAGGAACTTCTTCTCTCTCTCATCTGATGTCCCTCTTACTCAAAACTCCAAAATGAGTTTTCGAGAGGAATTGTTGACAGGGGTGAAAGAAATCCTCTTCTACCAAGAACTCGCGTTAGAGATCACAAAACTCACAGGAGGAAAAGAGGAGAGTAATAAGAAAGGGGAAGTTGATGGATTCTCCCGTAAGTTTGGACCTTACACTTTGATGGCTCTAAATCACAAGAAGGTTCTGGGGAAGCCTGCATCCTCATTGATCCGAAGGGTAAACATCATTTCCTATCCTGTAGACTTGAGGTTGAATGCACAAACAACACCACCGAGTATGAAGCCCTAGTACAGGGGTTAAATAAATCCATAGACTTAAACGTCAAAGAATTGAAGTTTTTCATAGATTTTGAAATTATCGTTAGACAAGTAAGGAATACTATACATTGAAATTCTCCGCACCTAAAGAATTACCAACAGGAAGTGCATAGGTTAATTGAGCATTTTGAAGCTTTCAATATTACAACGATTCCCAAGGCAAAGAATGTCCTTGCTAATTCCCTAACCACAACTTCTTCAAGGATATCACCTCTAGAATATTATGAAGCCTTCCGGTTCACTATGGAGCTACTATACAAACCATCGGTGCCCAACAACATTTTTAATTGGAAGGTATTTGAAGGGGATGAATAAATCATAAACTTTCTGACAAATAAAGATAATTTCAAAGATTTGGCTATTGACAATGAAGTATTCTAGGAACTGTCAATGGAGATTGATCTTTGGACAGGTCAACCAACTGACAAATTGAATTCCCACACAATTTCGAAAGGGATAGCTAATTTAGAAAATCTATTTGACCTGAAGGAACGATTTAAGGGGCCAAAAAACGTGAAGACTGGTAGTTCCTGTCCCATGCATGAAACTATAAATCTTGGAACCCCGAAAAACCCAAAGGATATAAATATAGGCAAGACTATATCTAAAGAGGAAAGGAAGGATTATCTCAAAATGTTCAGACAATATCAAGATGTCTTTTCCTGGTCCTACCGAGATCTGAAAACTTATGATACCCGCATCATTCAACACACTATCCCATTAAAACCTGAAGTGAAACCCTTCCAAAAGAAGCTCCAGAAGTATCACCCATCCCTGGAACCTCTCATGTGTCAGGAGTTGAAATTTTTTTTATATGCCAAAATTATCTTCCAGTTTAGACATTTTGCGTGGGTAGCAAATTTGGTTCCTGTGAGGAAAAATTCGGGAGAAATCCGCCTATGCATGGATTTCAGAAACCTAAATAGAGCTTCAGAAAAGGAAAAATACCTGATCCCACCAATGGAGAAACTCTTGCAGACTGTGTTTGGCTCTGATATTTTCTCCTTATTGGATGGTTTCTCGGGTTACAACCAGGTTCTAGTTTCAGAAGAAGACCGCTTGAAAACTACGTTTTGAACCAAGTGGGGAACCTTCGCTTACAAACACATGCATTTTGGGTTAATCAATGCAGGATTGACCTTGCTGAGGGCCATGGACATAACATTTTGGGGACTAATCAACAAGTGTGTAGTATTTTATTTGGACGACGTAGTTGTGTATTCAAAGAACAAAGAAGATCACATCCAACATTTAACCCCGATTTTCGAAAGGTGTAGGAAATACAGTATATCCTTAAACCCAAAGAAAACTATTTTCAGTGTCGAAGAAGGTAATTTGTTAGGCCACATTATATCTCAAGAAGGCATTCACATATACCCAGAAAGGATTAAGGCTATAGCTCAACTTCCATTACCCCACAACAAAAAATCTATGCAATCATTTTTCAAGAAAATCAACTTTGGGAGGAAATTCACCCCCGATTTCATGAAAACTATCAAACCCTTACAAAAAATGATTCGTAAAGATTTCGAATTTAAGTGGGATGATGAACGAAACAAGGCCTTCAAAAATATTAAGACTGCAATATCTCAAGCCCCCGTGTTACGAAGTCCCGATTTCAACAAATATTTTTTCATCTATACTTTCGCCTTCGACCAATCATTAGCAGAAGTATTAACTCAAAAGGATGATGAAAACAATGAGGCTCTGGTGTTTTTCATGAGCACTAACCTCCAGGGGGGCGAACTAAATTACCCCGCCATAGATAAGAAATCCTATGCGGTATACAAGGTAGTAAAGCACTTCAGATCTTACATCCTCAAGAATCACACTAAAGTAATCATGCCTCACCCTGCAGTCCGATCCCTATTTACTCAACAGGATATGGGGGAAAGAATAGGGAATTGGATGGAAGTAGTCCAATAATTTGACCTAGATATAAAACCTGCTAAACTAGTTAAAGGACAAGGGTTATGAAAACTGGCAGCCGAAGCTCAAGACCAAGTAAATGAAGACCTCGGATGGGAGAATGAAATGTCATTATGGTGTGGTGAAGCTTCATACATTTCCCCGAGACAAGAGTCTTGGTATGAGAAATTGAATTATCTCTTGCATCATGGGACTTGCCCAGAAAACTTAAACTCTAGGGAAAGGAGAGCTCTCAGGTTAAAATCCACACAATATCGCCTCATAAATTTGGTACTCTTGTGGGTTAATTATGATGGGGTACTTTTAATATGTCTCGAACGTGAATATGCAGACAAAGCTCTGAAGGAGATCCATGATGGCCCTGCCAGTGGACATTTT
Source organism: Picea engelmannii (assembly GCA_009831015.1). Taxonomy (NCBI): domain Eukaryota; kingdom Viridiplantae; phylum Streptophyta; class Pinopsida; order Pinales; family Pinaceae; genus Picea; species Picea engelmannii. The sequence continues at coordinate 72,813 of ML789403.1, forward strand.
GTAGGGAACACTGCCGCTCATAAGATACTAAGAGATGGTTATTATTGGCCCACTTTGTTCAAAGATGCTCACACATATGCTAGGAACTGTAAGACTTGTCAAATAAGCACTGGGAGGTAGAAGAGAGGAGCTATCCCACTCCAACCGGTGGTCGTTTCTAGGCCTTTTGAGCAATGGGGGTTAGATATCATAGGAGAGATTACACCAATTTCTTCAAAACAACATAAATATATACTTACTACCACCAATTATTTCACTAAATGAATAGAGGCCATCCCTCTGACTCACATAAACAAGAAGGTGGTAATCTAATTCATAGAACAACAACTAATCACAAGGTTTGGTGTCCCTTCTGTTATGGTTTTTGATAATGCAGCTTACTTTTCTTCCACCCTATTAATGGAGTTTTCTCTCGACAAAGGACTCATAATTAGGTACTCTGCAAATTATTATCCATAGGGAAACAGAGTGGTAGAGTCAACTAATAAGAACCTAGTAAGAATATTAAAGAAAAAAATTTCAGACAACTAGAGAAATTGGCATAATTCACTTTGTTAATGCTCTGTAAATTCCTAGAGGTTGTTAGGAAAGAAGAAATCTACGAGAGGTAACTTTATCCAAGCACTTCGAAACTGGAATCTATCCCTACCAGCTTCAGAGAGGGATCTCTTTGTATGATTTAGATATGTTTTGAACTTAAGATATCAGGCTAGTTAAATAAATAAGATTGAAAAGGTTTGTTATTGTTTTTGTTAAGTTGGATGAAGGGGCTTTACACATCCATTGGGCTATGGGGTCTGTGTTATAAAGATAGAAATCTAAACCAGAAACAAAAAGATTCTTTTCATAGGGAAAGATAGTGCATTCACTAGATTCTTTTAGCAATAAAATGATGAAAAGCATAAAATATGAGAATATCAATTAAAGTAAAGAAGCATTTAAGAATTTATTCACTGTAATATCAGAAGATAAACATCAAAATCTTTCAAAGTCTGAAATGGGGTATACGAGGATAAATCCTACAACGTACGTTACTTTTAAAAGATTAGATTAGAAAACACTATGATAACTGAGCAAGAGGAACATTCAACATAGAAAGAAAACATCACCAATGAACAACACACGAGAATCCTGTGAAACGTCTCTTTGTATTAACGAAAGATCTCTTGATAAAAATATTACAGTCTTGTAGCTTCTAGAGCGTAAAGATCAACCCTCAATAATTCAAAGTTTGAAGTATTTATAATTGAAATTACAAACGATCCTGTCATTAATGATCGAGACGTGGCAAATCTAAATTTAGCTAACTAACTTAACAAGATACAAAAATCTAGGAAATTGTTTGATGATGTGTCGAAACTTCATGTTGTTTTCTGGGTGAACCATTGGTGAGGCCCCCACATGACCTCATCTGACTGGATAGCTGAATGAGCTTGGACATCTCATCGACTACTCGATCAAATTGCAAAGCTCTTCCCATCGAAGGTGACTGGGAATACTAACTTTGAGCAATCTATGATATACTTCATCCATCTCCGTGTACTTGGAAAAAGTTGGCTTGGTGATGAAGATGTATCGGATTTCATGTTGTATGCTAATGTCAAACTGTAAAGCATCCAAGAATGCCTTACTAGTGATACTGCCTTGTATTCCTGAGAATTTTGAGCTATCCTTAGCCACAGTGGCTAGTCTCTTTTTATAATTGGGGAGTGTCATCAATTTGTCATTTATAACTCTCATACCAGGAAGGCCTTTCTTCTGCAGAGCTTCGATCTTGCTGAAATTTTTTTGTACTCCTGCGTCCATGGTCTGGACCTTTTCCTCCAGCTATAGCATCAGTCCTCTCTTGGTCAGGACTCTCTTGACCTCGAGGATGGTATCTGTCCTATCTTCAATCTTCAATTCCTTTAGCTCCTCTCTGGTTTTGGAATTTAGAAATTTGATGATCTCGGTAGCTTCTATGGGCATCTCTCCCAGTTCCGCTCTTATCTTCTCGATGGTCTGTTGACTTCTTTGCAACATCTCATTTTGCTCGAACATGATTTGTATCATCGGCCATATTTCATTCATGGACTTGGTGATGTCCATCCAGACACTTTTTTTGACCTCAGCCAGTGTTTTTCCTGCCACTGTTTGCTTTTGAAGTTGTTGCAATTCCTGTTTAAGCTTGTCTGAAGTTTGTTTCTCCTTGGTGTAGTGAGTTTGGAAGGAATATTTGAGTTCCTGAAGGTTCTCAATCTCCTTTTTAAGCCTTCTAATCTCTGTTTCTTGCAAATTCATGTGTTCCATGGATTTATCCATATCGACTGTCTTCTCCATAGCTGTCAGTGGAGTTGCCGAGGGTATTTCTGCTACAGACGTTGTGCTCACTCCTGTGAGAGGAACTGCGCTCAGTGGAATGACCTCCATGGGCTTTAACCGCTCCCTCTCTTTTACTAGCTTTTCCAATTCTGCTTCCATTTCTTTCAACTATGCATTCTGCTCCATGATGATCTTGAGCATCTCATCGTTCTCCCCCTCTGTCTTCGCTATTTCCTTTGCCCATGAATCTTCTGTTGGAGGCAATTTCAATTGTTTCCTTAGAGATTCTATATCGACATTTTTCTTTTTGAGCATCTCCTCGACTGCTTTCACGTTTGAGGGATCATATCCGATCTTGAGGACCAGTTCCTCCAATGTCTTAATCCTGTTATCCTTGGCAAAGGAGGATATTTTTTCTAACTGCAGCTACGTCTGGACATTATTCAGAGATACTTGTAACTTGGAGGTAGCAGTGTAAGCATGTTCCAATGTGGAGAAAACCATTCTCCAGTTTTCCTGTGCATATCCATCTGATCAGCTGGATGCACATCTTTAGTCTGAAATTCAAACATTGCCCTTTTGTAATCGGTGATTACCTTTGGGTCTGGCACCTGTGCTTGCAGAAACGCCATGTGCATTCTACCCTTCTCAATGTCGAATATAGACAACAGTCAGTGTTGTGCAGTGGATGTTTGCTTCCATAACTGAGCATACGTGTTGTTGGTTAGCGTCTGATTTTTCTTTTTGATCAGATCATACTTCTCAAAAATACTCAATTTCAGTCCTATTTTGCTCAGCTAGCTGGCTGGTGGAGTATCTGTAGCTTTTTAGGAAAAACTGTAGTTGTGATTTGTTTGCTACTTGTACTGAGGGGCGACCAATCAACCTCCGAAGTGGTAGTGGATTACATTCCCTTTTCACCAGCCGTGTCAGGTGCCTAACTAGTTTTTGGCCTCTTGGTATGTAGTTGAAATTCTTCGAATGATACTTCAGTGATGGAAGGTGAAACATCTTTCCTAGGCCTTTTCTCCTTGGGAGCATGTGGTGTAGTCATCTGTGAGACTGTGACCGAAAGGTCTTGCTGTTCTATCTCAACCAGAGTGTTTGGCTCCCATTCTGTCTGGTTGGCAAATTTTTCTATCTCAGGCTTGGATGAGTGGATGTATGGGATGTTCTTATTCTTAACTCTCATCTCTGAAATTATTCCACAGGGGTCATAGTTCCATATGAAGCTAGCAAAAAACTTCATTTCTTTTAGTATCCTGTCTACTTCCTCCCCGACGCCTCGGCTATTGCAAATGAATGATCCTACTTTCCCTTTCATCCTGAGCTATTATTTCTTTTTCAGAGACACAAAATTAATTTCATCTAAATTGATCATCTGCCTTATGTACTCTAGGGAAAAAATCCTCATGGGAAGATATTTGGGTAACTTGTATGGGGCCAATTCGCACCCATACACTCTGATCTTTGTGTGGTCCTGGTACAGGTACCAGTCTCCCAATTTTGCAAGATCCAAGAGGTGTAGGATCCTCTGAATTTCCTCATTTATTCTAGGTTCGGGTCTACCGCTGAGCATAATCACAATTGGGTGGTAGAACTGCTCGATGAATTGCTTGAAACTGAATTCTGTAGAGTTATGTCTGAGCAGCGAAGTCCACATTGTCACTGCCTGTGGTCTTCCATCTTTATCCATCTTTTGCATTGAAAAGGAAAATTTGTCCGCTTGAAAGAAAACAAACAGGTAAGCATGTATTGAAGAATACCAGAACATGCCTTCTGTGGCAAATTTAATGAATTTTTCATGAATGTTGTCCGCCAGGAACGTACTGTAGTTGAATTGAGTAGTGGGTCTCTCATCGATGGAAAAAATGGACAGAAATCCCAAGATGGGTTCATCCACCTATTGATCCGAAAAGTATCCAAGCAAGGCACATAGTGACGTGATGACCTGGTTTCCCTTTACTGATAACAGGGAGGAAGGATAAGGGGGGTTTGTAGTGGGGAGCTGAGTGGATTGTGGGAGGAAAAGCTAAAAAATATGAGCCCTTTGGGGAAAAGACAACTTCTAGTAGAGCTCCATGATGATTTCGAGGTTGAAAGGTGAGGCAGATTCGGCTCTGGGTATTTGCATCATTTGGTTAATGGTTTTTGGTGTGATGAGGAAAATAATTTCTCCAGACAAAGACATAATGGCTCTTTTTTAGGGATATAATGGACCTGGCATTTGAGGGTGAATTCAGGAAAGTGGTGAATTTGGGGGAAGAGATACAGGGGAAGATTTGACTCCCAGAGCCCAATTTCATCGCTCTGGTCAAGGAAAACCTCTTTGAGCCATGACTGCAAGTCTGCAAAGTCGAATTCACATCTGGTGTCTATGATTAAATGGTCTTTGTACGCCAGGGGGATCCTGTCAAGGTCAACAGGCGGCCGGAGGAAATGATTTTCAACAGCTTCTGTCCTCTTTGATTTTGGTGCCATCGCTATAAAAATACCTACAAATCAAACAGTCGTTAGGGGGGATGATGGTGGCTTGGTATGTTTGACTAAAACAGAGATAAAATGGGGAAAAATCCTCTGGTGCGACGGGAAAGGTATTTTCTAGTGAGACGACATAGCAAGTAATGGAAGAAAGAAGGGAGATGGTGGTTTTGAGTGAACGGATATCCGTTGGGCATGAGGGACAAGTCAGTAGGCTAATGGATAAGTTAGCCAGTAATAAATTGCCAAGGGATCATTTGGAGCATGAGATGGCAGGTAATAATGAATGACGAATATGACCAGACAACGTGGCGGGAGTTGATTGGGGAGTGACCTTGGTGAGAGGAATTGTAAAGGGAAAACAAGGGGAAAGGGACTGACAGAGTAATGAGACATGACCTCTAGGAAAAACATGCATGATGACGTTATGGGGTGATGAGGCATGTCAGAAATAATAGGCGGTGGAGATATGAACCAATGAATTTATACCACATAGAGGAAAAGGGCCCACCAGAGAATATTTCATTCCGGAGCCCCCCCCCCCTCCGTTAAAGATAGATCGGTCGAGGGGGTCTGAAAAACACCATGAGCCATTGATCTGCGTGCTTTCTTTTCAACTGTAGATTTGTGCGCGATAGTTAACCAACATTTTGAACCCCCCTCCCCATTAAAGGAAGAACCAGTCGGGGGTGATAGGAATCCAATCTGCCGTGGATCTAGGTGCTGAAAACTGAGCCGTCCAGATGTGCACATATGTTATATCCGATTCCGTACCCCCCCCCACCGTTAAAGGTAGAACGGTTGGGGGGGTCTGGAAAGATTTATCGAGAGTAGATCTAGGCGTGAACCTTTGAGTCATCCATACCTGCGTTGTGCTTAATTGTGAGCACGAAAACGTATGTGTTCTGAAAACTTAGGATAAGCGCGATCATGGGTTTTCCCAAGCTTTTCCATGTTTTAATCACCAAGGGGTTAGACATCAAAACTTCAAACATCAAAGGTATGGTTCAACATCAATCATCATACTTGTTTTATTGAAATAAAGCAAACTACCCTATGCTCTAACCTAATTACCTATGACAATTAGCCCAGATTAAACTGTTGGACTAAAGAATTACTCTATCTTGGGGTTATTTGACCAAAATTAGACAGTTTGGTCAGATTTATTCACTAACTAACCTAAATTACTTGGCTACGATTGAACAGTTTAGCCAAGATTATTCACTACTCCTATCAACATCAATTTAAAATAACTTAGCCATGCTTGAAAGGTATGGACCAAGTCATTGTTATTGCATGGGGCTCTATAGAATTTCTTTTATGCCCTCTTTTATTCTTTTTCTTTATTTCTTTTTTCTTTTTTTGTTTTGTTTTCTTTTTGTTTTCTTTTTTCTCAAATTATTTGTAGAATGAAAAATCATTTGCCAAACAAAAACACTTAAAGGGATAACATTTCAGTCACCAGTTGATCCTATAAATTATAGGGTTATAACAATGGATCCACCCGGGGATGGTACTCTCCTTGTGAAGTGCCAAGAATCCTGATTCCTGATGTTTTGAAATTCTCCCCACAGTTTCCTTTGTTGCTTGATTGGTTTTATTTTTGAAAATTGGAAGACATTTTTCAGTAGCTTAGGGCCTTCTCTGCGGGCTTCAACCATCTGATTAGATTTATTTCACTCAAAAACTTGTAAACAAAATGAAAATGGTTTGTACAATGGAAAAGTGTGACTGGAGGTCCCTACTACAGAGGTGAATAGTGCTTCAGCATTCTGCCATTTACAGGTCCTCCTGGCAGATTTGTCCCATCACTGTTGTTGAGCAAGAAGGCATTATTTCCTCTGAATGCTTGAATAATGTAAGGTCCCTTCCATAGACTATCGAATTTTCCATGCTTCCCCTTATCTTCATTCCGGGCATCCCATCTCAGAAATAAGTCACCTAGCTCAAAGTCATCCTCTTTAGTTCTTTTGTCAGAGATCTTTTTAATTCTTTCTTGGACAACCTGAGTTTTGTTTTATACTTCTTCTCTGGGCTGCTGCCATTGGATCATCTGGTTTATCATTCTTTGGGATTCGTTCAACTCGGATTGCATCTCTTGCAGCAATTTCATGACAGGAACTCCTAAGGAAGTGGGAAAAACTACTTCAGTGCCATAGACCAGCTGATATGGTGACATACCAATTGACCTCTTGGTGGTCAGTCTGTCAACCCATAGTGCGAAAACTAGCTTGTTATGCCATGATTTTTTGTTTTCTTGCAAAGTATTCTTAATAATGTTCACCAGGGTCTTATTTGAGGACTCCGCCAACCCATTTCCCTGAGAGTAATAAGCTGTGGAATGACCCAAACCAATATGGTACTGGTTGCAAAAGTCTATAAGATTCTTAGATCAGAAAGCAGTTGCATTGTCAGTTATAATCTTTCTAGGACATCCAAAACGAGACAAGATATTATTTTCAAGAAATTTAATAATGACAGAATCATTAGCTTGCCTACTTGGTACAACTTCGATCCATTTTGTGAAATAGTCTGTAGTAGTGAGAATCCACCTATGCTAGCCCGAAGAGGGGGGATGTATTTCTCCGATAAAGTCTAATCCCCATTGCTGGAAAGGAGCTTCCACAGAGATTGGTTTCAAGGGAAAAGGAAGGAGCTTCTTTTTGCCCTCAAAAACTTGACACTTATGACACGAAGTCACTTTCTGATGCACATCAGTGAACAATGTAGGCCAATAAAACCCAGCTCTGATAATTTTATTAGCTGTGGTCTTCCATCTTAGATGACCACCACAGTCTCCTGCATGAAAATCTTGCAATACTCTGTCATCTTCATCTTTTAACAGACAATTCAACAAAATACCTCTAGGATCCTTCCAATATAGATTGCCTTCTAGAATGCAAAATTCTAATGCTTTAAATTTAAAAAACCTAGCTTTAGTTTTGGTCAGACCAGGGGGAGCTTGTAAGTTATGCAAAACAAATATCAGGTTTGCATACCATGGAGAGTTCATAAATACCTCTTTCACGCTTGGAGTCACCTGCTCTCCCTGTTCATCTACTGCAACTAAGAAATTAATATCAAGAGCATGGAAATTGGATTCAGCCATTAACTTTGCTAGACCTTGACCTTTAATCAGTTTAGTAGGATTAATCTCTATCTCATACTCTATAATGATAGAAATCCATTTTCCTCTTCGACCATTTGGATTGTCCTGAGTTAAAATGTCTTTTACTACCGTGTTTGGAACATATGCAATGGTGTGGGAATGGAGAATATATACTCTAAAATCCTTGATGGCTTTTACTAGGGAAAAATCTTGTTTCTCCATTATTTTATAATTCAAAGAAGCATCTCTTAATGCCTTACTAAAAAAGGCTATGGGATGTTCATACCCTTCGTTGTTTTTCTGTAGTAATACTGCTGCAATGGTATGTTCAGAAGCGAAAGAAAAAAGGTAAAAATCCTTGGTGAAATCAGGACCGATCAAGACTGGAGCCTGTGTGAGTGCATGTTTGGCTTGTTCAAAAGACTGCTTAGATTCAGTGTCCCATTTTATTTTTGTGTCCTTTTTTAACATGTTTGTGATGTCCCTGAGAAGCTCGACCAGGTTGGGAATGAATCTTCTCAAAAAGTTTATTTTTCCAATGAAAGACTGTAACTCTTTGATATTTCTTGGGTGTTCTAATTTATGAATGGCCTCGATTCTGCTGGGGTCTATCTTAATTCCGTCCTTAGATATTATGTTCCCTATCAGTTTCCCTTCCTCTAATCCGAAAAGACTCTTCTTAGGATTCAAAGAAATCTCAAATTTCTTGCATTTCTCAAACACTCGTCTGAGATGTCGTAAATGTTCATCATCGGATTGGGAAAACACAATTACATCGTCCAAATAAATGACAATAAATTTGTTGAGTTCTTCCACAAAGGTGATGTCAATCGCTCTCTGGAAAGTGGCCCTGGTGTTCATCAACCCAAAAGGCATTTTCACATACATGAAAGTACCCCATGGTGTTGTGAACGTTTTTTTCTCTTGGTCATCTGGGTGAATGAGGACCTAGTTATAGCCTGAGAAGCCATCCAGTAAGGAGATTCCGCTGGACCCAACTACCTTTTGTAATATGTGGTCCATTTTTGGCAATGGGTAATTTTCCTTTAGAGAAACTTTGTTTAGGTTTCGGAAATCAATGCAAAGCCTGATTTCCCCAGACTTCTTTCAGGTTGGGACCAGATTTGAAACCCATTTGGAAAATTGTAAGGGAACTATTATTTTCACATCATACATCTTTTTAATTTATTTTTCTATCAGGGGAAGTAACTTGGGATTGATTCTCCTAAGTTTCTGCCTGAAAGGTTTTTGATCTTCTTTTATCGGGATCCTATGTTGTATGATGCTTGTGTCATAATATTTTAAATCTTCATAATTCCAAGCAAACACATCCGCATATTCCTTGAAAAGTTCGATGTATTTGAGTTTCTGCTCAAGAGGTAAGGATTTAAAAAGTTTTACTATCCCGAGCTTCTCTTCTATTCCTATGTTAATGTCTTCAACGTCTTTACCACTAGCTTCAATTTTTGGTTTTTTAGCTACATCATGAAAATCAAAAAGGTCTTCTAAAGGAACTAAACCCCTAGGTAAAACATTACCTTTTAAATGAAAAACATCAGATTCTAACTCACTTTCACCTAACTCTCATGAGTCTATCTTATTCACACTATCATTTCCAAAATTAGATCTATTTACATTTTCATCCTCGTTTTCTAGGTCTATGTTTGTACACTCGAAATCATTTTTACATTGTAGAAAATCTTCAATTTGGTCATCGTTCCAAAAGACTTGCCAGTATCTGATGTTATCGGGGATAGTTGGTTTTCACTTCACCTCCACCGTGTAGGGGCGAGTGGAACGAAAAGGTATCTTTCACGTAGCTGCTGACGTATCTAACCCATATGCTAAAATATTCTGTCCCCTAGGCATAACCTGTAAATCAACTTCAGTGAAACATTTAAGGGCATCCAAAACAACATTCCTGTAAGCTCTGAGACGGGGATGTTTTTCTGCATACTCACCTTTGATTTTATTGATAATTAACTCAGAATCTCCTCTTACCATGATTTGTTTGGCACCAACTTTCTTTAGAAGTTTCAGACCGAGCATCAAAGCTTCATACTCGACAATATTGTTAGTGCATTGAAAATTTAATTTGTAAGAATGGTTTTCTGAATACCTAGATTTGTGATTGTGCAACCAAACTCCTTCTCCATCTCCTTCTTTGCTTACAGCTCCATCGAAGTCGATTCTCCAGAAATCTATTGGCAATTCTTCACTTATCGAATTTTTCTTTCTTTCTGCCTCAGTGATTTCTTGGCCTTTGTTTGGATCAAATGTATCTTCTTCCAGCTGAGCGATTTGTTCTCCCGTATCGCCGTCATTATATAGGATGAAGGAATATAGGTCAGAATGTCCAGAGTACAGGGGATAGTTATGTGGCTTTTCTTGGCTGTTGACCATATACTTCATAAATGTCTCTCTGTATAGTCTTCTCTATTTCTTGAACACTGGGATGGTGGCATATGACATATCTAATTGCAAAGTACCTTTCAATTTGGCCCCCCAAGACCTGGACAACAACATACCATATTTTGAGGGAATGTCTGCGACCATAACATCCATAACCATGATTTTTGTTGGATTTTGAACTAGAGTGATACATAAGTCCTTGATCAATCCGATACATCTGACTTTGCTGGAGTCAAAAGAGTGTAAGTCCTTATAAGGTCTGGTGACCTCAAGTCCCAGTTTTTCCATCGCTGCTTTAGGCATCAAGTTGTGGGAAGCACCTGAATCTAACATAGCATTATGCAGAATCAGGTCGTGTATATTAAGGTTGATGTAAAAAGGAGCAATAGCGCCATTGTCGGTTTGACCATCAACTTCAGGGCCAAACAGGAGTTCGGGTTGATCATCGGTAAGATTTACAATGTCCGAATGATTCACCAATCCAACGGTTAAGGCCTTTGTGCTTATATCAGGTTCAATGCTTAGTGCTTTGATCACCTGTGATCGGTAAGCGTCCTTACTCATCAACTCAGAAAGGGGAATGGGAATTTTCACTTTGGATAATTCCCCTTTGAGGCTAAAAGGAGTAGGTGCTTTGATTTGGCTCTGCAATTCTAATTTTTCCACCATAGTCTTCTGGGCGAAAGTATTTGGTAAATTGGTTGATGAAACCTCAGTCTGTGATGATCTTTTTAGAATAGTAAGGTTTCTTTTTGCTGGAACTTCCGCATTACCTTTCTCAGGGATCTTATCGGTAGAAGGCTCAAGGGATCTCTTGGTTTTGACTATCTTTTTCGTTTTGGTTACCTTTTTGGGGAAATTCCGTCTGTCTTTTTACTTCGCATATTATACTGCCAGTGTACCTCCATAATAGCATTTTCAAATGCTTGGTGTTTGGTATCTTCAGCTTCTTCACTTACCTTTGTTTGAGAGAGAAGAAAAAGTTCTTTCTCTTCTTGGGTGAGGAAAATGGCTTCGTTATCTTGAATACCCATGAGGTTTATGTGAGTATCCTCTAGTTCTTTGATTACTTCTTCTCCTTCATCTGCATAATTTTCTTGTAGGGGCGGCCTGACTTATTGGTCAGGACCCCTCTATTCTCTTTGATCCCTAGTATCTCTCTGCCGGATTTGAGGAGGGTTTCTTCTGAAGTTAGGATTCTGAATTTGAGGAGCTGGTTGGTTTTCTCTAGGAGGGTTTCTTTCAGATACAGTGAGTCTCTCCATCATCCTTTCCATTGCTCTAGCTAAGGAATCCAATTTGGCATCAAAAGAATATGTGGAAGGTTATTCTTTAATCATGACTCTCCTTTTGGTCTTCTGTCGTGCCCTTTTAGCCAACAGGTTGGCCTCCACACTTATTACGCTTTTTTGCATATCTTCCAAGGTGGTGGAGTTTCTTTCCCTTAACTGATATGACATATCAGCGTCGAAACTGTCAGGGAATTTAATCAGTGCTAAAACTTGTGGGGGTTTAATATCGGCTGGAATTATGTTGTACAGATTATTGAAGTGGGTGCATTAATCTTGAACGATCTGACCTTGATTCCTTCTGATGTTTTCATATTCTGACAAGATTTGGAGAGGATTTTTATTTACCTCCCACCTGTCTAGAAAAATTCTTTGAAACACTATAAGATTGAGCACTGAGGCAGCACATAAACCCTTGTACCATTTCTTAATGTCACTGGTCAAACTCTGTGCAAACAATCTCATTTGAACGTCATCCTCATCTACTTCTTGCAGATCAAAAGAGTCATTCATTTTATCAACCTGTTGTTGTGTGCTCAAGGGCCCTGTTCCATCGAACTGTGGAAGTCTCATTTGATAATCTTGGGGCATAGCATGTAGAGGTGCGAACAACACCAAGGGAGCATATCTAGCTGCCATGATAGGTGGAGGGGGCAGGACAGTAACTTGAATGATAGGTGTGGTAGTGACAAAAGACGAGGAGGAGGAGGGGCTGGCTAGCACAGAGTGAGCGGTTTGAGTGCACAGTCAACTATATCAAATGAGTGCAAAATAGGAGAGGGTATGAAAATATCTCCATTGGGGCTATGGATGCTCACTGGAAGTGGAGCAAGGTCTGTGACGTCAAGCTGACTTCTCCAGGGATATGGACGCTTGCTAGAAGCAGAGAAAAACCATAGCAAATGAATGAGGGTAACTAAAAGGCCTTTGTTCCAGTGAATTCTTTATTATACTCTTGTCAAAAGAGGGTGTTATTCAAGGTTACAGGAAAAGAAGGTGAAATAGAGGTTAAAAAACCCCAAAGGCAGGCCCAGATGCATCAACAAGGGAAATTCCAAATGCAAGGGTAAAAGAAGCTTTGATAAAAACTATCTAAGTTCCTATCAGTTTTTGCATCAACTAAGCCTAAGGAAGGAACATAGTTTCTTCTTTCACCCAGTTAGTCACCAGTTGTTGAGCACTCAACACACCCTAAAAATCCTATGTCATTTTTACACCTTTTGGGTACCACTTGATCTTTGCACTATCTGAATTCGATTTTTCTTTTGAGTAATGTTTTATTTTTTGCTTGTTCTCTTAAATTTCATCAACTATTCAGGCTTGTGTAACTCTATAAACCTCATGAATTAAAAAGAATTAACACTTGAATAAGGAATCAATAGCCAAAACAATTCACCCAACACACTCAAGTTTTTACATTGGAAGAAATGCAAAGGTGAAAAGGAATCACTCAAAAAAATTCAATCGTCAAGCGTCGATATTCACCGGTATCGGCGAAAGGAAGTTTTGTTCTCGACAAGTATCACATACAAAGATTTTCGATATCCAATCCCCTTCGGCATAGGTAAAAGGCGAATGGAGTAAATGTTTAAAAAGAAAGAAACAATATCGCCGATAGCTGATACCCGATGCACTTGTCAAAATTAGAGTAAATCGAATCACGACGAATGTGACCATGCTAAGGAGTTTTCCCGATCACTAATTCTCGAAGAGTTTCGGCATCGACAAGTTTTGAGAAAGTTATTACAAAGAAAATGTGTGATAGGTTTATCCCTGATCCTCGATCCCCGATACCCTCTTGACATCGGTGATCCTAGGTTTATTTTAGAATGCACAACTTATTGAAAACCCCGACTCTGTTTGATATACATGATTAGGCCACCTGTTCTCATATGGATAACCATACGATCTAGTCTTTGCTAGAACCACTCCTGGTTCTCTAGGGCCAAGTCACACCTCCGAGTCCGTTCTTCCATATCATCACCATACGATGAAATCGATTGGCGTCGGAGGTTTTTCGTAGAAGGATATAAACGAAAATAGCCGTAGCACATTGTCGATCCCTGATCCACCAACTGAGAAAGTGACACGATGGGACGTTTTAGCGTTAGATATGATTAGATTTTGAACATTTAAGGGGATAATTAATACCAAATCTCGCATTAGTTGCTACTTCATGTGAAAATCAAAAGGCTGTTCGAAGTTATTGATAGAACACATCACCCTCCATGCCTCTTTCGTCAACCCATGATGAATTAAATTGTAGAGATTTGGCGACAGATTTGTTTGATTTTCACTCATCACCTGAATTAATTGGTTGATATGACAAGGTAAGTTCTTCCCCATTTAAATTCTCTTGATCCATTGTAAATGAAACCATTCTATGCACAAAGGAGTTTCAAAACATCTAGAGGAGCAAAATGAGCAATTCAAAGCGGTTGAGATCCCGTGAGTATCAAATAACTAGTTAGCAAGATTTACAAGTATGTACCATTCTGGATTTTTTGTGATTACACTTAATATATGTATTTTGTCCAGTGTTTCTCTGTACGCACCTTCTAAATGATTCATTTCAATTGCAGGAATGATGCCTCCAAGAAAACCAACCACCAGGTGGTCGCTGAAACCAAAAGAACCATAGGTAGCAGAAGGCTCTACTCCAGGGGCTGCAAAGAAATTAGAATTGCCCCAAGGATGGAACCGGTCATTAGGACATCTACAAATAAGGATTTCACTCAACCCCTGAAATTTGGAGATACAGAGGAAAACACAAGGACTAAAGCAACACTCCCACACTAGGGAGAACTCTTCAATAAAATTAGGCAAGAAGAATTTCGAGAATATACCCCGCACAACAACCCTGATATGAGAAAGCTTGACGATGAATTTTTTCTGAATATCCGGTGGTTTTACCCACAAATGGTAGTGATAAGAACCCCAATGTTTCCCTGTATGGAACTACTGCAATGGCTCATCGACCACATGGACGCACATAAGTGTCTGATCAACGCCGACAATGGTTAGTGTGTCGGGGCTTTCCTTTCGGTAGACGTGCAAAATTATTACAAGGTTAGAGACCCGGAGGAGAGACTAAACACTGACTTTGTCGTAAAATTATATGAGTGCCATGACACCTATCGAGTATTGGCTTCATCTTGGAGAGAAGATAAAAATACACCAATCAGACCTTCGAGTGGTACCAAACGACCAACTTAAGGGAGTCGTATATCTATCTGATGACCCTCATCTGCCCATTGTATGGGGAGAAAGATTGCTCCAAGTTTTCAAAGGCATGGATGCCTCTGGCTTACACAGTGGCCATTTTCAGGAGAGGTTTCAACTGGGGAGCCATCATTTCCAAACAAATGAGCATCTTCATACAACAAGCTCAGACGATGAAAGGCAGAGAGACTCCATCCTTCTACATGGCTTCGTATTTACTGAACATCATCTGCGCTAGAATGAACTTGAGCTGACATGTCTTAGAACTCCCAATCCATGTTTACTTCAATATTTTATGGGAGAATAGGTACAAAAAATCCTACTCCCTCATCTGCAATGAATTCATCGCACACATTCATTTTATCCTTTTCAAGAAAGAATGTCTAAGACTATTGGCTATGGCCAAAAAGATGATATCTAAGGTTGGACACTGGTATCTGGATGAGCGCTATACTTATATCAGGGTTTTTGGGGCCACTGGAGCACCTCATCTCCTACCAGCACATGTCCCCGATCGACTTGTTGTGGGGGAAATCTGATACCAAACCATCCTGCAGGGTTAGAATGCTACCCTAGTGAAAGACAAGAAGCAAACATTTATACCTTATGGATTCCATATAGGTTTCTACCTAGTAAAATACACCACTTAAGCAAAGCAGGAAGGACTGAGCAAGGATGATTTTAGGGGCTAAATTTCGCTCATGGGCTAATTTTCCATGGTTTTTCCAAAAATGAGATTCGTTATTTTAAAAATGATTCGCCCAAATTCTATAGGATAAAAGTACTTTACCTTAAAAATCGCCAAACTTTTATAAAAAAATATATAAAATACTTAGAAAGTTGAATATTTTTAAAAAAATATCACCAAACATTTATAGTTTACATATAAAGTATTGGTAAGATTCGCCAAGGTTTCTACATTTTAAAATAATTTTTTATCCTTAAAATCATCCTTGGGACTGAGTCAATTGGAGTTCCTATTCCAGACCGACCACTTTCACAAACATGACCCAAGGAGTCTAGTCTTGAAGCACAAATCGCAAGTGTCATCCTACTGGCCATATGCCCATGACAAATTCAAAGATGAGGTCTTCACCGAAAATGACCAAGATTGGGATGAAGTGGTTGCAAGGATGGCTGACCCTAAGATGACTAGGCTCAAAGCCATGAGCCTGTATGAATAAGAAAAAATCCTAGAACAATCGGCTCAAGGGGCCCTTAGAACCAGAGAAGAAATGATAGCAGCCGAAGCAGCAGTTTCCCAGGTAGCGACTGAAGTAGAAGAAGGCCCCCCGACAACCCCGATTCAAGAAAGAGGTTTCCCTATGCCACATGATGCATGGGCAATGGGATTTTTCATGTTAGAATGAGCACAACAAGTTATTGATCAGCTACGAGATGACCCCCAACATCTCAAAAATGACAAGATCCCTTATCGATAACCCAGACAGAAGCCAGGCAGTCCCAAGAGGCCCTTAATTTATAGACATTGATGATATTACCAGGTTAGATGATATTGAATTCACGACGCCATAGGCTAGATCGTCGACAGGTGTTTCGACACAGCTAGTGACACTTAGAGCTTCGGGGAGGACCAGTGTGTCAAACCCCTTACGTGAGATGATAAAGATCTATGATGATGATGAGAGCCAAGAAGTATCTCTTCAGACCCATGTACATATCGAAGAAGAAAAGGGACCAGGGAAGACATCTTCCCCTGTTCCTGACGCTCAAATTCAAGGGCTTCCACAGAAAAAGCAAGAGGTCAAGAGAGGCCTAGACACTCAACTACCCAAGGCACCAGAGACCCAAGCGGAAAACCCGAAGAATGAGCTAGGGTCGGATGAACCAAAAGAAGGAGCTCCACAACAGGAAATTGATGTCTTGACAATCGATGATCAAGTAAGTACCAAGCATACCCCCAATGCCTCAATTTCAATCGGTACTCAAACCCTCGATGAGCGACAGATAGAAGTTGAGCCTTTAGAGAACAGGGAGGAAGCTTAAGAACCCAGTCTCAAACAAGTATATACCGTTAGAAGTCTAGGGAATACACTCACCTGGGGATATCAACAAATCCCCGAGCCTGTGGATGAAGTAGCCGACATACATTCCATAGCTTATGACTAGAAAAGGAAGGCTATCGTCTAGAGAACCACCAAAAAGGGGAGGATCACTTTAGATCGCTCCATCCTCATCACTATAGAGGAATATCTAATCAACACAGAGCATGCTAAAACATCTGAGCTTATCGATGTGGGGATGGAAATCACATATGCCACCCTGGATAGAGCTAAAAGAGATGAAGAGGAGTTGGATGCCACTTTAAAGGAATTATAACATTTTCACCACTTGGTGAAATATTACCAGGACACCACACAGGCCACAGTGTACCTAAGGAATGAATTCAAGGAGGCCTACAGTAAGTTTGTAGATGAACGACACCTATTAAATGCAAGGATAGTTGTGCTTCAGGAAGAAACCCTCATGGCACTTGTGACGTGCAAAGATATGGAGAGGTGGTACGAGAAAGCACAACAGGACGTGGAAAGAATCAAATATATCAGCTCGGTGCAAAAGGGTCAAGACATTGAAGAGCACAACATCTGGGTGCTAATGTAAAGTAGCATCGATCTCATAAGGAAATTGACTGATTATTGGGTTAAGATGTCCCAAGAACCCCACCGATAAATCCAAGAAAAATGGGCCAAGTGCGAGAAAAACTGGATCAAGATCAATTGGGTGATGAAAGACATCGAACTCTCAGAGTTTGGCACACCCGATGACTTTGTCGACTTGCGGAACATAGTCAAATCGCACATAGAGAAAGTTTCATTATGGGCTGAAGAGATAGAAAAGGTGACAGACACGATGCCAGGTTGGGTACGACAGTTTATGGAACACCCGATCAAAGCTTGGGCCATGCTGCAACATTTGAGTGCCAATATAGTCAATTATCGAGCACATGTGGTAGAGATAAGAGAGATTCACATGGCCCTGATGGAACACCATAGATTCCCATACGCCAACACCTATGAGGATCTGTTCATCAAGTGGTTAGAGTAAGAGAAGAGTCACCCTCTTAAGTGACATCTTGAGATGATGCTTAGAAAAAATCATAGGAGAGAACACCATGTGGCGAATTATTTTTTGCTTATCTGCACTTTAGTTGTTATTTTTAGATAATTTTATGTTATAAATTAGAGGATTGACCAATTAGTAAAGGGTTGATGGTTGTTGCAAGAAAATCTAATTTTTGGTTTTGTTAAGAACTATTTTGGAGCTTCTTTTAATTGAGAAGTCCTTTTGAAACAGAGACAAGTTTGTGTTTTCATAAAATGCATGTATGATTGGATGTGGAGAAGAATAATTTTTTATTTCGTCTCATGAGTGGATGTTGTAAAGAGTAAGAGCTACTAAATCTATTGATAAGTTATCTAATGCAATATTTTACTATTCTTTCTTTAATGATGAAAATAAATCTTTGTGTTATTATGTGATTGATGATTAGAGTTGAGTGAATTATTTTACTTGCCATCATTTATCACATGCATGTTTTCTTCTAATAATTTGTATCTCAATAAGAAATTGGAATACTCACATGGTTAATGTATTAGTACTAGGCCCGTGGTAGATGATCACCATTTGCATGCTAGAGTAAAGGGTTATCTCTAGCTCAGCCTCTTCTCTAATAGTTAAACTTGTTCCCATTTTGTTACCTAGTTGGTTTATACCAGATTTCATCTTATATCCATCTCACCTAAAATAAAATACAAAAAAGAGAACATCCAAAGTGAAGGAGAGACCTTCACAAGAAAACGTAAATCCCATCAATTAATTGGTGGGATCGCAAGATCTAGAGAAACATTCCACCATTAAACGCTGCAGAGTCTAATTAGGCCTCGATGGCAGGTTTGGTTCCTGCTGTTGAGATAAACGAATTTATGACCCATGAACAAACCCATAATTTTATTCACCACAACATTGCCCAAGAAACTAATTGCTATATTCGTGCATTCAACAATTTTCAAATAATGATTGCTAATGGAGGTTCCATGAAATGTAGGGGAAATTGTGAAAATGTGTGTCTCCAAATTGGTCAGTACAACATGAAATCTCATATGTTTGCTATCGACATGGGTGGTTGTGATATTCTTCTTGGTGCAGAATGGTTACAAACTCTTGGTCCTATCCTCATGGATTTTAAGGAATTAACCATGTAATTCTACCAAGAGGGCCAAAAGTATAAGTTCCAAGGAATCATTGCAGGATCCCTTGAAATCATCAATTCCCATCGCATGGAAAATCTCCTCAAGAAAGGTCATTCTAGCATTATTTCAAAACTCCATTCCATTCATGCCACTGAGACACCCTCTTTGCATCTTGACCTCCAATCCATCATCTCCAAACATCAAGCTATTTTTTCCACTCCCCAGGGACTTCCCCCTTCCCGTGGTGTTCATGATCATTCCATTCCCCTAGTACCCAATATCCTTCCTCCCAATGCTTAGCCTTATTTTCATCCCTTTTCCAAGAAAAATGAAATTGATAAAATTGTTCAATAATTTCTCACCGAAAGTGTTATATGTCCTAGTACCAACCCCTATTATTCTCGTATGGTCATGGTACTTAAAAAATAAGGCTCTTGGAACATGTGTCCTACATTTAGCTCCCTAAAAAAAATCACCATCAAAGGAAAATTTCCCATCCCTATCATTGATGATCTCTTGGATGAATTAAGCAGTGCCCAATTCTTTACTAAACTTTATCTCCATTCTGGATACCACTAGATATGTATGAAATAGGAAGACATTCATCAGACTGCCTTTCGAACTCATGAGGGACACTGATTTCTTGGTCATTCCCTTTGTCTTGTGTAATGCTCCCTCCACTTTGTAGAGCCTCATGAATCATGTCTTCCATCCTTTTTTCTCCACTTTCTAGAGCCTCATGAATCATGTCTTCCATCCTTTTTTCTCCACTTTCCATAGCCTCATGAATCATTCCTTCCATCCTTTTCTTCGTCATTTTGTCTTAGTTTTGTTTTATGATATTCTCATCTATAGTAAAACATGGACAACCCATATTTCCCATGTGGATCAAGTTCTTCATCTACTCTCTCAACACCACCTTTTCCTCAAACAATCTAAATGTGCTTTTGGAGCCTTGGAAGTGGATTACTTGGGTCATATTGTTGGCAAGGATGGTGTCAGGGTGGATCCTAAGAAAATTGAAGTTATGAAGGGTTGATCTCATCGCATTAATCTTAAGAGCTTCTGTGGGTTTCTCAGTTTAACATGCTATTATCACAAGTTTGTTAAGAATTATGTACACATTGCAGATCCTCTCACTTCTCTCCTTAAATATAATTCTTTCATTTGGAATCCAACAAATGATCACTCCTTGCAGGCCTTGAAAGAGGCTAAGTGCACTACTCTTGTCCTAACCCTTCCTAACTTCAGAAATAACTTTTTCCCAGAATGTGATGCTTCAAGGAAAGGAATTGGCATCGTCCTTATGCAAGATGGTCAGCCTTTGGGCTTCACTAGAAAACAATTGTTGGAGCGCCATGTGGTCCAATCAATATATGAAAAAGAAACTATGATCATTCTACATGTTGTGGATCTATGGTGCCTTTATTTGTTGGGGCAATTCTTCCAAATTAAGAAAGATCATCATATCCTCAAGTATTTTCTAGAGCACCGAATTTCATCCCCGTAGCAATAAAAATGGGTGACCAAGATATTTGGATACGTTTATGAGATCATTTACAAGAAGGTAAAAGACAATGTGGTTGCAGATGCTCTTTCAAGGAAATATGAAGATGAAGGGTTTGTCTTTTCTCTCTTCTTGATTGTACCAGATTGGCTCCAAGATTTTTTCCAGGAATGGATACAATATCCCAAAATGTTGCATCTAATCCAACAATTGCAAGACAAATCTCCAGTTTTCTAGAGTACTCTTGGCACAATGAAGAGCTTTGCTACAAATGCCTTCTATATTTAAGCAAATAGTCACAACTTAAATGCACGGTGCTTTCCAAGCTTCATGCTACATCCAAAGCTAGGCATTCAAGATTTATCAAAACCTGTGACAGGGTCAAACGTTCCTTTTTCTGGGATGATATGAAGTAGGACGTTCACACCTTGTGGTAGAATGTGATGTCTATCAATGCAACAAGAGAGAAACATTCAAAGCCTCTAGCAGATTACGACCGCTTCCAATTCCACCCACTATTTGGAGGGATATTTCTATGGATTTCATTGTTGGCTTACCTAAATTGGGCAATAAATCCGTCATCATGGTGATTGTTGATCATCTTTCCAAATATGATCATTTATGCACTCTTCAACACCCATTCATTGCATCCACAGTGGTTCAAATTTTCATGGATCATATCTTCAAGCTTCATGGCATGCCTCATTCCATTGTCTTTGACCAAGATCCCACTTTCACCAACAATTTTTCGCAAGAATTGTTCAGGCTACAGGGAACCCAATTGCATCTTAGCACAACCTATCTTCCCCAAACTGATGGTCAAACTAAATTTGTCAACAAGTGTTTGGAAATATATTTGAATTGTTTTTCATCTGAGAGGAAAAATCAATGGGCTCAATTATTACCCCTAGTTGAATGGTGGTACAACACTTCTTACCATACAACTACTAACATGACTCCTTTTGAAGCATTATATGGAAAAAATCCACCTTAAGTTCTCTCATACATGCCCGGTGTCTCGAAGGTCCAGGAGGTTGACCAAAATATTACAATTTGAGAGGATATTCTCCATACGCTCAAAGAGAATTTGGTCGTGGCTCAGAATTGCATGAAGCAACAAGAAGATCAAGGTCACTCATAATGTCAATTTGTTGAAGGGACCAGGTGTTTCTTCGACTGCAGCCTTATAAGAATATTTCACTCAAGGTTAACCATTGTCATAAATTGGCGCCCAAATTTTATGGTCCTTATACAGTTCTCAAGAACGTGGGATAGGTGGCCTATCAATTATCTTTTCCCAGACATTCTAAGCTCCATCATGTTTTTCATGTCTCTTTTTTAAAGAAGGTGATTGGAACTAAGTGCCAAACTTAAACTGGTCTTCCTGAGAATGGATATTATATTGCAAAAGTCTAAAAATATAGTAGCAGTCGAATTCTTATCACCATAATTTCCTTCCCTTAGCTCTGGGGAAGCTAAGGTTCCTATACAATAGGATTATTATCTAAAATTATACAAACGAAGAGATGGAAAAATGTGAGAATCCGACTGTTCATAAGGTTATAATGACTTTAGAAAATATCTACGTGTGCTAACTTGGTGGAAAAATTGATTATTCTTTTGGTCATCCATTGGCCTCCTAACGCTTTCCTCTATGAAGACTATTTCCTAACCGTTGGTTGCATCATTGACTATTGTGTTGGTGGCTTTATATTTGGAATCGCAGCAATGATGTACTTAGAATCACAACAATAGAAAACATGTTTAGAATGGTAGCAACTAAAAATGTGTTTGGAGTCACAATGGTTAGCTGGAGTTGCAACACGAAGAGTAAAATTGGAGTTGCAGTACTTGAAGTCACAGTACGAAGAGTACACTTGGAGTTGCAATAATTGGATTATGCCTGGAATTGCATCAGAGATACATTACAACCACTGTGGGGAGTTGAAACTATTGTATTACTCCTATGTAGCAGTATTAGTACATGAAAGTAACAATTTCCTTTAAGAAATATGCAAGAATATCGTAATAATGGCATGTGGGGAAGGATTCATACCTTAGTGGTAAATGCAACAAAACTAGATAAGGAGAGTATCAAAAAGTAAGTGATCAATGGAAAGTGTTAAGCAAAAAGGTATTAGACAGGTGTTGAAAGTATACCAATTTAGGTACTTGTCATCTCGCCCAGTCCAAAATTGTTGCAAGTCCCCATGCAACTGTTATAAGAAAAATCTGTCCATGGGGATGGATCCGACCTATCCGGCCGCGAAGCCGGTTATAGCCCCTTTGGTAGCTCAGCATGAGGCAGAGACTACCCACACCTCAAGTGGTCCTTCGTCTGAGGCAGTAAAGAGGGGGAATAAGAAACGTGAAAGGATTACAAGAAGTCATTCTCAGGACCACCCACCTTGGGTTTTATCTTTCCTTAGTGTTATCACTGAAATTTCGTCCGCACTGGGCGACAAGAACTCCGCATCATCAGCACAAAAAAACAGTGATTCATGGCACAAGGATTAATTCCACAGCACAGCAAAAGGGCCAAAACTATACAAAAATGGCTAAAAAATTAAAAAGTGCATTGCAACCACTGAAAACGCGCGTGCGCGCGCAACATCTTCGTACATTGGGCGCATAGGCGCGGCTGTGGGGTGCAAAACCCGCACGCCTGCCAAACGACGCATTTATGGAACTGGTCGGCCTCCCAACCACTAATGGATCGACTCCCAAGTCGATTTGACACCAAATCCGAGCTCAATCTGCGTGGGGAGGCTGGTCAAAGACCTAATTGTGCCCTAAAGAGCCCCTTTTCACATTCAAAAGAGGTTGCACAATAGCTCAATGCTTGTCTATAAAAAGCCATGAATGACCATCATTTCTTCAAGGAACTTTTTGTATTGTTATGCTGTTGAGATTACTAGAGACTCATTCTTTGGTAATTGACATTATCAACACCATTTCATAGGCTTTCCATCTCTCACTAGAGTGGATAAGCTTGGAGTTCTTTCACTCACACTTTCACCTTTCATTGTAAGGAGAGCAATCAGTTGAGGGCCTCAAGAGCCTTCCTTTGGAGAGGGAAGGGACCCAAGTCCTCTTTCTCCATTGTGTATCTTTGGATTTCATCAATCAGACCAGCATATATATTGGTGATATTGGTCCATTGTCATTTGTTTTTATTTTTGTTCCTATGTTCATATTTTCATTTAGTTTTTGTTTAATTCTTGTTAATAGCTCTATTGTTTTCTTTCTAACCTTTTACCATACAGTTGTCATGACTAGCAGAGCCCAACTAGGCATGTAAGCACTCACTTTTTTCTCACACATCGACAAAAAGAGTGCAAACAGATTGGCGACCATACTGGGGAGTTTGGTATAATTCCTCCCTCATTTGGGCTTCATTTGCTTTCCTTTTGATTTCACTGACTTGCAGGTTCATAAACCGGCCTCAGCCGACCTGATTAACAGTCAATTCATCAGCAATTGGGGAGAAATCGATCCG
>ML789403.1:100057-116685 GCA_009831015.1 Picea engelmannii
CAAGAACTCCGCATCATCAGCACAGAAAAACAGTCATTCATGGCACAAGGATTAATTCCACAGCACAGCAAAAGGGCCAAAACTATACAAAAATGGCTAAAAAATTAAAAAGTGCATTGCACCCACTGAGAACGCGCGCGCGCGCGCAACATCTTCGTACATTGGGCGCATAGGCGCGGCTGTGGGGTGCAAAACCCGCGCGCCTGCCAAACGGCGCATTTATGGAACTGGTCGGCCTCCCAACCACTAATGGATCGGCTCCCAAGTCGATTTGACACCAAATCCGAGCTCAATCTGCGTGGGGAGGCTGGTCAAAGACCTAATTGTGCCCTAAAGAGCCCCTTTTCACATTCAAAAGAGGTTGCACAATAGCTCAATGCTTGGCTATAAAAATCCATGAATGGCCATCATTTCTTCAAGGAACTTTTTTTATTGTTATGCTGTTGAGATTACTAGAGACTCATTCTTTGGTAATTGACATTATCAACACCATTTCATAGGCTTTCCATCTCTCACTAGAGTGGATAAGCTTGGAGTTCTTTCACTCACACTTTCACCTTTCATTGTAAGGAGAGAAATCAGTTGAGGGCCTCAAGAGCCTTCCTTTGGAGAGGGAAGGGACCCAAGTCCTCTTTCTCCATTGTGTATCTTTGGATTTCATCAATCAGACCAACATATATATTGGTGATATTGGTCCATTGTCATTTGTTTTTATTTTTGTTCCTATGTTCATATTTTCATTTAGTTTTTGTTTAATTCTTGTTAATAGCTCTATTGTTTTCTTTCTAACCTTTTACCATACAGCTGTCATGACTAGCAGAGCCCAACTAGGCATGTAAGCACTCACTTTTTGCTCACACATCAACAAAAAGAGTGCAAACACTTAGCTTCCTGGATGGCCAAAATGGCTTGGGGGCTAAAAATTATGAACAATGGGGAGAAAATGAGCTTGCTGATTTTTAGGACAGTGAACTAAATAAAGTGGAAAGAGAGTTTTTCACTTCCTTAAAGTGTTGGAAACTGTCCCAGAATGGGTCACCGGGGTAAACCGATATCTTGGGTAAATAACCAATGAATGCTTTAAGTAAAAGGGTATGAAACAAGGGTGAAAAGGGAGTTTAAAAGCTACAACCAAGTACCTTTAAATGGCTGTAAATTGCGAACAAAAAGTCGTTCGAAGCTTTCAAGGTAGGGAAATCAGCCTATAATGGCTTGATACCCCCCGGGGTGACCCAAGAAGTGATCATGGAAAATTGTTAAATAAAAAAAGGGCTCTAAAAGTGGATGAACATCTTTATAACAAGATGTTACAGCTATGATATAAGGGAAAGTATACACAACTTCATTTTTGGTTCGTGAGTGAAAAGGTGGACTGACAAAATGTTGACTTTAAAAGTACTTTATTGGTCAATTTTGTTTTTATCACATGCCTTGGCCACCACACTATTTTAAAGGTTATCCCGATCAGGCAAACACATCCCGGAACTGTGCCAACCAGTATAAAAAGAGTAGTCCTAGTAGTCCACGGTGGTTAGGTTGAAGAGTGCCCCATGTAGTTCAGAGAAGTAGGGGTTAGCCACTTCTTGTCACTAGCACTTTCGGACTCTTAAAGCCACTTGGATGGAAGAAGGATACTTGTGAAAAGGAAGAGGCTCAGGACCCCCCTAAAGAGGTTTTTTCCCGAGCTTACCCAAGCAGAGTAGTATTCCAACCGAGCTAAGCTAATCAACTCCTTGACCGTGTGGTATTGAGGGAAGACCACTCGACTTATACTAACTAGACAACTTCCGAGGGGCTCCTGATGAAGACTCCCTAGCTTTGACTCTTACTATTCTATGAAATTGAAATTGCATAAAATGAAATACCAAACCATCCATGTGGCGAGGTCACGCCTTGCTTTCATAAGTGTGCCTCTTGGTTACTAAAATTGAAATCTTTTTTGAAACTATAACAAGAAAATAGATAAGTGACATATATGTCACTGCTAGATAATGTGTGTATGTAAATATCTAAATAATATAAGTTTTTTGTTTTCTGTGTATGGGGTGGACCCCTGAATTGTTTTCAAGTCTTCTTTGCAGCGTTTTTCATATATTTAGCTTGCTGATTATGCATGGCCCCTTTTTGGGGCAGCCACCTGTATATTAGTGAGAGAAAAGATGATACAATGAAAATCTAACAAGATTAGATAATTACAACATAACAATTACAAGATTCAACCCAAAGGAATGGGTTGAGACTTTTTACGAGCGGTAAAGCCGCCATATGCATGAAAGCCCCAAATAACTCCTTGTATGGGGATTGAAAATTTAGTGTTTGAAATACAAAAGATGTGATTGTTATCTACACAAGTATTAACCAGATTTTTAGCATGAATTCACAAGTGGACCATTCAAACTACTTACACAAATCGAGCATATAAATATTTATATGTATATCATAATTTTTTTTGGAGTGAGTGTAAGTGATAATTAAAGTGTGTATGAGAGTGATTGGATAGGATTTACTAATTGAAATGTGTGTTTTTCTTTGCTGCCCTGCTGGCCCCTTTGCCTCAAACAGGTCTCTAGGTGGTCCCCAACCATTTAAGAGAAGCAGAATGGGTGACCGAATGTATCCTTGGAAAACAACGAAATTTTAGTATTTATGTATAGAAAAAACTGAAATAAACATAACAAAAATTTACATATAAGAAGTATATAACAGCCAACTAAGATGGCTGTCCCATTGGGGGAAATTGACCAAAATGTTCAATTTTCCTATTTGGGACAGCGAGGTTAATGGTAAGAAAACATAACAGAAACATACATGAATGAAAATATGAAGCAAACAAGTATGGAAAGCTAGTTATGAGGTCTATTTAAGGGTTCTCCTAAGGGGCCCTAGGACTCCCAGCCAGTAGCTAAGGCTGAAAATAATTGAATACTTCAGAAAATCTGCACTAAAACACATTAAACAAATTAAACCAAGTTGTTAGAAAATGAAAGTGACCAAGTTGAACCCAAGGAAGCAACAACAAACACCTAGCTAACCAATCCCTCCTGGAGATAGCTAACATATCAAGCATTTACCCCTACCCCTCGACCTTTAACCAACAAATGACACATCCAAGAACTAAAATTCAACAAGTACAAGCACACAAAGAGTCTTATAAATTTCAGCAGAGCTTTGCTACTATATACATCCTCCTTTTTTACAATGCCAACCCTCTTATTTATAAAGGAGAGGGGAAGGCCTAGGGTTAGGTCACAAAACACTTGGACCAACCCTAAAGTATTTTTGTAATTTTTTACAAAAAGTAACCTTATCCAAAAAGAGAACCTTATCCAAAAGGGAATCTTATCCAAAAAAAGGGGATAAAATCAGATTTGACTTGACCCTTCAATTACATAATAATTACATGCCAAAAGTAAATCATACGAGAGTTTATATTACAAAAAGTCATTTTTCATAAAATGACAAAGCTTGATATGCCACATCATCATTTGCCTTGGGATTTGTGCCATCCCAAATGCTCTTTGACTGCTGCCATGTTTTGCAACTGTAGGTGATGTGTTTCAGGACAATATCTAGCCATCCATGGCTGCTAGATTCACTGGAATGAAGGCCCAAGGTGTGGGGAATTGCTGAGTTGCTTTGGAGGGAAAGGGGACTTCGGGCTTTGGTCATTGTAAGTAAGGAAATGCCCATTGTTCAGGCAGTTTTCAGACCTAATTATGCCCCCCCTTTGCTACCTATAATTTTCTCTATAAGCTGGCTAAAACATGGCTTTGATTTGGGCTTGTTTCGGTAAGAGGACCTCTTGGATCTGAACTTTGAGAGGCTCTTCCTCTATAAAAAACAGCCACAAATATGTTCTTTACTATTCCCATGCTATAGCTTTGTCTTCTACCTTTCCTCTTCCTTTCGTTTGGCGCAAATCTGACTCCGGATGAGTGAGATATGGCCCCGGGAAGGTATGCAGAAGGAGCCAGCCAATAGATTGATCAGGGGAAGGATTTGAAATTGGGGTGAAATTATAGGCTAGACACCAGAATTGATAGGCTTCTATAGGCTTGTATACCTGTAGCTGAAATGGGTTTCCTTCACCAGGCCCAATTTGACCTCGGAGGCCCCCAATTAGGCCTCTTTCTGGTGCATGCTTGCAGGGCCAAATTGAGTCCCTGTTGCTCTAGGACATGTCACTGAAAATCTGGGCTGAATTTGCTGAGGTGAATGGCATGGGTGTATTGTAGACTTCGCCCCAGTCATTTTGAATATTTACGAGGAAAATCCTCCTCCGTACCGAGAAGTTATGCAATTAAAAAGTCTAGTGGCCCTTGGGGGGGGAAACTTAAATTTTAACATATAGTTTGAAATTTATAAATAAAGTTTATTAATATTTTTATAAATTTATTATAAGTTTTTAATAGTAATTTTATTATATATGTATATCTATATCTATCTATCTATCTATCTATCTATCTATCTATCTATCTATATATATATATATAATAATAATAAAACGAATATTAGAAAGAAAAAAAAAAACAAAAAAACAAATTTAATTTAAAATTAAAAACTATACAAAAATTTAAAATTAAATTTTATATATTGCGGGGGGGGGTTATCTGACGCTCCTGGTCACCCACGTGATTAGGGGTAGGCTCCAAAGGGGCCACAGGGTTTGGGGAGGAGTGGTGGGCGGCTGGGCAGAGGAGAAGGAGAAGTGGGTCGCGTGGAGGAGATGTGGAAGGAGGAGAAGGAGGGGGCCGTGGGGAGAAGGGAGGTGATGGGGTGTGGACTGGGTGGATGAGGCCACGGGCGTATGGATGGTGGAGGATAGGGGTGGAGAAATGGGAGAGGAGGCTACGTGTAGGGGTGGAGGAGGAGGCTACACAAAGGTGGAGCATGGAGGTCAGGCTGCATGTGGGTAAGAGGAAGGGAAAGGAGTTGAGGGTTGAGGGCATTGGCGTGGGAGAGGGGACGAGATATGGAGGAGAGGATGGAGGCTGAGAGTGGTGGAGAGATGCATTGGAAGGGAGGAAGAATGGAGGAGCTATGTGGAGGTGGAGGAATGGCGTGCGCGCAGATGGGGGAGGAGCTGTGAAGTGGAGGACGTGCACGCAGAGGGTTGTGAGAGGTGGAGTGGGATGGAGGAGGCCGAGGTGGTGATGCAGCAGGAGAGGGAATACAGGGGCAGACCTCAAGTTGGACGTAGAGGGGAGGTGGTTGGTGGCTATGGGGGTTAGAGGCCGCATGAAGAGACCGTGCGGAGAAAGGAGGTGAGAGCCGAGGAGAGTGAGGGCTACATGTAGCGATGGGATGAGAGGAAGAGCACACACAGAGGTGGGATACGGGAGGAGCTGTGGGAAAAATGGAGGAGCAGCGCGTGGTGGTTGTGGTGGCACCCAAGTGGTGGACGGGTGCCCAACCACCTCAAAAAATTAAAATTAAAACTTTGGGACAGTGGGCTTTTTTGGCAATGAAAACTGGACGGGAGGTTTTGGGTTCAAACCCCATGCCCTCCACTTGGATTTCTGGGCAATTTTTTGAGGTTTCTGGGCAAATGAAAAGGGGAGGGTTGGGGTTCAAAGCCCAGGGCTTCCTAGTGACATGCCCAAGCCTTCAAGCTCCAATAAATAGCTTTACAATTAAAAATTTAAAGGATCCATGGAGGCTTGGGCTTGGTGCCCAAGAGGGGTTCGAATCCCCTCTCCTTTGCATCTTTCAACACACATATACCCTTAATGAACTCAACCATTAACAATCAAACTAAACCAACAAGCAACCTCATCATTGAAACAGGCAAACAAACCAATTTCTTCTTGCAGAACCTCAAAACAACCAACAACATATCTTATTGGTTTTTTTGGAAATGAGCATAATGGGTTACCTGGTCAATGACTTGGAGATGGCAGCATGGAAATTGGTTGCCCATTGCTGAGTTGTTTTTGCTGTCAAAAAACCTCCCTCTGCTGCCATGAACTGCTGTTGCAGAGCTCTCCCCCCTCTGGCCAAACTGTCCAAATGGCTTGGGAAAGGGGAGAAGGGGGTTTTGTTTTTTTTCAATTTAAAAAAAAAAAACAATTTTCGCCCATTTTGCATGAGGCTACGTGCCCATCCTCCAATTTTTCTGAAAACATTTAATAAAATATTTTATTAATTTTTTAATATTTTTGCAAATATGTGCAAGTCAAAGTTTGACTTTGACTTTGACTTTGACTCAGCCCAAAAATGTTGACTGGAGAGATGGAGTCGGAATCGGATGCAAGTCACATTGTTGGAAAGGTATTGACGAGTACATCAAGAGTATGTCATCACCAACTTGAGATAATTCCACCTTATCCCTCAAATTCAGCGCGAAAAAGTGGCCATTTAAAACTCTTGACTTGCTAGTGGGCCCACATGACACCTAATCTTGCGAAAGGTGCCAAATCGTTATATGATATCCAATTGAGGAAAATGAGGTGCCATCAGAAAGGTATCGATGAGTACTTTGACAAGGTGATAGTATAATTTTGTGCCAGGGTCATTTATGACTATCTTAGCTGTTATGAAACCCTGTCATGCGAGTTGGTGGACCTCTTTTTGCCTAAAATTATTGGCCAACTTGTGACAACTCTAACCAGGCCATCTGAAGTCAGAATGAGGAAAATGAGATGTCATTGGAAAGGTGTCTGAGTCTATTACAGCATGGCATAGCTGAATATCTTATTTATAACTCTTTACCCACCAATTTTAAATCATGAATCACTGCAACCAATTTGATGTCCAGAAGTGGTCATAAACTCGCGACATCTCGTTCTTACCAACCAGGGGTCAAAACCAAGCACAGGATATACCGTTGGAAAGGTATCACACTACCATATGCCATGTATGGGTTTGATTTTCCCTTTGATACCATAATATGAACAGAATTAGACCAGGAAGTCACAGCTAATGGTTTTTTCCGTTCGAGTGACGTTGATTTTGCGTGCCTCATATGGGGTCATACTGACTTGTAATCAAGCTCATGATAGCTCATTAAAAAGCTTGTCTTGATCTCTACCACTTGGAAGTTTTGTATTCCCTGAATCAAACAACCTTGACATGAGGAAGAAATGTCATGGGAAGGACTACAAATCCTTGAAAGCAACCAACTGATACTCTTTCAAGGGTAGAGGCCATAGTAACTATGACCCCCGCCACTATCTTTGACTGGAACCATAGCATCAAGGGGAGTTTATGGAGAAGTAACTTTGTAAAACACCATGTTGAGCCCAGAGAAGATTTTTGGGTCAACATTCTTGGCGCCGGAGGGGAAATGCTTTCCAAAGCATGGAACAATGGGATCACCCGCGTGACAGGCAGGAATACTTGGTGGAAATTCATACTTTCAAAGTGACAAATTTGGGTGAGGGGGGAATTCAACTGTAGTATAAGGAACATATTTCACATTAGGGATAACTGAAGAATGAAAGTGGTGCAATAAAGATATACAATAGAATTTATACTGAGATTCACATAAGATGGAAGAATGGGAATAATGACCCAGGTTTTGTTGAGCAATGTGGCCCAAGTAACACGGGTCCCTCACCCGGATTATGGATTAACTGTGATAATCGAGGCTTAAGGTGAACCTTGGATCAACACAAAGTTTCATTCTGTTATCACTCCAGGAAACTCTCCTAGGCTGTAAGTCGGAGATGCCTGGTAACTAACTCTTTTTGGGAAATATTTTCTGAATAATTGATGTGGTTTTTGGATCAAGTTGAATATCTAGGGACTGGAATGTGTTTTCAAGACTGTCTAGAAATATAAAATCTCACAAGGCCTTGTAGCAATGCAGTCAAACAAGGTTTGATTAAATGATAGAGAAGATAGCTATTGAACCAGACTATACTCATATAAAACAAGCACAATGGGTTTAATAACTAAGGAAATAACTTATGATTATCAACTTAAACAATCAATTAGTGAGATGACAGTCACATGCAGATTGAATGAGCATCAATAAAGAACCTTCACTCATAAGATATCAGAGAACAGAAAAGAAAAGTCTGACAACACAACTGAAGGAAGCTTGCAATTTTTCACATAATAAGAATAGGTCTTTCTTACAGTAGCAGCATGTAGAACCCAAAATCGAACCCTTGGTTCATCTTCTATCCTAAGCTTTATAGCATTACAAAGTAGTTCTGGGATCCTACAAACAAGGATCAGATATACTAAAAATAGTAACTCCAAATTCAGTTGCAAAAGAAGTGGGATGCTTCCCCAAAACGAGGCCAATCCCAGATTTCTCTCTGTTGATGGTTGGTGTAGTGTAGAACAGCCTCCCAAGGCTAAATGATAACTTTCAAATAAATACCAAGTCGAATTTTCTGATGTGGCAAGGTGTCCTGATTTTCTGTCTTAATTAAAGATGTCCATAAACCTTTGAAACATCTCCTTTCTCCACCATTTTTCAAAAATAACTGTTGTGATAGACTTGATAATTCACCACATGTCTATTCCAAGAGGTTCCATCGCATTCTGATTCGAAAATTTCTGATCTGGGCAAAAATTTGCTCATTCTGGCAGTTACAGGCTTTCAGTGGTTAACTTGGAAAGCTTCTGGGTGGGTTAACTACTGAAAGCACTGCTTTCGGTGGTTAATGAACAGTCGTCCTGTTCACCTAAACCACCGAAAGTCAGAATTTCCAGAAAAAAATGCCTTTGGGAAAAATCAATTTTCTCAGCCGTGGAATGTCCGTTTTGCACGTTCAAATAGTCGATTTTTAATTACAGATCATAATATTTCCAATGGTGCAATCAGATTTGGATTTGGAGCTAGGGAAGCTAATCAAATGTTCCCTACAATATTAGGAATCATTCTTGCAAAAATTCTAGTGCATTTTTTATCGTTAACATCTGGCTCCAACTAGGATGGAGACCTCCTTGCGAGGTTTCCAAGAACCTAGCAGACCTTGTGCCTTTTGTATTGGGCCATGGAGTCATTCAGCCTTTTCAGTGGTTAATGAGCACACACAGGCTCGCCTAAACCACCAAAAACATAAACTTACCCAAAAATCAAAACTTAATGAATCTCGATTACCTGCAAGAGTACAAAGACCTCAGGGTTTGCTAGACGAAGCTCATCTCTCTTTTTACAACGCTTCCAATTCTTAGTATGAGGTCAACAGGCACATCCACCATGACTATCTTCCATGATTAGGAGAGAAATGAGGATTTTTACTAATTGCATATTTCAGCCTTCGAGAAACATAATGAGGAAACCAAGCTGCACCACCACTAGCATTTTCATAAGGTATAGAAGCAGGATCAAGGACTATAGTAAACCAAAGATCCACTGAATTGTGTGAAAAATCATAAATAATCCATAGATAAGTCTACAATAATAATCAAAACTCAGGCTGTGAAGCCACCAACGGAGGGTGTTGCCAGTTGCAACCATTTCTCTATAAACCTTTTCTGGATTGTGTAACAATACAACAACAACTTCAGATACAAAGAATTTTTAGATCTTCTGATATGTGCAAAAAATCCAACTTGTTTCCACCAAAATAGGTGCCAAAACCAACTTGGCCACCTTTTCTAATCCTTATATACCAAAAATGAATCTTAAAACTGAATAGATAATTCATCATCTATCCATCATGAGTGTTTTCAAAAGATTTGGATCAACAAAACCTCGATCTGTGCAAAATTTATCTTTCTCTGTCTAGTTACAGGTTTCGGTGGTTAACGATATTCGGATTTAAGCACCTTATCTACTGAAAGAACCCCTTTTTGGTGGTTAATGAGCACTCATAGGCTCGCCTAAACTGCCGAAAGGTGAAACACTTTCAGAAATCAAAATTTCAAAATTTCAATTACCTGTATTACTGCAAACGACTTCACGGCTTCTTGGAAGAGGCCCCCTTCTCTCTGACTGGACTTGTAACTTCATCATGATGTATTTCAACCTGTATTTCTCCCTCCATGGAGCTGGCAATTTTGGCAATGGTTTCCAAACCTGCATGATCCTGTGCTGGAGGTCGGTAGACTGTTGTTGTGGTTGAGTATGGCTATGTATAGGCTTCAGCCTATAAATATTCTTAAGCACACCTTTGTTTTGAAAATTCCAATCGATATGGATAAACTTTCCTAAATCCTTTTACAATATGCATCTATCCCAAGACATAAATATCAAGGATTTGATTCTGATGCCAGCTGACCAATCTGTTCTGTTAGATGATCCATTTTTTGGTTTTTACTCCACCAATTTCCATTTTTCAGATGGTTTCTCATCCTGATCTTTTGGTAAGACTTTCTGGCGCCACAGATTCAACCTCCTCTGTCCCTCATGCTAAGGTTAGACTCTCTGAAAGTATTTGTTCCCAAAATACATCATTGATTTCAGCTATATATACTCGCCATCCAAAATAATATCTCCATTGCCTTCTGTGCTAAATAAGTACAAGTATGGTCTTTTCTCCATCATGTTTTCCCCACCCATAGACAAATCAAAAAGAAACCAGAAGTATTTAACTGTTTTAGCAAGGAAAAGATTTTCATGTGATCATCTTGTTGGTGGGATTCTACATCTGCTATGTGACAATATCCACAACAGCATCATACAGCATATTGTAAAGTGACAACAATGTTTCGGCCAACATTAAGATACAATGGATCCCTGGTAGCTTTAAAAAGCCAGTAGGTGCTCTCAATTAACTTGGGACGCAGGGGGTAACTCCTTTGACCAGGCTACATACTAGATGTAGCAAGTTTGAAGCCCTCTGGTGTAAATCTAAATTGTTTCCAGACGCTAAAGAAAGCTTTGTGTGTCCAGGTAGTTGGCTCAACATTCCCAGCCATTGAACTGCGACATTAAATCTTTTCTTATCACCAAACAATGCCAATGTATCCAATGAATCAACAAGGATCAATGCATATCCACCTAGTGTGTTTTCTCCTGTAGAACTGAAAGTGAATCATTATCTGCCTGAGTTCACAAGAGCTGATTCATCTGACTTGCGGTTTGGTCCTACAGGTGCCAAACCCATCGACCTCTGCTCTCAATGCTAATCCAAACTTTGCCATCATTAACTGTTGGACTAAATCTGCTTCATCACCTCTAGGCTAGAAACCTTCTCGAAGCTCCCGAGAACATATGACATAGAGATCATACGAACAATTTGGGTAGCTTCTGTGGTAGTCAACAATAGAGGTACTGCAATTGTCACAATACAGTCTTTCTTCTATATTGAGTTTAGCCCTAGGAACTTTCATCTTTTTTGTTGCTCCTCCTTGAATCCTGAGCTCCGCATCCTGCTCCAAGCACTGCTCATAATGAATCTGCTTCAACATAAGGAGAACCATAGAAAGAAAGTAATGGAGGTATCATATCTTGTCTACATTTCATGTTTTATTTGTGATAGCCTTCATAACACCATCTCCCCACAAACAATCTTTACAGTTACAATTTCCACGACATACAGGACAAGCCTTCTGCTTTTTGAATTAAAATCATAGCTGGTGTCACTGGTGATGGGGAAGCTTAACGAAAAGGAACAAAAGTATTTACAGATGATAAAGGAGAGGCAGATACAGGAGAGAATGTACGACACAACGTGCATAACAGGTCAATATTTGAAACTTCTGAAGAACGCTTGGTATGAAAAAATGCAACCAGCAGTCGTTCCATCACACCACCATTCAAATGGTGCTCCATCAAGAGTAACGGAACTCCAAGAAGAACTAAGGCTTCCACTAAAAGTTGTCGCCCATCCTCATTCTCCATAACACTCTCTATGGTACTTTGCACATACACTCCTTCCCACAAATCATCGAGATAATGTACCAGATCTTGATAATATTGAACAATACCATCAAATAGAAGAAAGAACCTCTCCAAAATAAATGAAAAACTTTCTCGAAATTTATCATCAAGAGCAACCAAATTAGAGTTCACTTTACTTAGCTCCTCGAAAACCTCTGGAGATTTGAAATATCTATAATCGGAATTCGAGGCACCGATTTGTTTGAGAGAAATTTAAGCCATTGATGAGGAGACGTGCACCTGTATCATTGAGTTTACTCTGTAAACTAGAATTTCAACCATATGTTACCCTTTTGAACGAGACAAAAGTTGCAAATGTGCGCCGGTATGAGAATTTTACGGGTCGTTTTGCATTGATAACCATCAGAGAACTTAATGCACAATTGAAAGGAGTTTGAGACACCTCCACATAGAGTTAGGCTCGGCGTGAGACACCCAAATCTCGGCAAACAACCGAATGCAAAAATCTGCTCCATGATGTAATGTAACTCGTGGCTGATCTGGCTGATCCGCTGACGATTCGCATGTGAAATCCATTCAGTTATGAAGTGTTGTATCATGAGAGTCTATGCCATATCAACCTGGATGTGAACTGGCAACCCGATCATATACATGATATTTTGGAAGTTATTAACCAACTAATTATAATGATAACCATAAGAATTTGCACCAATAATCTTTCTTCTCTATGGATTATAACAATGAACAGCCTCACAGGCTTTCTTGACGTTTGGCGTGTGCAAGAGCACGAAAGTTTTAAATTTTGAATGTGATAAGATTTTCGGTGGTTAAGAACTTTAATGAAGCTAAGTCTGTGTGTTCATTTGTAACAACAAATATATCAACGCAGACACTTGCTTGAACAACCACAGCAGCGAGATCTTTGTAAAATGGAGTATGTTCTGGGAGCAATGCACGGTCAGCATATTCACCCTTGCTAGACACCTTCAAAAAATGAAAGTTCCTAACAATGCCATTAAATATCATCTATCATTAGGAACCCTTCTATTCAGATTAAGAAAAATGGATCTGTGCAAAATTTGTAGCGTTCTGCCCTGTTTTTGTGCTTTTGGTAGTTAAAGAGACAAAATTTGAAGACGTTAACTGCCAAAAGCTCTGCCTTTTGGTAGCTAATGAACAGTCATTTGTTCGCCTAAGCCACCAAAAGATGTAACTTCAACCAAACTTCAGAAACTTCAGTTGGAGTCATTAGCCTGTAAAACCAATCTCTGAAAACTCTCAAGCTCAATGCAACTGGTCCTCTCCAAACCTGTAACTTGCATGCAGCCTCCTGCTTATTTATGAGATCAAACTGAAAAAGATCTAATTGTTCATGTTGTGAACTTATTCCTTTATCTATTCCTACTCTAACCAGTAGAGACAGATAAATCAAGTAAAACTCGATTTCCAATGTAACCAAGTGAGAAACTGATCTACTGACATCATGTTGAATCTTGACCCGAACAATAATAAAGACCATATCATGCAGAAGAAAGGTTTGAGTAGATGAATAAGATAATCTTCTTTTGACATAAATATCTTAACATTCATGTTGCTGATAGGCTCCAAATAGTCAGCAAAAGGGTCATCAAATTTACAGAGCAATACCTCTTTAGATTGTTGATCTAACTGTAGATTGAAAAGATGTTGAAAACTGTCTTTACTAATCTCACTGTTGAATGCAGGCTGATCGAGATCTGTTTGAAAAACATATAATACGGATTGCTGATCTGGACTTTTCAGTTCCTTGCCACCATCGCTCTCTTCATATGTGTTGTGATCTACCTTCTCCTGCAAGTTTAAAAAATGTGAGCTGCTCATAACATGTGCTGCAGATTCAACCCTAGGATTTGGGTCTTCTATGTTATTAGGATCAAGAGACTCATGACTAGTATCAACTACGGCATCAACACATTCTTGATCATGATTCTCATGTTCTAGCTGAAGATTAGACAGTCCCTGCAAATCTGGAAATGGTAGGCTGTCCTCCTCAACCTCTGTAGATCTGAAATTATCACTTGCAAATCTGTCAGTCTGCTCAACATCTTCAAAATTTTCAGAGATAAAAATCTGATCATCATGACAACTAACAACAGTAGATGTGTTTGATATGATGTCAAAAGCATCACTAAGATTGTCATAGTGTGAATCATTGATCTCCTGATCATGATGAAGAGTATTTTCTTCAACAACATACTCTTCCTGAAGTTCTAATTTCGAGAGATTAAATTCATGATAGCACTGAGGATAAAGAAGATCAGCTGGAAAATGATCTTTACAGAACACATGAAAATCAGCATGAAAATCTGCTAAAGAGCTGACACTTGCATCCGGAAGAAACCGACACCAATCAAGAGCAATTCCCTCTAGAGAAAACTTGAAAAGATTAATTTGCACATCGTCATGTACAATTTCAAGCCAATTAATGAATTCATGGAAATCCAACAAATGTTCAACTGGCACTTCCCACTCCTCACCATGAAATTTAGGAAGACTGTTCTCCCATTCATCTCTAGTAGGTACTTGATTAGGAAAACTAGCAATGCTTTAAAAATCACAGAATGCATACCTCTTGGCTAAGATCCTGTTCATATCAAAACAATGGAGTCACCAACAATTTTCTGAACAATGGAGTCGCCACTGAATTCGTCCTTCATGGAGTCACCACTGAATTCGTCCTTCATGGAGTCACCATATAGATGATTACAACCAAATGATGTCCAGGCTTTGTCTATCATCAAAGATGGATCTATGTCGTCTCCCAGGGAAGCTGAGCTTTGATCTCCTCTCCCCGGCAATGACACCAATTTGTTATCACTCCAGGAAACTCTCCTAGGCTGCAAGTCGGAGATGCCTGGTAACTAACTCTTTTTGGGAAATATTTTCTGAATAATTGATGTGGTTTTTGGATCAAGTTGAATATCTAGGGACTGGACTGTGTTTTCAAGACTTTCTAGAAATGTAAAATCTCACAAGGCCTTCTAGCAATGCAGTCAGACAAGGTTTGATTAAAATACAGAGAAGATAGCTATTCAACCAGACTATACTCATATAAAACAAGCACAATGGGTTTAATAACTAAGGAAATAACTTATGATTATCAAATTAAACAATCAATTAGTGAGATGACAGTCACATGCAGATTGAATGAGCATCAATAAAGAACCTTCACTCATAAGATATCAGAGAACAGAAAAGAAAAGTCTGACAACACAACTGAAGGAAGCTTGCAATTTTTCACATAATAAGAATAGGTCTTTCTTAGAGTAGCAACATGTAGAACCCAAAATCAAACCCCTGGTTCATCTTCTATCCTAAGATTTATAGCATTACAAAGTAGTTCTGGGATCCTACAAACAAGGATCAGATATACTAAAAATAGTAACTCCAAATTCAGTTGCAAAAGAAGTGGGATGCTTCCTCAAAACGAGGCCAATACCAGATTTCTCTCTGTTGATGGTTGGTGTAGTGTAGAACAACCTCCCAAGGTTAAATGATAACTTTCAAATAAAGACCAAGTCGAATTTTTTGATGTGGCAAGGTGTCCTGATTTTTTGTCTTAATTAAAGATGTCCATAAACCTTTGAAACATCTCCTTTCTCCACCATTTGTCAAAAATAACTGTTGTGATAGACTTGATAATTCACCACATGTCTATTCCAAGAGGTTCCATCGCATTCTGATTCAAAAATTTCTGATCTCATTCTGGCAGTTACAGTCTTTCGGTGGTTAACTTGGAAAGATTTTGGGTGGGTTAACTACCGAAATCACCGCTTTCAGTGGTTAATGAACAATCGTCCTGTTCGCCTAAACCACCGAAAGTCAGAATTTCCAGAAAAAAAAATGCCTTTGGGAAAAATCAATTTTCTCAGCCGTGGAATGTCCGTTTTTCACGTTCAAATAGTCTATTTTTAACTACAGATCATAAGATTTCCAATGGTGCAATCATATTTGGAGTTGGAGCTAGGGAAGATAATCAAATGTTCCCTACAATATTAGGAATCATTCTTGCAAAAATGCTAGTGCATTTTTTATCGTTAACACATTCATACCTTCTATTTTCGACACACGGACAAGCAACTGGGAATTTTTTGAAATCAGTGACCCACTGGAGGAAAACTAGCAAGCAAACCAGTCAAAAAAAGGGATAAAGAAATATAAAAAAAACCTGTGGCAGTAGATGCTGAAATCTCAAGTGCTCATAAGTGATGGAACTTTGTAGGAAAACGACCATTGCTTGGAGAGATCAGATTGTAAGTGGTCAGGTAAAGTGCAGTTGCAATCACATAGCTATGTAAGCCATCATTCCATCATGGTTTTCAGCTTCACCAGAGAATGATATGCTACCTCCTTAGACTTTCCCTGTTGACTTTGATGAACTAACAACCAGACTTACACCCATTTAAGATGACTTTAAGATAGAGTTTCCCAAAATGTCAAGTGTGGTAAAAGGGATCCTAGGAATCCAGTATTTCCACACAACCACCCAATAATAAAGACAATATCCTTCATATTGAACACTAGAAAAACCCAAAAGAAGGAAACCTACAACTTAAAATGGAAAAGACCAACCCATGGAAAAAACAAAGAAGGGATTATACTCCAAAACTGGAACTAAGGGAAAAACGACTTAAGACTGAAACCGTGGGGAAATGTACAAACTGTAAATTCTAACCTTGTACAATATGTACTGCAAACTAATATTCAGAAAAGAACAAAAAAGATACAATGGAAAATACAAACATTACACAAAGATTTTTCACCTGGAAACCCAAACCGGGAAAACCAACATATATTATATTCATACATTGTGTTACATTGTTTACAATACAATATACATATA
>ML789403.1:120207-131613 GCA_009831015.1 Picea engelmannii
GCCCAGTAAGAAGTTAGGGCGCGGGTTGCTTGTTTTGAGTGGTTTTTGAGGAGTTACTCAGCATGGCTTTGGCTAGGAAGAGGCATGAGTTGGCCTGATGCCAGGTAAACCTGTATGGTGCATTTTAGGGTTATAACACTTAGACTTAGATCTCCCACTTGAGAAATTAGATTTATTTCTTTCCTGGGAACGTCCTCTTGTAAATAATGTGTCTATGCTATGTACTTCCATATTCTTTCATATCATCTCCTCCAACAATAAGGACGAGACCACTTCTTCAAACTTCAAAGAAGTTGTATTACTACCTATGTCCATAACCAGACTATCCCACAAGTCTAGTAAAGAACACAACAAACTGATACATTTATCTTCATAAAATTTTTTAATATCAATAGATACTAACTGACTTACCACAGTATTGAAGGCATTCAAATACTCTGCCACCGAGTCTCCATCTCTCATCCTCAAGTTATACAGCTTCTTTCTCAGGAATAGTTTATTTACCAGGGACTTAGAATGATACAACTTCCCCAACTTTTACCATAAATCCTTGGTTGTAGCTTCCTATGACACATTCAGTAATACTGAATCGGAGAGACACAGTCGAATTGTGCTCTTTCCCTTCCGATCCGTCTTTTTCCAGTCATCTGCAGAAGTTCTTGTAGGTGCAGTACCTGGATCTACTACGATCCATTGATCTTTGTCCACCAAAAGATCTTCCATCTTGATCTTCCACAGCTCAAATATTTTCCCATTAAACTTCTCAATATCCATCTTCGAATTTCTTGCCATTTCTTTTCACCTGAAAAGGAATACTGTAGATCTCC
Organism: Picea engelmannii; assembly: GCA_009831015.1. NCBI lineage: Eukaryota > Viridiplantae > Streptophyta > Pinopsida > Pinales > Pinaceae > Picea > Picea engelmannii. The sequence goes on from ML789403.1 coordinate 121,035, forward strand.
CACTGTAACAAGGCTTATCATAGTCTCGAGCCAAACCCTCGACGACAAAGGTGTCCCCCTGAAGCCAATAAAGATCTGATACCAAATGTAAATTCTAACCTTGTACAATATGTACTACAAATTGATATTCAGAAAAGAACAAAAAAGATACAATGGCAAATACAAACATTACACGGAGATTTTTCCCCTGGAAACCCAAACCGGGAAAACCAACATATATTATATTCATACATTGTGTTACATTGTTTACAATACAATATACATATAGGAGCCAGCGACATCCAAAACCCTAACCCAATGACCTGGATTATTCCAAAACCCTAATTCCTTAACCAGAAAAAGAAAACCATTGGCAAAAACCATGTGCCGAAAAACCACCTAAATATCATGTGGTCCCGGAAATATGACGTCCCGGTGCGAAAAAAAAAAATTTGGGGGCACTGCCACTGAACCCTCACACGGGGGGCTCCACCCCCCTCTAACCCCCCTGCACGCCCAGTAAAAACGCTCAAACACTACTACCCGTGCAAAGAATATAACACATACCCAACACAAACATGAAAAGGTAACAGTAAATACACACAAGAAAGAGAATCAATAACATTGAATAGATACAAACCAGAAAAGAATGAATGGTGACTTATGTATAAGATGACGAGGCCTCTCAAGAATAAAATAACTTTAGGTGACGACCACTCATGGGGAATTGAAGTGGTTCACCATCCAAGGTTTTTAATCTGAAAGAATTTGTCCCTAAGACCTTGTAGATTGTGTAAGGACCCAACCATAATGAATCAAACTTGCGATGTTTGGATGGGGCCTCATGTGCTTTGTTCCATAATAAACATCATCTCCTACTTTGTAATTTATCATTGTGGCTCTTTTATCGAAGGGACGTTTAACAATGTCTTGCTTCTTTTGGAGGTGTTGGAATGGGTCCTTTATTACCTCTTCTAATTCGAGGAGTGTGTCTAAACAATGTTGTAAGGGTTGGAAATCATCTTCTGCCTCATTGATAGCCAACCTCAAGGCCGGAATTTGTAAGTGAACAGGCAGGACAGTAGGAGCACCATACACCAGAGTATAAGGACTTTGACCCGTTGTTGTCTTTGGAGTTATACGATCAGCCCATAAAGCAAAGTTTAACTTTGTGTGACAATCGTGCTTGTTATCCTTAACTGTCCTCTTAACGATCCGAATCAAGTTTTTATTCATTGATTCAGCCAAACCATTACCTTGGGGGTAATAGGTCGAAGATCGAAAAAGTTGGATACCATATGTAACACCAAGGTGTAACATAACATCAGACATGAAAGCTGATCCATTATTAGTTAATATCTTGGCAGGGGTCCCAAAATGGGATAAAATATTATGTTCAACGAATTCTACCACCTGTTGACTCATAGCATTCCTAAGAGTGATTGATTCAGCCCACTTTGTAAAGTAGTTTGTGGATGTTAAGATGAATACATGACCAGCACTGGACAGTGGTGAAATCGGTCCAATAAAGTCCATGCCCCATATTGCGAAAGGGACTTGGACTTCAATAGGTCTAAGAGGTAAGGTAGCCAAATTTTGCTTCCCAGTGAAGCGTTGGAAAGCTTCTCATTTTCGAACAAGTAAATGGGCATATTTGTGTAGTGAACGCTAGAATTAACCTGCATGTAGAACTTTCGCTGCAGTGGTTTTGGCTGAAAAGTGACCTCCACCAACCCCAGAATGGCATTGTTCAAGTGCCATTTGGGCTTGATCACGATTTAAGCATCGTGACAATACTCCATCAAGGTTTCTTTGGTAAAGGATTTGACCTTGTAAAACATATCGGACAATTTGTAAACGAAGTGTTTGTTTGGCTTTAGTATCCATGTCTGGTGGGCACACACCATTGATCAGGAAATATATGATAGGTTCGTACCATGGTTGTGAGGCTAACTCAATTTCGTTAACTAGTTCTTTGAAAGCAATCAAGTCATCTACTTGAGGTGGTTCAACTATGACCAAGGGATGGGATCGGGTTAGCAATCCAGCCAACCCTGTTCCCCTAATGGTTTTCGTTGGCTTAATTTCCAAGTCATACTCTTGCATACGCATGATCCATTTGGACCACTTACTATGCAATTCGGTTTGATTCAAAGAGGTGACTAAGAGAGATGTAGGCACAAAAGCCTGAACTTTATGGCGTTGGATGTAATGTCAAACTTGTTGCAATGATTTATACAAGGAATAACCATGTTTCTCCAGTGGAGAATAATTTAGTTGGTGGCGTTTCAAATTTTGTCTCATGAAGGTGATTGGCCTAAGATTTTCCTCATGGTCCTTTTGCAACAAGATTGCAGAAATTGTCTCCCCTAACGAATTAGTGTACATGACAAAGTCTTTAGAGGGATCAGGACTGACTAAAAGAGGGGCAAAAGCAATGGCTTGCTTAATGGATTCAAAATCTTGACGGGTAGGGGGGTCCCATTTGAAGTGAATGTCTTTCTTCATAAGCTGATTTAGAGGTTTAACTACTTGAGAAAAATTAGGAATGAAGCATCTCAAGAAATTTATCTTTCCAAAGAAAGATTGCATTTCCTTTTTATTGGTAGGTAAGGGCATATTTTTGATTGCTACCACTCTCCCAGGATCAACTTTTACACTTTCTCGAGAGACAATGTGACCCAAAATTTTTCCCTCCATAACACCGAAAATGGTCTTATTAGGATTTAAAGATATGCCAAACCTACAACATCTAAGGAGAACCTGCCTAAGATGATCAAAATGACTACTCTGTTCTTTGGAAAAGACAGTGAGGTCGTCAAAGTAAACAACGATGACCTTACCCAATAATCCTCTAAAAGAAATGGCCATGTCACATTGAAAGGTGTTCCCAACATTAATCAATCCAAAAGGCATCTTGTTATATGCATATGTTCCCCAACGAGTGATGAAGGTGGTTTTATGACTATCAGAAGGATTGAGGGCTATCTGATTGTAACCTAAGAAACCATCCAAAAGGGACATCATTTGAGACCCGGAGACTTGTTGGAGAATCTCTTCCATAGGTGGGACGGGGTAGTTGTCTTTTAGGGACACTCTATTCAAATGTTGAAAGTTGACACACAAACGAATATCGCTAGTTTTCTTCCTAACAAGAACCAAATTAGATACCCATTGTGAATAACGAACATGGTAAATGACCCCAGATGCTTCCATCTTGTCCAATTCAGCTTTAATTGTTTCTTCCAAAGCAGGGTTGTTTTTTCTCTGTCTCTGTTTGTAAGGTTTCGAATCAGGGATTATGGGTATGGCATGGACTATCTTTTGCATATCGAAAACCTTGAGGTCTTGATAGGACCAAGCGAAAACATCCTTGAACTCTGTCAAGAGTTTTGTGAATCGAGCGACCTCAGAAGGGGAACACTATGCACCTATATAGACCAATTTTGGATCTTTCTCAGTTCCTAGGTTAATAGCTATAGCTTCTCGCACCTTCCTAACAGATTCTCTATCAATACTAGGTGCAGAAGTAGTGGTGTCATTGGAATCAAACATGGATTCCAATGCTGACAAACCAGGGGGAATCTTATTTGTCTTTAATTGGATTATGTTTCCTGTTTCCTCATCCAACTCATGGTTGATATGTAAATCTTCAAACTCCTCCTTGTTTTAAAGGAATCTACAGATTTGTTCATCAGTATCCAAAACTTGCCAAGAATCGACATTATCAGGTAACACAGGTCTATGTAAAATTTGGACTTGTATATCTTCAATAGACCTTACGAAATCTGAGGTGAAACAAGAACCAGTCAAGGCCAAAGTATCAGCTACGTGGTTTGTGGCCCTAGGCATGGCTTGAATGTTGAAATATAAGAACTTCTCAATAAGTTTCTTAGCCCTCTGGTGGTATTTTTTGAGGCGTGGGTTGTGAACTTCATATTTACCTCTAATTTGATTCACAACCAATTCAGAATCCCCACTCACTAATAAATGGAATATTCCTAAGCCTAAGGCCTTTTGGAGGCCTTGAACTAAGGATTCATATTCAACCATATTATTAGTGTTAGGGAATTCTAACCGAAAAGAGAAAGGGATTGTGTTTCCCTTGGAATCACACAAAAGGACACCAGCCCCTGATCCATTCTTGGATTTAGCACCGTCAAAATCCATACCCCACACCATTTCTTTCAACTCAGAAGGAGGGACATGTACATCGTCCTCAGATAACACAACATAAGTACCCATACCTGTATCTTGAAAAGACACATGTTTTGTATTATAGGAAGCAGGTACAACCTGCTCTCGGTACTTTGGTTCCCTCTTAATAACTACTTCAATACCTTTATGAGGAAAGGTGAAGTGGGTCCCCTCCATGAAATAGTGACCCTTTTTTACTTTGGTGGACCACTCTCTCCCTAAAAGCATGCCATATGCTTCAGGTATATCTTCTACGTTGACGTTTATGAGCATGCTCACCTCTGGGGCTTGGTCATAAGCTATGGATAAGTCTTTAATGTAACCGATGGTTTCTACAGTCCTAGAATCCAAAGCTAACAGGTCTTTACATGGGCCTGTGCATTCAAGACCCAGTCTTCTCATGACTCTTAAAGGCATGACATTGTGCCTCCCTCCTGTGTCAGCGACATGGTTATGGAGAAAAAAATCAAAAATCAAAACTGAGATATAGAAAGGAGGAATGCTAGGGTCTAAATCAATAACATCATATGCTTCACTAGGTTGAGAAGTGGACTCTTTGGAAAGAGGAAGTTTATGTTCTGTTCATGGAGTAAGGGGTGCTTGTAGAACACGTGAAAGGTTTTCAAACTGAGCAGCCGTTCTAAGAGCATCTAATAATTTCATGTGGGCGGGAACCTTCGCTAGATCTTCAATGACATTTTAAGGTATGGGTGTTGGGAAACAAGGCGGTGGATTATTGGGCAAGTTTACCTTGTTTGGGGTCCAGGGAACCATGTTCATTGTAGGGGAAGGTAATCTACCATTCACGGGAAGTTTTCCCTTTTCATTTTCCTTGAGGTTGCTTTTGGCTTCTTCCACCCCCTATGGAGTGGTTTTAGGGGCCTAGCTCCTAGTCTCTATAGCAAAGCTTCTGAAAGAAAGAAGATAGTCATCACAGGGGATAGAGTCTTCCATTTTAACTTGGTCAATTTGGGAGGTGGAAGCAAGTTTGTTTTTTAATGGAGGTAAAGGTGCTTTTCCAATTTTAGACAATTCCACGTGACGTGTATATGCATAACAATACTCAGGGTCATGGAAGTCTTTGCAAAAGTGACACCAATCCACTTCAGCAACATGTTGCCTAGGAGTAGGAGTATGAGAGAAAGGAGTTCTTGGCCTTGGAACGGCAGAAAACTGCATGTCATTCACCTTTCGATTAAGAGAAATTATTTGGTTGTTCATGTTCATTAACAACTTGAGTGTTTCCGAACTTTCCCTTTCTTCAATCCTTGAATTTTGGGCAGGTGGAGGTTCATTCCGAGGACCCTCATTTCGAGGTAGATCATTCCTAGGTCTCCCGTTAAAACGGGGCTTCACTAAAGGTGAAGGAATCATACCGGATTCCTCCATGTTTCTTTCAATTTCTAGGGCGCTAGTCTTGGCCGCATCTAAATTTTGTGTTGATTTATCTTTTAATATGTATTTTACATTCGGATTCATGGGAGTCATGTAATAATGGAACAAATTGTTCCAAGTTGGTTGGGAAGTAGTTGCGATCCTATTCAAGGTCGAGGTAAAGCGTTGATTAAAATTTCGTATTTGCTCACCCTCATGGATGGAGATGGTCATGAAATCCCTGAGAAGGGAAGCCACATCATCCGCCCCTTGGAAAGGTTTCTTGAATTCTTGGATCATAGTGTCCTAATCTGGGATAATATCATTAGGAAGCAAGTGATACCATCTCATTGCTTAACCTTCGAAGGTTCTCACAAAAAGTCTAATGATGACATCGGGAATTGTTATGTCCATAAGCGCTAAGGCATCATAGAAGTTTTGTATATGTTCTTCAGCACTCAAAGTACCAGTGCCACTAAACTTGGGAAGTCTATTTGGGGCATCCGCAGGTATGTCATGAAGAGGTCTGGCCAACCTCAAAGGAGTGTCGGGTTCCCATGGCATTGTCATCGGGACAACTATGGGCTGAACAACAACAGTTGTTGAAATGATGGGAGAAACAACTTGAGGATTAGTAACTATTGTTGGATTAACTAAAGTTTTCTTTAGTAAGGGGCTTTTCTTTAGGGTGACTTAGTTCACACTGCAGAGGTAACAATTTTCCCTGGTTTCCCAGGTGTATGTGTCTCACTACTTGTTTTCTTTCACGAACTTTGACCTCTTGTAACCCTGGGGGACACTGTTTCCCTAGTCTTAGGATACTTGTGCCCCAGATTGCAAGGGGCCAAGTAATTACTTTGAGTACTTAGGGGTGTATCACTGACAATCCTACTCTTTCTAACACAATGTAAAATAACCCAACTAAAGAAAAGCTTTGTTTTTTGTTCTTCTCGAAGTGGAAGGTAAGGTATGACAGACTTATAACTTCTCACGTGAGTTCGAACAAGTGAAATCGAAGACTAACAAGGTAAAAGGAAAGGAAAACTTGATGGTATTTATAACTCCCAGGTGCAATGGAAATTGCAAGGAAATTGAACTATAACGAGTACCAAAGAAAATTCCAAAGGGTCACTGAAAGATCTTGTCAAAAGTTTGTCAATGAGTAGGAAAAGGACCACAAAGTATTTAGGTCCAATGTTTAGTACAAGTTTGGGATACAGGAAAATCTAAAGAGGTTTTCAAGGTTCCCCAATGGAATCGCCAGAAAAGGGCAGGTGTTATAAGAAAAATCTGTCTGTGGGGATGGATCCGACCTATCCGGCCACGAAGCCGGTTACAACCCCTTTGGTAGCTTGGCATGAGGCAGAGACTACCCGCACCTCGGGTGGTCCTTCACCTAAGGCGGTAAAGAGGGGGAAGAAGAAAGGTGAAAGGCTTACAAGAAGTCATTCTCAGAACCACCCACCTTGGGTGTTATCCTTTCTTAGCTTCCTGTATGACCAAAATGGCCTGGGGGGTGAAAATTATGAACAATGGGGCGAAAAGAAGTTTTCTGATTTTTAGGACAGCAAACTAAATAAAGTGGACAGCGAGTTGTTCACTTCCTTAAAGTGTTGGAAACTGTCCTAGAATGGGTCACTGGGGTAAACCGATATCCTGGGTAAATAACCAATGAATGCTTTAAGTAAAAGGGTATGAAACAAGGGTGAAAAGGGGGTTTTAAAGCTACAACCAAGTACCTTTAAATGTCTGTAAATTGCGAACATCAAGCTGTTCGAAGCTTTCAAGGCAGGGAAACAAGCCTAGAATGGCTTGATACCCCCCGGGGTGACCCGGGAAGTGATCCCGGAAAATTGTTAAATCAAAAAAGGGCTGTAAAAGTGGATGAACAACTTTATAACAAGTTGTTACAGCTATGATATATGGGAAAGTATACACAACTTCAATTTTGGTTCGTGAGTGAAAAGGTGGACTGACAAAAGGTTGACTTTAAAAGTATTTTATTGGTCAATTTTGTTTTTATCACATGCCTTGGCCACCACACTATTTTAAAGGTTATCCCGATCAGACAAACACATCCCGGAATTGTGCCAACTAGTATAAGAAGAGTAATACTAGCAGTCCATGGTGGTTAGGTTGAAGAGTGCCCCATGTAGTTCATAGAAGTAGGGGTTAGCCACTTCTCGTCACTAGCGCTTTCGGGCTTTTAAAGCCGCTTGGATGGAAGAAGGATACCTATGAAAAGGAAGAGGCTCAGGACCCCCCTAAAGAGGGTTTTTGCTGAGCTTACCCAAGCAGAGTAGTATTCCAACTGAGCTAAGCTAATCAACTCCTTGACCGTGTGGTACCGAGGGAAGACCACTCAACTTATACTAACTAGACAACTTCTGAGGGACTCCTGATGAAGACTCCCTGGCTTTGACTCTTAATATTCTATGAAATTGAAATTGCATAAAATGAAATACCAGAGCATCCACGTGGCAAGTTCATGCCTTGCTTTCACAAGTGTGCCTCCTGGTTACTGAAATTGAAATCTATTTTGAAACTATATACATGTAACAAGAAAATAGATAAGTGACATATATGTCACGGCTAGATAATATGTGTATGTAAATATCTAAATAATATAAGTTTTTTGTTTTCTGTGTATGGGGCGGACCCCTGAATTGTTTTCAAGTCTTCTTTGTAGCGTTTTGCATATATTTAGCTTGTTGATTATGCATGGCCCCTTTTTGGGGCAGCCACCTGTAGATTAGTGAGCGAAAAGATGATACAATGAAAATGTAACAAGATTAGATAATTACAAAATTCAACCCGAAGGAATGGGTTGAGACTTTTTGTGAGCGGCAAAGCCGCCATATGCATGAAAGCCCCAACTAACTCCTTGTATGGGCATTGGAAATTTAGTGTTTGAAATACAAAAGATATGATTGTTATCTACACAAGTATTAACCAGATTTTTAGCATGAATTCACAAGTGGACCATTCAAACTACTTACACAAATCGAACATATAAACATTGATATGTATATCATAATTTTTTTTGGAGTGAGTGTAAGTGATAATTAAAGTGTGTATGAGAGTGATTGGATAGGATTTATCGATTGAAATGTGTGTTTTTCTTCACTGCCCTGCTAGCCCCTTTGCCTCAAACAGGTTTCAGGTGGTCCCCAACTGCTTAAGAGAAGCAGAATGGGTGACCGGATGTATCCTTGCAGGCAAACAACGAAATTTTAGTATTCATGTATGGAAAAAACTGAAATAAACATAACATAAATTTACATATAAGAAGTATATAACAACCAACTAAGATGGTTGTCCCGTGGGGGGAAATTGACCAAAATGATCAATCTTCCTATTTGGGACAGCAAGGTTAATGGCAAGAAAACATAACAGAAACATACATGAATGAAAAGATGAAGCAAACAAGTATGGAAAACCATCTATGAGGTCTATTTAAGGGTTCTCCTAAGGGGCCCTGGGACTCCCAGCCACTAGCTAAGGCTGAAAACAATTGAATACTTCAGAAAATATGGACTAAAACACATTAAGCAAATTAAACCAAGTTGTTAGAAAATGAAAGTGATCAATTTAAACCTAAGGAAGCAAAAACAAACACCTAGCTAACCAATCCCTCCTGGAGATAGCTAACATATCAAGCATTTACCCCTACCCCTCAAACTTTAACCAACAAATGACACATCCAAGAACTAAAATTCAACAAGTACATGCACACAAAGAGTCTTATAAATTTCAGCAGAGCTTTGTTACTATATTCATCCTCCTTTTTTACAATGCCAACCCTCTTATTTATAAAGGAGAGGGGAAGGGCTAGGGTTAGGTCACAAAACACTTGGACCAACCCTAAAGTATTTTTGTCCTTTTTTACAAAAAGTAACCTTATCCAAAAAGGGAACCTTATCCAAAAGGGAATCTTACCCCAAAAAAGGGGATCAAATCATATTTGACTTGACCCTTAAATTACATAATAATTACATGCCAAAAGTAAATCATACGAGATTTTATATTACAAAAAGTCATTTTTCATAACATGACAAAGATTGATATGCCACATCATCATTTGCATTGGGATTTGTGCCATCCCAAATGCTCTTTGAATGCTTCCATGTTTTGCAGCTGTAGGTGATGTGTTTCAAGACAATATCTGGCCATCCATGGCTGCCAGATTCACCGGAATGAGGACCCAATGTGTGGGGAATTGTTGAGTTGCTTTGGAGGGAAAGGGGACTTCGGGTTTTGGTCATTGTAAGTAAGAAAATTCCCACTATTCATGCCCTTTTCAGACCTGATTATGCCCCCCCTTTGCTGCCTATAATTTTCTCTGTAAGCTGGCTAAAACATGGCTTTTATTTGGGCTTGTTTCGGTAAGAGGACCTCTTGGATATGAAATTTGAGAGGATATTCCTCTTTACCAAACAACCAAAAATCTATTCTTTACTATTCCCATGATATATCTCTATCTTCTACCTTTTCTATGCCTTTCGATTGGCACAAATCCGACTCCGGATGAGTGAGATATGGCCCCGGGAAGGTATGCAGATGGAGGTGGCCAATAGACTGATCAGGGGAAGGATTTGAAATTGGGGTGAAATTATGGGTTGGACACCAAAATTGATAGGATTCTATAGGCTTGTATACTTGTAGCTTAAATGGGTTTCCTTCACCAAGCCCAATTTGACCTCGGAGGCCCACAATTAAGCCTCTTTCTGGTGCATGCTTGTAGGGCCAAATTGAGTCCCTGTCGCTCTGGGACATGTCACTAAAAATATGGGCTGAATTTTCTGAGGTGAATTGCATGGGTGTATTCTAGACTTCGCCCCGGTCATTTTGACTATTTACGAGCGAAAATCCGCCTCCGTACCGGGAAGTTATGCAATTAAAAAGTCCAATGGCCCTTGGGGGGGAGGGACATAAATTTTAACATATAGTTTGAAATTTATAAATAAAGTTTATTAATATTTTTATAAATTTATTATAAGTTTTTAATAGTGATTTTATTATATATATA
>ML789403.1:131663-171538 GCA_009831015.1 Picea engelmannii
GGGGGGTTTATCGGGCACCCCTAGTCACCCACGTGATCGGGGCCGGGCTCCAAAGGGGCCACGGGGTTTGGGGAGGAGTGGTGGGCGGCTGGGCGGAGGAGAAGGAGAAGGGGGCCACGTGGAGGAGATGTGGAAGGAGGAGAAGGAGGGCATCGAGGGGAGAAGGGAGGTGAGGGGGTGTGGGTTGGGCGGATGAGGCTGCGGGCATATGGATGGTGGAGGACTGGTGTGGAGAAATGGGAGAGGAGGCTACGCGCACGGGTGGAGGAGGAGGCTACGTGAAGGTGGAGCATGGAGGTCGGGCTGCGCGTTGTAAGAGGAAGGGAAAGGAGTTGAGGGCCGAGGGCGTTGGCGTGGGAGAGGGGACGTGATAGGAAGGAGAGGATGGAGGCCGAGAGTGGTGGAAGGATGCGTGGGAAGGGAGGAAGAATGGAGGAGCTGCGTGGAGGTGGAGGAATGGCACGTGCGCAGATGGGGGAGGAGCTGTGAAGTGGAGGACGTGCACGCAGAGGGTTGCGAGAGGTGGAGTGGTATGGAGGAGGCCGAGGTGGTGATGCAGCGGGAGAGGGAAGACAGGGGCGTACCTTGGGCTACGCATAGAGGGGAGGTGGTTGGTGGCTGTGGGGGTTGGAGGCCGTGTGAAGAGACTGTGCGCAGAAGGGAGGTGAGAGCCGAGGAGAGTGAGGGATACATGTTGCAATGGGATGAGAGGAAGAGAACGCGCAGAGGTGGGAGACGGGAGGAGATGTGGGAAAAATGGAGGAGCAATGCACGGTGGTGGTGGTGGTGCCCAGGTGGTGGATGGGTGGCCAACCACCTCAAAAAATTAAAATTAAAATTTTGGGACAGTGGGTTTTTTTGGCAATGAAAACTGGACGGGAGGTTTTGGGTTCAAAACCCCTGCCCTCCACTTGGATTTCTAGGAAATTTTTTGAGGTTTCTGGGAAAATGAAAAGGGGAGGGATGGCGTTCAAAGCCCAGGGCTTCCCAATGACATGCCCAAGCCTGCAAGCTCCAATAGATAGCTTTACAATTAAAAATTTAAAGGATCCATGGAGGCTTGGGCCTGGTACCCAAGTGGGGTTTGAATCCCCTCTCCTTTGCATCTTTCAGCACACATACACCCTTAATGAACTCAACCATTAACAATCAAACTGAACCAGCAAGCAACCTCATCATTGAAACAACAAACAGACCAATTTCTTCTTACAGAACCTCAAAACAACCAACAACATATCTTATTGGTTTGTTTGGAAATGAGCATAATGGGTTACCTTGTCAATGGCTTGGAGATGGCAGCATGGAAACTGGTTGCCCATTGCTGAGTTGTTGCTGCTGTTGAAAAACCTCCCTCTGCTGCCATGAACTTCTATTGCAGAGCTCTCCCCCCTCTGGCCAAACTGTCCAAATGGCTTGGGAGAGGGGAGAAGGGGGTTTTGTTTTTTTTCAATTAAAAAAAAAAAACAATTTCCTCCCATTTTGGATGAGGTTACGTGCCCATCCTCCAAATTTCCATTTTTTCTGAAAACATTTAATAAAATATTTTATTAATTTTTTAATATTTTTGCAAATATGTGCAAGTCAAAGTTTGACTTTGACTTTGACTTTGACCCTGCTGCAGTTGACTCAGCCCAAAAATGTTGACTGGAGAGACGGAGTTGGAATCGGACGCAAGTCACATCGTTGGAAAGGTCTGGACGAGTACATCAAGAATATGTCATCACCAACTTGAGATAATGCCACCTCAGCCCTCAAATTCAGCCTGAAACAGTGGCCATTTAAAACTCCTGACTTGCTGGTGGGCCCACTTGACACCTAATCTTGCGAAAGGTGCCAAATCGTCATACGATATCCAATAAAGGCAAATGACGTACCGTTGGAAAGGTATCGACGAGTACTTCAACAAGGTGACAATATAATTTTGTGCTAGGGTCATTTATGACTATATTAGCTCTTATGAAACCCTGTCATGCGAGTTGGTGGACCTCCTTTTGCCTAAAATTATTGGCCAACTTGTGACAGCTCTAACCAGGCCATCTGATGTCAGAATGAGGAAAATGAGATGTTGTTGGAAAGGTGTATGAGTCTATTACAGTGTGACATAGATGAATATCTAATTTATAACACTTTACCCACCAATTTTAAATCATGAATCACTGCAACCAATTTGATGTCCAGAAGTGGTCATAAAATCGCGAAAGCTTGTTCTTACCAACTGGGGTTGAAACCAAGCATGGGATATACCATTGGAAAGGTATCACACTGACCTATGCCATGTATGGGTTTGATTTTCCCTTTGATACCATAATCTGAAGAGAATTAGACCAGGAAGTCACAGCTATTGGTTTTGGACGTTCGGTTAGCGTTGATTTTGCGTGCCTCATATGGGGTCATACTGACTTGTAATCAAGCTCATGATAGCTCATTGAAAAGATTGTCCCAATCCCTACCACTTGGAAGTGTTGTATTCCCTGAATCGAATAGCCTTGACATGAGGAAGAAATGTCATGGGAAGGACTACAAATCCCTGAAAGCAACCAACTGATACTCTTTCAAGGGCAGAGGCCATAGTAACTATGACCCCCGCCAATGTCTTTGACTAGAACCATAGCATCAAGGGGAATTTATGGAGAAGTTATTGTGTAAAACACCATGTTGAGCCCAGAGCATATTTTTTGGTCAACATTCTTGGCGCCGGAGGGGAAATTCTTTCCAAAGCATGTTGAACAATGGGATCACCCGCGTGACAGGCGGGAATACTTGGTGGAAATTCATACTTTCAAAGTGACAGATTTGGGTGAGGGGGGAATTCAACTGTAGTATAAGGACCATTTTTCACATTAGGGATAACCGAAGAATGAAAGTGGTGCAATAAATATATACAACAGAATTTATACTGAGATTCACATAAGATGGAAGAATGATAATAATGACCCGGGTTTTGTTGAGAAATTTGGCCCAAGTGACACGGGTCCCTCACCCGTATTATGGCTTAACTATGATAATCGAGGCTTAAGGTGAACCTTGGCTCAACACAAAGTCTCATTCATACCTTCAATTTTCGATACATGGACAAGCAAACAGGAATTTTTTGAAATCAACGACCCACTGGAGGAAAACTAGCAAGCAAACCAGTCAAACAAGGGGATAAGGAAATATAAAAAAAACTTGTGGCAGTTGATTGTAAGTGGTCAGGTAAAGTGCAGTTGCAATCACATAGCTATTTAAGCCATCATTCCATCATGGTTTTCAGCTTCACCAGAGAATGATATGCTACCTCCTTAGACATTCCCTCCTGACTTTGATGAACTAACAACCAGACTTACACCCATTTAAGATGACTTTAAGACAGAGTTTCCCAAAATGTCAAGTGTGGTAAAAGGGATCCTAGGAATCCAGTATTTCCACTCAACCACCCAATAATAAAGACAATATCCTTCATATTGAACACTAGAAAAACCCAAAAGAAGGCAACCTACAACTTAAAATGGAAAAGACCAACCCATGGAAAAAACAAAGAAGGAATTATACTCCAAAACTAGAACTAGAGGAAAAATGGCTTAAGACTGAAACCATGGGGAAATGTACAGACATGAAAAGGTAACAGTAAATACACACAAGAAAGAGAATCAATAACATTGAATAGATACAAACCAAAAAAGAATGAATGGTGACTTATGTACAAGATGACGAGGCCTCTTACGAATAAAATAACTTTAGGTGATGACCATTCATGGGGAATTGAAGTGGTTCACCATCCAAGGTTTTTAATCTGAAAGCATTTGTCCCTAAGACCTCGTAGATTGTGTAAGGACCCAACCATAATGAATCAAACTTGCGATGTTTGGATGGGGCCTCATGTGCTTTGTCCCATAATAAAACATCATCTCCTACTTTGTAATTTATCATTGTGGCTCTTTTATCGAAGGAACGTTTAACAATGTCTTGCTTCTTTTGGAGGTGTTGGAATGCGTCCTTTATTACCTCTTCTAATTCGAGGAGTGTGTCTAAACAATGTTGTAAGGGTTGGAAATCATCTTTTGCCTCAGCAATAGCCAACCTCAAGGTTGGAATTTGTAAGTGAACAGGTAGGACATCAGGAGCGCCATACACCAGAGTGTAAGGACTTTGACCCATTGTTGTCTTTGGAGTTATACGATAAACCCATAAAGCAAAGTTTAACTTTGTGTGGAAATCGTGATTGTTATCCTTAACTGTCCTCTTAAGGATCCAAATCAGGTTTTTATTTGTTGATTCGGCCAAACCATTACCTTGGGGGTAATAGGTGGAAGATCCAAAAAGTTGGATACCGTATGTAACACCAAGGTGTAACATAACATCAGACATGAAATCTGATCAATTATCAGTTAATATCTTGGTAGGGGTCCCAAAATGGGATAAAATGTTACATTCAATGAATTCTACCACCTGTTGACTCGTAGCATTCCTAAGAGTGATTGCTTCAGCCCACTTTGTAAAGTAGTCTGTGGCTGTTAAGATGAATACATGACCAACACTGGACGACGATGAAATCGGTCCAATAAATTCCATGCCCCATATTGCGAAAGGGACTTGGACTTCAATAGGTCTAAGAGGTAAGGCAACCAACTTTTGCTTCCCAGCGAAGCATTGGCAAGCTTTTCATTTTCGAACAAGTAAATGCGCATGTTTGTGGAGTGAAGGACAAAAGTAACCTGCAAGTAGAACTTTCGCTGTAGTGGTTTTGGTTGAAAAGTGACCTCCACAAACCCCAGAATGGCATTGTTCAAGTGCCATTTGGGCTTGATCACGAGTTAAGCATCGTGACAAGACCCCATCAAGGTTTCTTCGGTAAAGGATTTGACCTTGTAAAACATATCAGACAATTTGTAAACAAAGTGTTCATTTGGCTTTATTATCCATGTCTGGTGGGCACACACCATTGATCAGGAAATATATGATAGGTCCGTACCATGGTTGTGAGGCTAACTCAATTTCGTTAACCAGTTCTTTGAAATCAATCAAGTCATCTACTTGAGGTGGTTCAACTATGACCGAGGGATGGGATCGGGTTAGCAATCCAACCAACCCTGTTCCCCTAATGGTTTTCTTTGGCTTAATTTCCAAGTTATAGTCTTGCATATGCATGATCCATTTGGACCACTTACTATGCAATTCAATTTGATTCAAAGTGGTGACTAAGAGAGATGTAGGCACAAAAACCTGAACTTTATGGCCTTGGATGTAATGTCAAACTTGTTCCAATGCTTTATACAAGGAATAACGATGTTTCTCTAGTGGATAATAATTTAGTTGGTGGGGTTTCAAATTTTGGGTCACGAAGGTGATTGGCCTAAGATTTTCCTCATGGTCCTTTTGCAACAAGATTGCAGAAATTGTCTCCTCTGACGAATTAATGTACATGAAAAAGTATTTAGAGGGATCAGGAATGACTAAAAGAGGGGGAAAAGAAATGGCTTTCTTAATGGATTCAAAATCCTGACGGGTAGGGGGGTCCCATTTGAAGTGAATGTCTTTCTTCATAAGCTGATTTAGAGGTTTAACTACTTGAGAAAAATCAGGAATGAAGCATCTCAGGAAATTTATCTTTCCAAAAAAAGATTGCATTTCCTTTTTATTGGTAGGTAAGGGCATCTTTTTGATTGCTACCACTCTCCCAGCATCAACTTTTACACCTTCTCGAGAGACGATGTGACCCAAAAGTTTTCTTTCCATAACACCGAAAATGGTCTTCTTAGGATTTAAAGATATGCCAAACCTATGACATCTAAGGAGAACCTGCCTAAGCTAATCAAAATGACTACTCTGTTCTTTGGAAAAGATAGTGAGGTTTTCAAAGTAAACAACGATGACCTTACCCAATAATCCTCTGAAAGAAATGGCCATGGCACGTTGAAAGGTGTTCCCAACATTAATCAATCCAAAAGGCATCTTGTTATATGCATATGTGCCCCAACGATTGGTGAAGGTGGTTTTATGACTATCAGAAGGATTGAGGGATATCTGATTGTAACCTAAGAAACCATCCAAAAGGGACATCATTTGAGACCCAGAGACTTGTTGGAGAATCTCTTCCATAGGTGGGACGGGGTAGTTGTCTTTTAGGGACACTCTATTCAAATGTCGAAAGTCGACACACAAATGAATATCGCCAGTTTTCTTCCTAACGGGAACCAAATTAGATACCCATTGTGAATAACGGACATGGTAAATGACCCCATATGCTTCCATCTTGTCCAATTCAGCTTTAATTGTTTGTTCCAATGCAAGGTTGTTTTTTCTCTGTCTCTGTCTGTAAGGTTTCGAATCAGGGATTATGGGTATGGCATGGACTATCTCCTGCATATCGAAAACCTTGAGGTCTTGATAGGACCAAGCGAAAACATCCTTGAACTTTGTCAAGAGTTCCATGAATCGAGCGACCTCAGAAGGGGAAAACTGTGCACCTATATAGACCAATTTTGGATCTTTCTCAGTTCCTAGGTTAATAGGTATATCTTCTCGCACCTTCCTAACAAATTCGCTATCAATACTAGGCGCATAAGTAGTGGTGTCATTGGAATCAAACATGGATTCCAATGCTAATAAATGAGGGGGAATCTTATTTGTCTTTAATTGGATTATGTTCCCTATTTCCTCTTCCAACTCATGGTTGGTAGGTAAATCTTCGAACTCCTCCTTGTTTTGAAGGAATCTACAGATTTGTTCATCAGTATCAAAAACTTGCTAAGCGTCAACATTATCAGGTAACACAGGTCTATGTAAAATTTGGACTTGTATATCTTCAATAGACCTTACGAAATCCAAGGTGAAACAAGAACCAACCAAGTCCAAAGTATCAGCTACATGGTTTGCGGCCCTAGGCATGGCTTGAATGTTGAAAGATAAGAACTTCTCAATAAGTTCCTTAGCCCTCTGGTGGTATTTTTTGAGGCGTGGGTTGTGAACTTCATATTTACCTCTAATTTGATTCACAACCAATTCAGAATCCCCACTCACCAATAAATGGCGTATTCCTAAGCCTAAGGCCTTTTGGAGGCCTTGAACTAAGGCTTCATATTCAACCATATTATTAGTGTTAGGGAATTCTAACCGAAAAGAGAAAGGGATTGTGTTTCCCTTGGAATCACACAAAAGGACACCAACCCCGGATCCATTCTTGGATTTAGCACCATCAAAATCCATACCCCACACCATTTCTTCCAACTCAGAAGGAGGGACATGTACATACTCCTTAGATAACATAGCATAAGTAACCATACCTGTATCTTGAAAAGACACTTGTTTTGTATTATAGGAAGTAGGTACAACCTGCTCTCGGTACTTTGGTTCCCTCTTAATAACTACTTCAACACCTTTATGAGGAAAGGTGAAGTGGGCCCCCTCCATGAAATAACGGCCCTTTTTTACTTTGTTGGACCACTCTCTCCCTAAAAGCATGCCATATGCTTCAGGTATATCTACTACGATGACTTTTATGAGCATGTTCACCTCTGGGGCTTGGTCATAAGCTATGGATAAGTCTTTAATGTAATCAATGGTTTCTACAGTCCTAGAATCCAAAGCTAATAGGTCTTTACATGGGCCTGTGCATTCAAGACCCAGTCTTCTCATGACTCTCAAAGGCATGACATTGTGCTTCGCTCCTGTGTCAGTGACACAGTTATGGAGCACAAAATCAAAAATCAAAACTGAGATATAGAAAGGAGGAATGCTAGGGTCTAAATCAATAACATTGTATGCTTCCCTAGGTTGAGAAGTGGAATCTTTGGAAAGAGGAAGTCTCTGTTCTATTTGTGGAGTAAGGGGTTCTTGTAGAACATGTGAAAGGTTTTCAAACTGAGCGGGCATTCTAAGAGAATCTAATAATGTCATGTGTGTGAGAACCTTCGCTAGATCTTCAACGACGTTGTAAGGTATCGTTGTTGGGAAACAAGGCGGTGGATTATTAGGAAAGTTTACCTTGTTTGGGGTCCAGGGAACCATGTTCCTTGTAGGGGAAGGTAATCT
Source organism: Picea engelmannii (assembly GCA_009831015.1). Taxonomy (NCBI): domain Eukaryota; kingdom Viridiplantae; phylum Streptophyta; class Pinopsida; order Pinales; family Pinaceae; genus Picea; species Picea engelmannii. Next base: position 139,674 of record ML789403.1, read on the forward strand.
ACCATTTGCGGGAAGTTTTCCCTTTTCATTGTTCTTGGGGTCGCTTTTGGCTTCTTCCACCCCTTGCAGAGTGGTTTTAGGGGCCTGTCTCCTAGTCTCTACGACAAATCTTCCAAAAGAAAGAAGATTGTCATCACAGGGGATAGAGTCTTCCATGTTAACTTGGTCATTTTAGGAGGTGGAAGCATGTTTGTTTTTTACTGGAGGTAAAGGTGCTTTTCCACTTTTAGACAATTCCACGTGACGTGTATATGCATAACAATACTCAGGATCATGGAAGTCTTGGCAAAATTGACACCAATCCACTTCAACAACATGTTACCTAGGAGTAGGAGTAGGAGAGAAAGGAGGTCTTGGCCTCAGAACGACATAAAACTGCATGTCATTCACCATTCAATTAAGAGAAAGTATTTGGTTGTTCATGTTCATTAACAACTTGAGTGTTTTCAAACTTTCCCTTTCTTCAATCCTTGAAGTTTGGGCAGGTGGAGGTTCATACCGAGGACCCTCATTTCGAGGTAGATCATTCCTAGGTCTCCCATTAAAATGGGGCTGTGCTAAAGGTGAAGGAATCATATCGAATTCCTCCATGTTTCTTTCAATTTCCAGGGCGCTGGTCTTGGCCGCATCTAAAGTTTGTGTTGATTTATCTTTTAATATGTATTTTACATTCAGATTCATGGCAGTCATGTAATAATGGAACAAATTGTTCCCAGATGGTTTGGAAGCAGTTGGGATCCTATTTAAGGTCGAGGTAAAGCGTTGATTAAAATTTCATATTTTCTCACCCTCATGGATGGACATGGTCATGAAATCTCTGAGAAGGGAAGCCACATCATCCGCCCCTTGGAAATGTTTCTTGAATTCTTGGATCATAGTGTCCCAATCTAGGATACTATCATTAGGAAGCAAGTGATACCATCTCACTGCTTCACCTTCGAAGGTTCTCACAAAAATTCTAATGATGACATCATGAATTTTTATGTCCATAAGCAGTAAGGCATCATAGAAGTTTTGTATATGTTCTTTAGAACTCAAAGTACCAGTGCCACTAAACTTGGGAAGTCTATTTGGGGCATCCGCAGGTATGTCATGAAGAGGTCTGGCCAACCTCAAAGGAGTGTCGGGTTGCCATGGCATTGCCATTGGGACAACTATGGGCTGAACAACAATAGTTGTTGAAATGATGGGGGAAACAACTTGAGGATTAGTAACTGTTGTTGGATTAACTAAAGTTTTCTTTAGTAAGGGGCTTTGAATAGGAGAAGAGGAAGAGGGTGACTCAGTTTGCACTACAGAGGTAACAATTTTCCCTAGTTTCCTAGGTGTATGTGTCTCACTACTTGTTTTCTTTCGTGAACTTTGACTTCTTGTAACCCTGGGGGACACTGTTTCCCTAGTCTTAGGATACTTGTGCCCTGACATCTTGCAAGGGGCCAAGTAAGTACTTTGAGTACTTAGGGGTGTATCACCAACAATCCTACTCTTTCTAACACAATGTAAAATAACCCAACTAAAAAGAAGCTTTGTTTTTTGTTCTTCTCGAAGTGGAAGGTAAGGTATGACAGACTTATAACTTCTCACGTGAGTTCGAACAAGTGAAATTGAAGACCGACAAGGTAAAAGGAAAGGAAAAATCGATGGTATTTATAACTCCCAGGTGCAATGGAAATTGCAAGGAAACTAAACTATAATGAGTACCAAAGAAAATTCCAAAGGGTCACTAAAAGATCTTGTCAAAAGTTTGTCAATGAGTAGGAAAAGGACCACAAAAAATTTAGGTCCAATGTTTAGTACAAGTTTTGGATACAGGAAAATCTAAAGAGGTTTGCAAGGTTCCCTAGTGGAGTCGCCAGAAAAGGGCGGGTGTTATAAGCAAAATATGTTCATGGGGACAGATCTAACCTATCCGAACGCGAAGCTAGTTACAGCCCCTTTGGTAGCTCAACATGAGGCAGAGACTACCTGCACCTCATGTGGTCCTTCTCCCGAGGTGGTAAAGAGGGGAAGAAGAAAGGTGAAAGGCTTACAAGAAGTCGTTCTCAGGACCACTCACCTTGGGTGTTATCCTTCCTTAGCTTCCTGGATGGCCAAAATGGCCTAGGGGGTGAAAATTATGAACAATGGGGTGAAAATGAGCTTGCTGATTTTTAGGACAGAAAACTAAATAAAGTGGACAGCGAGCTGTTCACTTCCTTAAAGTGTTGGAAACTGTCCTAGAATGGGTCACCGGGGTAAATCGATATCCTAGGTAAATAACCAATGAATGCTTTAAGTAAAAGGGTATGAAACAAGGGTGAAAAGGGGGTTTAAAAGCTACAACCAAGTACCTTTAAATGGTTGTAAATTGCAAACAACAAGCTGTTCGAAGCTTTCAAGGTAGAGAAAAAAGCCTAGAATGGCTTGATACCCCCCGGGATGACCCGAGAAGTGATCCCGAAAAATTGTTAAATCAAAAAAGGACTATAAAAGTGGATGAACAACTTTATAACAAGATGTTACAGCTATGATATAAGGGAAAGTATACACAACTTCAGTTTTGGTTCATGAGTGAAAAGGTGTACTGACAAAAGGTTGACTTTAAAAGTATTTTATTGGTCAATTTTGTTTTTATCACATGCCTTGGCCACCACACTGTTTTAAAGGTTATCCTGATCAGGCAAACACATCCCGGAACTGTGCCAACCAGTATAAGAAGAGTAGTCCTAGCAGTCCACGGTGGTTAGGTTGAAGAGTGCCCCATGCAGTTCAGATAAGTAGGGGTTATCCACTTCTCGTCACTAGCACTTTTGGGCTCTTAAAGCCGCTTGGATGGAAGAAGGATACTTGCGAAAAGGAAGAGGCTCAGGACCCCCCCAAAGAGGGTTTTTGCTGAGCTTACCCAAACATAGTAGTATTCCAACCGAGCTAAGCTAATCAACTCCTTGACTGTGTGGTATTGAGTGAGGACCACTTGACTTATACTAACTAGACAACTTCTGAGGGGCTCCTAATGAAGACTCCCTGCCTTTGACTCTGAATATTCTATGAAATTGAAATTTCATAAAATGAAATACTAGAGCATCCATGTGGCGAGGTCACGCCTTGCTTTCACTAGTGTGATGCCTGGTTACTGAAATTGAAATCTATTTTGAAACTATATACATGAAATAAGAAAATAGATAAGTGACATATATGTCATGGCTAGATAATATGTGTATGTAAATATCTAAATAATATAAGTTTTTTGTTTTCTGTGTATGGGGCGGACCCCTGAATTGTTTTCCAGTCTTCTTTGTGGCGTTTTTCATATATTTAGCTTGCTGATTATGCATGGCCCCCTTTTGGGGCAGCCACCTGTAGATTAGTGAGTGAAAAGATGATACAATGAAAATGTAACAAGATTAGATAATTACAACATAACAATTACAACATTCAACTCAAAGGAATGGGTTGAGACTTTTTGCGAGCGATAAAGACACCATATGCATGAAAGCCCCAACTAACTCCTTGTATGGGGATTGGAAATTTAGTGTTTGAAATACAAAAGATGTGATTGTTATCTACACAAGTATTAACCATATTTTTAGAATGAATTCACAAGTGGACCATTCAAACTACTTACACAAATCGAACATATAAACATTGATATATATATCAGAATTTTTTTGGAGTGAGTGTAAGTGATAATTAAAGTGTGTATGAGAGTGATTGGATAGGATTTACCGAGTGAAATGTGTGTTTTTTTTCGCTGCCCTACTGGCCCCTTTGCCTCAAACAGGTCTCTAGGTGGTCCCCAACTGCTTAAGAGAAGAAGAATGGGTGACTGGATGTATCCTTGCAGGCAAAAAACAAAATTTTAGTATTTATGTATGGAAAAAAATGAAATAAACATAACAAAAATTTACATATAAGAAGTATATAACAACCAACTTAAATGGCTGTCCTGTGGGGGGAAATTGAACAAAATGATCAATTTTCTTGTTTGGGATAGCAAGGTTAATGGTAAGAAAACATAACATAAACATACATGAATGAAAAGATGAAGAAAACAAGTATGGACAACCAGCTATGAGGTCTATTTAAGGGTTTTCCTAAGGCGCCCTAGGACTCCCAGCCATTAACTAAGGCTAAAAACAATTGAATACTTCAGAAAATATGCACTAAAACACATTAAACAAATTAAACCAAGTTGTTAGAAAATGAAAGTGAGCAAGTTAAACCCAAGGAAGCAACAACAAACACCTAGCTAACCAATCCCTCCTGGAGATAGCTAACATATCAAGCATTTACCCCTACCCCTCAACCTTTAACCAACAAATGACACATCCAACAACTAAAATTCAACAAGTACACACACATAAAGAGTCTTATAAATTTCATCAGAGTTTTGTTACTATATTCATCCTCCTTTTTTACAATGCTAACCCTCTTATTTATAAAGGAGAGAGGAAGGCCTAGGGTTAGGTCACAAAACACTTGGACCAACCCTAAAATATTTTTGTCCTTTTTTACAAAAAGTAACCTTATCCAAAAGGGAATCTTATCCAAAAAAAGGGGATCAAATTAGATTTGACTTGACCCTTCAATTACATAATAATTACATGCCAAAAGTAAATCATACGAGAGTTTATATTACAAAAAGTCATTTTTCATAAAATGAAAAAGATTGATATGCCACATTATCATTTGCCTTGGGATTTGTGCCATCTCAAATGCTCTTTGACTGCTTCCATGTTTTGTAGCTGTAGGTGATGTGTTTTAGGACAATATTCGACCATCCATGGCTGCCGGATTCACAGAAATGAAGGCACAAGGTGTGGGGAATTGTTGAGTTTCTTTGGAGAGCAAGGGGACTTTGGGCTTTGGTCATTGCAAGTAAGGAAATGCCCATTGTTCAGGCACTTTTCAGACCTAATTATGCCCCCCTTTTGCTGCCTATATGTTTCTCTATAATCTAGCTAAAACATGGCTTTGATTTGGGCTTGTTTCGGTAAGAGGACCTCTTGGATATGAACTTTGAGAGGATATTTCTCTGTACCAAATAGACACAGATCTGTTCTTTACTATGCCCATTCTATAGCTCTGTCTGCTACCTTTCCTCTACCTTTTGTTTGGTGCAAATACGACTTCGAATGTGTGAGATATGGCCTTGGGAAGGTATGCAAATGGTGTCGGCCAATAGACTAATCGGGGGAAGGATATGAAATTGGGGTGAAATTTTGGGTTGGACACCATAATTGACAGGCTACTACAAGTTTGTATACCTGTAGCTGAAATGGGTTTCCTTCACCAGGCCCAATTTGTCCTCCGAGGCCCCCAATTAGGCCTCTTTCCGGTGCATGCTTGTAGGGCCAAATTGATTCCATGTCGCTCTAGGACATGTCACTAAAAATTTGGGTTGAATTTGCTGAGGTGAATGGCATGGGTGTATTCTAGACTTCTCCCCGGTCGTTTTGACTATTTACGGGCAAAAATCTGCCTCCGTACTGGGAAGTTATGCAATTAAAAAGTCTAGTGGCCCTTGGGGGGGGGGGGACTTAAATTATAACATATAGTTTGAAATTTATAAATAAAGTTTATTAATATTTTTATAAATTTATTATAAGTTTTTAATAGTAATTTTATTATATATATATATATATATATATATATAATAAAATTAATATTTAAACACCCCTAGTGACCCACGTGATTGGAGTCGGGCTCCAAACGAGCCACGAGGTTTGGGGAGGAGTGGTGGGTGGAGGAGAAGGAGAAGGGGGCCGTGTGGAGGAGATGTGGAAGGAGGAGAAGGAGGGGGTCGAGGGGAGAAGGGAGGTGAGCGGGTGTGGGCTAGGAAGATGAGGCTACGAGCGTATGGATGGTGGAGGACTAGTGTGGAGAAATGGGAGAGGAGGCAACACGCAGGGGTGGAGGAGGAGGCTGTGTGAAGGTGGAGCATGGAGGTCAGGTTGCGCGTGGGTAAGAGGAAGGGAAAGGAGTTGAGGGCCGAGGGCATTGGTGTGGGAGAGGGGACGGGATACAGAGGAGAGGATGGAGGCTGAGAGTGGTGGAGGGATGCACAGGAAGGGAGGAAGAATGGAGGAGCTGTGTGGAGGTGGAGGAATGGCTTGCGCACAGATGGGGGAGGAGCTGTGAAGTGGAGGACGTGCGTGCAGAGGGTTGCAAGAGGTGGAGTGGGATGGAGGAGGTTAAGGTGGTGATGCAGCAGGAGATGGAAGATGGGGTGAACCTCGGGCTGCGTGTAGAGGGGAGGTGGTTGGTGGCTGCAGGGGTTGGAGGTTGCGTGAAGAGACCACGCACAGAAGGGAGGTGAGAGCCGAGGAGAGTGGGGTCTACATCTAGTGATGGGATGAGAGTAAGAGCGCACGCAGAGGTGGGAGATGGGAGGAGCTTTGGGAAAAATGGAGGAGCAACGCATGGTGGTGATGGTGGCGCCCAGGTGGTGGATAATTGGCCAGCCACCTCAAAAAAATTAAAATTAAAACTTTGGGACAGTGGGTTTTTTTGGCAGTGAAAACTGGACGGAAGGTTTTGGGTTCAAAACCCCTGCCCTCCACTTGGATTTCTGTGCAATGTTTTGAGGTTTCTGGGAAAATGAAAAGGGGAGGGCTGGGGTTCAAAGACCAGGGCTTCCTAGTGACATGCCCAGGCCTGTAAGCTCCAATAAATAGCTTTACAATTAAAAATTTAAAGGAGCCATGGAGGCTTGGGCCTGGTTCCCAAGAGGGGTTCGAATCCCCTCTCCTTTGCATCTTTTAGCACACATACACCCTTAATGAATTGAACCATTAACAATCAGACTGAACCAACAAGCAACCTCATCATTGAAACAAGCAAACAGACCAATTTCTTCTTACAAAACCTCAAAACAACCAACAACATATCTTATTGGTTTTTTTGGAAATGAGCATAATGGGTTACCTGCTCAATGGCTTGGAGATGGAAGCATGAAAACTGGTTTCCCATTGCTGAGTTGTTGCTACTGTAAAAAAAACCTCCCTCTGCTCCCATGAACTATTGTTGCAGAGCTCTCCCCCCTCTGGCCAAACTGTGCAAATGGCTTGGGAGAGGGGAGAAGGGGCTTTTGTTTTTTTTCAATTTAAAAAAAAAAAACAATTTTCCCCCATTTTGCATGAGGCTACTTGCCCATCCTCCAAATTTCCAATTTTTTTGAAAACATTTAATAAAACATTTTATTAATTTTTTAATATTTTTGGAAATATGTGCAAGTCAAAGTTTGACTTTGACTTTGACCCTGCTACCACTGACTCAGCCCAAAAATGTTGACTGGAGAGACGGAGTTGGAATCGGATGCAAGTCTCATTGTTGGAAAGGTATTGATGAGTACATCAAGAATATATCATCACCAACTTGAGATAATGCCACCTCAGCCCTCAAATTTGGCCCAAAACAGTGGCCATTTAAAACCCCTGACTTGCTGGTGGGCCCACGTGACACCTAATCTTGCGAAAGGTGCCAAATCGTTATACGATATCCAATCGAGGCAAATGAGGTACCGTCGAAAAGGTATCAACGACTAATTCAATGAGGTGACAATATAATTTTGTTCCAGGGTCATTTATGACTATCTTAGCTGTTATGAAACCCTGTCATGCGAGCTGGTGGACCTCTTTTTGCCTAAAATTATTGGCCAACTTGTGATAGCTTTAACCAGGCCATCGGAAGTCAGAATGAGGAAAATGAGACATCGTTGGAAAGGTGTCTGAGTCTATTACAACATGGAATAGCTGAATATCTGATTTATAACTCTTTACCCACCAATTTTAAATCATGAATCACTGCAACCAATTTGATGTCCAGAAGTGGTCATAAACTCGCGAAAGCTCGTTCTTACCAACTGGAGGTCGAAACCAAGCACGGGATATACCATTGGAAAGGTCTCTCACTACCCTATTCCATGTATGGGTTTTATTTTCCCTTTGATACCATAATATTAAAAGAATTAGACCAGGAAGTCACAACTATTGGTTTTGGCCGTTCGGGTGACGTTGATTTTGCATGCCTCGTATGGGGTCATACTGACTTGTAATCAAGATCATGATAGCTCATTGAAAATATTGTCTTGATCCCTACCACTTGGAAGTTTTGTATTCCCTGAATCAAACAGCCTTTACATGAGGAAGAAATTTCATGGGAAGGACCACAAATCTATGAAAGCAACGAACTGATACTCTTTCAAGGGTAGAGGCCATAGTAACTATGACCCCCGCCACTTTTTTTGACTGGAACCATAGCATCAAGGGGCGTTTATGGAGAAGTAACTATGTAAAACACCATGTTGAGCCCAGAGCATATTTTTGGGTCAACAACAACCAACAATCACTCAGTGTTAGAGAATTCAGGGTGACCATAAGGGTCACTAACACCACATATTACCTCTTATGTTGCCTCATTCTTCTCACTAGTATCATGTTCTATTGGAGATCCCTTGTTTTCTTTCTTTTTCTCTGTTTGAGTGGCTTCATCAACCATAATGAAATGTGTAGCTTGGACAACTACCTCTTTTGTCTCTTGAGATATGTTAGGGACCTAACCTCCCTAACCCCTCATGCAGGTAGAATAATATGTTTTCCATGTAATAAAGGCCAATATTAATAAGGCTCAATAATAAGGAAGAATAAGTCAAATGTAAGAAGACCTAATAGAAGCTTCCTCTTCTAGAAGATCTTCCTCTAGATTGTTATTTTGGTAGATAGATTTAGTATAAATAGGAGTCGAGGGCATGAAAAGTTTTTTTCTTGAGAATTATTATAATTGAGCGCTACTATATTGGAGGTTGCCCCCTTGAAGAGGCAAGTGAATATCATTTCCTATCAATAAAAGTATTGTTTTGGTGTTATGGTTTCATATATTGTGTTTTCCACTATTATTCTCTGCAATATTTCTGTTTTCTGCTATTATAATAGATATGGTACCTTACAAGTGGTATCATAGCACTTTCATTGGGATAAAAGTGTGGGTTGTTTTTTTTCAAGGTAGATATGTATTCCAATGTCTTAAAGCTATAGATATCTATCATTTAGTGCATAAATCCATAGTCGGGGAAGAATACACGCGAGAAATACAAGTGGTACTTAAGCGCACATTGTTGTCCACCTTTGTAATCCCTGTTGGTACCCCTTCGAGTGGTAGCACATTAGAAAACACATGTATACGGATAGACCTAGATATCGTGAAGCCCTTCATAGATAAACTGATTGGTCACCTGAATGATATAGTTCCACCAACAACAACACTTGATAAGATAAAATTTAGTACCTGGGTAATCGAGTAGTATGACTAAGGGTGCGGTCTAGCTTCCTTAGTTGGTGCCCCGAGATATTGGGCTGAGTACTACAGTTCAAACCCACACATATATCAGAGAGCTATAGCACAGGGAAAAACCCTATCTATAGAAACCCTAAACACCCTGACCCTTGGGATGGAAACATATTAGAAAAAGAATAGACAAGATCTATTGACATGCAACCTTGCGTCCTGCATTTGGGTTGCAAAATTCCTACACATTTCTTGTTGTTAAGAATTTGGCCATTTCCTCACTGTAGTATTATTTAGATTGGAGTATAACTCCATAGGAGTAAAAAAATAAACCAATCTAGATCTTGCCTGCACCATTATTTGAGACCTGTCCCATTGGATTCCTCTCTTTTCCTTGATCTTTGTCATACCTATCATTTTTCAACATTTTTTTTTCTGTGAACCCGACCCCTTCCCAATACCCCTATTTAGAACCTACCCCATTGACTTCCTCTATTTTAACTGATCGAAGTGGTACCATTCACTAGTAACCCCTTTCTATGCAGTNCCCATGGCCCACACCCACAACCAAGATTGGGAACAACGTCTCATAGACTTGGACAAAGATAATGACCAAATCCAGATTGATATTTCTTCCATTACTTCCAGTATTTCTAACCTCAACTCTCATCTTGCTATGATCAAATCACTTACCACATCCATCACTCAATTGACCTCCATGTGTCAGCAATCCTGGGACGTAATGAACCATTTGACCACCTTGTTTAAACCCACCCTAGATCTCTTCTCTTCTTCTACACCTTATAACCTTAAAGGTCATGAATCGTCCCAGTCCACATATTTTCCTTCCAACCACTTTTAGCGGGACCTGCGTCCCCCTCGTGTGGAGGTGAACAAATTTGATGGCTCGGATCGCATAGGTTGGGTCACTCAAATGGAACACTATTTCTCTTTGTACAATATTACTGATGAGTTGGAAAACATATGGTATGGTGTTCTCCATCTAGGTCTCTAATGCTAGCAATGGAGAAAAAATGCCCATCAAGGGTATGTGGCTTGGACACAATTTGTTGCAGATATTTATGAACGATTTGAAACTGACACACACCATTTAGGCCATTTGACCAAGTTGAAACAATTTGGCACAATGGAATACTTTATAGCTACTTTTTAGAACTTGGCATTCTGAACGGAGGGCATGTATGATGCTTTTCTCTGGGAATGCTTTATCAATGGCCTCAAGGATGATTCTTTTTCCCATGTCCTCATGGATCACCCTCAGAGTTGGGTGGAAGCTATTAAAAGAGATAAGGAATCACAACATGTTGTCTCTTCTCAAACTAGAAAACTATCCTTTCTTCCTTGTCCTAAACCTGGCACTCCAACCCCTCCTTCCACTCCACTGAAGATCCATTAATTGACCGGGGTAGAAATGACTAAAATTTGACTCAAGGGCCTTTGCTATAATTATGATGAAAAATATTTTCTGGGGCACAAGTGTAAGGAACAAAATAGTTTTTTGGCCATATTTGAGGATGTTTTGGAAGAAGCGATTGAGGCCCCTCCTCTGGTCGATTTACCAGAGCCAACTGATATTATTCCACCCTTAGACCCCCTAGAAGTTGAATTAGTCATTTCAATGAATTCTCTCACTGTCTTCTCTGCTCCCTAAACCATCAATATAATTGGTTACATTAAGCATCGAAAGGTCATCATCCTCATTGACATTGGCAACACCCATAATTTTATTTACCACAACATTGCCCAAGAAACTAATTTCTATATTCATGCATTCATCAATTTTCAAATCACGATTTCTAATGGAGGTTCCATGAAATGTGGGGGGCATTGTGAAAATGTGTGTCTCCAAATTGTTCATCACAACACGAAATCTCATATGTTTGCTATCGAGATGGGTGGTTTTGATATTCTACTTGGTGCAGAATGGTTACAGAGTCTTGGTCCCTATCCTCATGGAGTTTAAGGAATTAACCACGAAATTCAAATAAGAAAGCCAAAAGTATAATTTCCAAGGAATCATCATATGATCCCTTGAAATCATCAGTTCCCATCGCATGGAAAATCTCCTCAAGAAAGGTCATTCTCGCATTATTGCAAAACTCCATTCCATTCACACCACTGAGACACCCTCTTTGCATCCTGACCTCCAATCCATCATCTCCAAACATCAAGCTATTTTTTCCACTCCCCAGGGAATTCCCCCTTCGCGTGGTGTTCATGATCATTCCATTCCCCTAATCCCTAATATCCTTCCTCCTAATACTCACCCTTATTTTCATCCCTTTTCCTAGAAAAATGAAATTGATAAAATTGTTCAAGAATTTCTCGCCACAAGTGTTATACATCCTAGTACCAGCCCCTATTATTCTCCTATGGTCATGGTACTTAAAAAATAAGGCTCTTGGCACATGTGTCTTGAATTTAGCTCCCTCAAAAAACTCACCATCAAAGAAAAATTTCCCATCCCTATCATTGATGATCTCTTGGATGAATTAAGAGGTGCCCAATTCTTTACTAAACTTTATATCCATTATGGATACCACTAGATATGTATGAAAGAGGAAGACATTCATAAGAATGCCTTTTGAACTCATGAGGGACATTGAGTTCTTGGTCATGCCCTTCATCTTGTGTAATGCTCCCTCCACTTTCTAGAGCCTCATTATTCATGTCTTCCATCCTTTTCTCTCAACTTTCTAGAGCCTCATGAATCATGCCTTCCATCCTTTTCTCCATCATTTTGTCTTAGTTTTCTTTTATGATAGTCTCATCTATAGTAAAACATGGACAACCCATCTTTTCCATGTGGATCAAGTTCTTCATCTACTCTCTTAGCACCACCTTTTCCTCAAACAATCTAAATGTGCTTTTGGAGCCTTGGAAGTGGAGTACTTCGGTCATATTTTTGGAAAGGATGGTGTCAGGGTGGATCCTAAGAAAATTGAAGCTATGAAGGATTGACCTCATCCCAAGAATCTTAAGAGCTTGTGTGGGTTTCTCAGTTTAACAAGATATTATCACAACTTTGTAAAGAATTATGGAAACATTGGAGAGCCTCTCACTGCTCTCCTTAAAAATAATGATTTCATTTGGAATCCAACAACTGATCACTCCTTGCAAGCCTTGAAAGAGGTTAAGTGCACTACTCTTATCCTAGCCCTTCCTAACTTCAGAAAGAAATTTGTCCCGGAATGTGATGCTTTGGGGAAAGGAATTGGCACCATCCTTATGGAAGATGGTTAGCCTTTGGCCTTCACTAGAAAAAAACTGTCAAAGTGCCATGTGGTCCAATAAATCTATGAAAAGGAAACGATGATCATTCTTCCTGTTGTGGATCTATGGCACCCTTATTTGTTGGGGAAATGCTTCCAAATTAAGAAAGATCATCATATCCTCAAGTATTTTCTGGATCACCAACTTTCATCCCTGTAGCAATAAAAATGGGTGACCAAGATATTTGGATATGTTTATGAGATCATTTACAAGAAAGGAAAAGATAATGTGGTTACAGACACTTTTTCAAGGAAATATGAAGATGAAGGGTCCCTCTTTTCTCTCTCCTTCATTGTACCAGTTTGGCTCCTAGATGTTTGCCAGGAATGGCTACAATATCCCAAACTGTCGTGTCTAATCAAACAATTGCAAGACAAATCTCTAGTTTCTCTAGAGTACTCTTGGCACAATGAAGAGCTTCGCTACAAAAGCCTTCTATATTTAAGCAAATAGTCACAACTTAAATCCATAGTTCTTTCTAAGCTTCATGCTACATCCAAAGCTAGGCATTCAATATTTACCAAAACCTATGACAGGGTCAAATGTTATTTTTTCTGGGATTATATGAAGTAGGATGTCTGAACCTTTGTGGCAGAATGTGATGTCTCTCAATGAAACAAGGGAGAAACATTCAAATCCCCTCACATATTACAAATGCTTCCAATTCCACCCACTATTTGGAGGGATATTTCTATGGATTTCATTGTTGGCTTACCCAAATTGGGCATTAAATTTGTCATCATAGTGATTGTTGATCGTCTTTCCAAATATGATCATTTCTATATTATTCAAGACCCATTCATTGCATTCACAGTGGCTCAACTTTTCATGGATCATATCTTAAATCTTCATGGAATTCCTCATTCCATTATCTTTGACCAAGATCCCACTTTCACCAAAACATTTTGGCAAGAATTTTTCACGCTATAGGGAACCCAATTGCATATCAGCACAACCTATCATCCCCAAACTAATGGTCAAACTGAAGTTGTCAACAAGTTTTTGGAAATATATTTGAGGTGTTTTTCATCTGAGAAGAAAAATCAATGGGCTCAATGATTACCCCTAGTTGAATGGTGGTACAACACTTCTTACGATAAAACTACTCACATGACACCTTTTGAAGCATTATATGGAAAAAATCCACCTTCAGTTCTCTCATACATGCCCGGTGTCTCGAAGGTCCAAGAGGTTGACCAAAATATTACAATTTGAGAGGATATTCTCCGTACCCTCAAAGAGAATTTGGTCATGGCTCAGAATCACATGAAGCAACAAGTATATCAAGATCACTCAAAATGTCAATTTTCTTAAGGGACCAGGTGTTTCTTTGACTGCAACCTTATAAGAATATTTCACTGAAGGTTGACCATTGTCAGAAATCAGCGCCCAAATTTTATGGTCCTTATACAGTTCTCAATAATGTGGGACTGGTGGCCTATCAGTTATCTTTTCCCAGTCATTCTAAGCTCCATAATGTTTTGCATGAATCTTTCTTAAATAAGGTGATTGGAACTAAGTGCCAAACTTAAACCAGTCTTCTTGATTTGGATGAAGAAGGCTCAATCTGGTTGCATCCACAAGCAATATTGGACTAGAGTGAGTGTCATCTCTGTCAATGCACAATCAAGGAAGTGTTAGTATAGTGGAAAGATACAACTCCAACAGATGCCACCTGGGAGACAACTACCATTCTACAACAATTCCCTCATCTTAAGCCTTGAGGACAAGGATGTTTTTTTAAGGAGGAGGGCATGTTAGGGACCTAACCTCCCTAACTCCTCATGTAGGTAGAAAAATATATTTTCCATGTAATAAAGAAAAATATTAATAAGGCCTATTAATAAGGATGAATAAGTCAAATGTAAGAAGACCTAATAGAAGCTTCCACTTCTAGAAGATCTTCCTCTAGATTGTTCTTTTGGTAGATAGATTTAGTATAAATAGGAGTCGGGGGCATGAGAATTTTTTCTCTTGAGAATTATTGTAATTAAGTGCTTGTCTGCTGGAGATTTCCCCCTTGAAGAGGCAAGTGAACATTATTTCCTATCAATAAAGGTATTATTTAGGTGTTGTGGTTTCATATATTGTGTTGTTCCATTGTTATTCTTTGCAGTATTTCTTTTTTTCTTCTATTATAATAGATCTGGTACCTTACAAGATCTCTCTTGTGAGATGGTGATGGGTTCCCTTGTAGTAATAGGAATTTCTACAGGGTAACTTGATTTATTAGGTGTCGCTTGTTCCTTAAGATCATCTTTGATCATTTTTAAATTGATCTGAAGCTTCCAACTTTTCATTCATAGCATTCTATTTTCATTCACCAAATATGCACAAATAGGTAGAGAGTGTGGGATTCTTACCCATTTGAGAGTGATATTTTTTTTCTGGAGTAGCAACCTTTATTTTTAGTTCCTATAGCCCTGGGCCTGGTGCAACAGTTGGGTCATTTCCTGGTGGAACCTCTTCCTCTTAATGTTTTTCTTGTGAATGGGTAGATTGTTCCCCAAGAGTTCCTCCTACTATTTCTTGTGTGATAGTAGGTGCCTTTGGTTCTACTTATTTCTTCTATTTTGTAGTAGAAACATTTGATTCATCAAGAGTTCCTCTTGTTGTTTCAGCAAGAGACATTGTTTCTTGTTTATTTTTCTCTATTATGCTTATTGGTGTATCAATGAGAATTTCCAGATTCTCTGGGTTTGTTGTGTTGCTAGATTGATTGGGATTTTCCAATTGTATTAGGTCCTCTATCTCTGTTGGAGCTTGTGCTTGATAAAGGCTCCCCACTAGTTCTTATGGATCAATGGTGGATTCTACCTCTAACTCTTCTTCATATGAATATTCTTCTAGGAGAGCGCTAAGGCCTTCGCCAAAGGTTCCTTGGTTCGGTTCTTGTGTGTCAACCAAGGCCTCATCCACTTCCAGATTAATTTCCTCCTCTAGTTCTTGTGTGATAGGGGAGGGTTTTGGTTCTTCTTTTTCTTGGGGCTCCACCTGGGCTCATTCCTTGGATTCCTCAATTTAATTATTTTTATGTTGAGTTGTTGTTGCATGGATGGTTCTCTATTTCCTTGGAATATGGGTTTGCCTCTTTGTGAACACTCTAAATCTCTTTGTGGGGGGTATGCTAGTCATTATTTACACATCCCTGTTGTGGTATACTTTTACTAGAGTTGTAGTAGGTTGTCCTTTTTTCCTGGTTGACCTCCTGGATTTCTTTGATGGGGAAGTCACAATAGTGGGGATCACTATATTCGTGGCACTGTTCCCTGGTGGAGGAGTTGAAACATCCAAAATTATTGTGTCTGCAGTATTGGTACCTAACGAAGGAGTTATAGCTGCGACCGATGACATAAGGGTAGGAATTTCCTGTTGGGAAACCAAAAGTGAAACCACTTCACCTTGAGTGAGAAGAACATGTGGTTAGATGATGTTTTTCTAGGTGTAGCCCTATTTTTGTAGTACATGCTCCACCAAAAGATTTATAAGTCCATGGTGATATATGACTTTCGTCGAGTTATTTTCCCTTTGAACTATCATGGCCATTGTTTGCAATGTTTGGAACAAGAAATATGACATGTTGACTGGCTGATTGTGGTGTAGGTGGTCAAGAAATCATATATGATGAATGTAGACAATGTTGTAGCGACCTTCACATATGAAGTATCTCTACAGAAATATAGATACATCCTCCCATGGGTGTGAAAAACACTGGCATTCAAAACTTTTTCCTTTATTTACTAAAGCTTCTCCAGCCTCAAGGAATTTCCTAAGAACTTCAGGCTGCAAATTTCTTCTCATGTGCCACCGTTCTCCAGTCCTCAGTAGGCCGATGACCTTTGCCAATGTTTCTTCTGTGACTTCTATATGTGCCCCACCCACTATGGAGTTCTTGGCTCTATAATTCATGGCATATTATAACACTATCTCATCATTATATCCTTGTAAATGAAGAACGTATTCCATCTGACCAAATTGTCGCAGAATTTGTTGGATGTTGTCATAAGCCTTAAACATTGGTTCAGTCAAATCTCTATGTATCAATAAGCCTCCCATGGATCCTTTCATCTACTAACTCCGAGTGTTGGTGTTTGCAGGGGATATGTGAATTTTTGGGTGAAGAATTCAAAATTGTGGCAATAAAGGTGGTGGGTATGGAGATCGTGAATATAGAAATAATGAGATAATGTGGCAGTTATGGAGGAATCATAATAGACACATGCCATTAAAATTTACTCATTGAAAATTGCAATAGGAATGTGTACCTTCCATATATTACCATGAGTGGATGTAATAGTACGACGTTGTTGGAGTTGCAACGACAAACGTTGTGGTCACATAAACAATCCTAACCAAAATTGTAGCATCGACGTTGTGAATTCTATCGTATGGAAATGGAATGATTATGGTGTTCATAAAGTGACATTTGTGAGTGGAGTTGTAGCAATGAGAGTTGCAACGATGGAACTACAATAACAGTTGTTATGGTGTGAGTGGTATCGACAATAATTGTAGCAATGGTGGTGCAGGTGGAAAGTGAAAAAAATGAAAATGAAGCTGCAATCAAAGTTGCAGGGATGTGAGTCACATAAAAAAAGCTGCAACAATTGAAATGAGGGGGTTGAGGTTTGGGGAATGAAGCGGTGATACAAGTGGAATTGCAGCCAAGGGAATGAGATAAGAGAGATTTGTGAAATGAAGAAGGGTTGTAAGTGGAGTTGCAGCCAAATAAATGGGAGAAGGGAAATTTGTAGAATGAGGGAGGGATACAAGTGGAGTTGCAGCCAAAGAAATGGGAGATGGGAAATTTGCAGAATGAGGGAGGGATGCAAGTGGAGTTGCAGCCAAAGAAATGGGAGAAGGGAAATTTGTGAAATGAGGGAGGGATGCAAGTGGAGTTGCAACCAAAGAAATGGGAGGAGAGAGGTTTGGGAAAATGAAGTAGAGATACAAAGGGAAGTTGTAGAAAAGGGAGCTACAATAGAGGGAGTTGAAACAAAGGGAGTTGCGACAATGAGAATTGCAACAAGTGGAGTTGCGACAATGGGAATAATTGCGACAAAAGGGGTTGCAACCAAGGGTGTTATAGCATGGGAATTTCACCAACAAGAGTTGCAGCAAGGGGAATTTTAGTAATAGGAACTGCAACAAGGGAATTGTGACAAAAACAATTGCAACAACAGGAGTTGTAGCAAGAGGAATTACAACAATAACATGAATTATGGCAAGGGAATTGCAATGCCATTGTTCTCCCCTACATATCTTGAAAAAGAGAATATTAAAAAACAAGTCTTTATTAAAATTTATTGAGAAGGATCCTGACATAACCACCACGAAACTGTGAAGTGCCCTTCTTGTTTTATTTATTTATTTATTTTTTATTATTTTTTCTTTTTCTTCTTCTTTCTTTTTTTTTTCTTTTCTTTTTTCATTTTTTTTTAAAAGAGGAAAAAAATGGAGATTATCCAGTTGAAACTCATTCATCTTGAAAAAGTTCCATATGACTATCAAGCCATCCATTTGCAAACTTCTTCAAGAAGTATTCCTTTAATAGGGGTCGGTGATATAAGCGAAGTATATGTCCATTGTCCCTTAGAGGAATTTTGTCTTCATCTATGGTATGCAATTTGATGGCCCCATTATCATATATTGTATCAATCTTATATGGAATGAGTCATTGTTGAGAAATTTCCTTTAAAGTCCTAGAACTTGGAATCAAATAAGAATTTCCAGTCTCCAAACTTGCATTTATTTTTCTTGATAAATTTATCATGTCATTTGTCCCTTTGGTTTTGTATAATTGTGGCACGGTGCAGGGAATCCTTTCGTAGCTCATTAACATCATTGACTTGAAGCAATTTGTGTTTATGAGCCTTTGATAGGTCCAACCCAAGTTGTACTAATGTTCTCAATGTTAGGATTTATGTTTCAATGGGAAAGAGTATTATTTTCCCATATACTAACTCATAGCGTGTGCATCCTATAGTAGTCCTCCATGTGGTTCTGTAGGCCCATAAAGCTTCAGGAAGTCTATCGGCCTAGTCCTTGATGTTGGAAATATTGTCATTGATGTCAACAGTCATTGAATTCAACATTTGATGTGATGATATATTGTTAATGATGAATTACCACAGTTAATATTGTCATTGATGTCAACAATTATATCAGTCAACAGAAGATGTCAACTGTTTGGAGAGATAGACAATGCAAGCTCAGGAGGAGGAGCGAAAAATAGAAGAGAATTGTATGAAGATCAAAGATCAAAAGTACATCAGTATTTCATGTCTATTGTTGATCACAATAGGATAAAAAATACAATGACAAAATCTCAGGAGGGTTAGAAAATGAGGATCAAAGCTCAGTAGGAAGAATTGCATTGCAAATGTATCATCGGGTTCCTTGGAAATTTTAAGAAGTCGACCATTACACAGGAAATTGTGAGAAGTCTCAGTAGTCGTTGGATTAAACCCAATTCCCGTCAACTGTTAGATCATATAAATGTCGAAGGATAGGATAAGTGAGGTAAAGAGGTTGTGAGTTCAAAGTGCCAAAACCCCATCAACCGTTGGATCACCGAGGCTATGGACCATTGATCTATCATGAATCATTTTCAGAGTTTCATGGTATTCGAGCGAGGCAACTCATATCACGAGTTCGTGATATGAGAAATCACGACGCACTCCTATGGCTTGGCCCATGGTCATAGATAGTGTTCACATAGTCTAAATATGAGGTTAAGGAAGGAGATAGTGTTGCTAGCCTCCATTTTAGAATTTCGGATACCAGGAGTTGGAGGAGTTAAGGAGACTCACGACAGAATCCATGAAGTGCGAAATTGCGAAGAGTTTTGTGGATAAGCGCCTGGTCACCACCGATGGTCATGAGAAGGGAAGGAGCTAGTGCATCCAAGCTCTATTTCGGAGATTGAAACATGGAGTGTCGAGAGCCTTCATCACAAGAATGACGAAATGCGAAATCATGATAATATAAGGACCGTCGATTTGGAGGACATAACGAAGATCGTTGGATTAGAGCTGTGTATCAGTGAACCACGTCAGCATTGAAACGTGGCATATTAAGACATTGACAAGTGTCAAGTTGATACATTGTTTTAGGTACATGAAAATCATGAATATGAATGACATGTGGCAACTAATAGGCTTGTGACACATCAACAAGAGACATTAGCAAGTTACGTCACAATAAGAATCCCTAAATTACGATAGCCATCCATCTCAATGCATGATTAAGCCATAGCCGTCGATCTACAATAGTGGAAGAATAGTGTAAGGATTAAAAACTAACCATTGATATGGTTCAGAAATGTAATGTCAGTTGTCCGATCATTTTGGCGATATCATAATCAGGATTTTTGAACTATTGGAGGTCATGAAGACTCGATGGGAAAAGCGTCAAAATCTTGACAGCTATCCATATTAGTGGGTGATTGAATCATGATCGTTGACTCTAATAAAGTACTCAAAGCATGCGTTCAGTATAGAACCTGGTCACTGCAGTTGGTCGTATGATTCTGGGATGTAATTGGCAATATCATAATCGATATTTTTTGAAAGGTTGGACATAATGAAGACTTGAATGGAAAAGTGTCGAAACTCTGACAACCGTCCAACTCAGTGGGGAATATGATCCATTCGATTGTTTCAGTGATTTCATGATCGTGAGTTTTGTAATATTGAAAGTCATGATGACTCGAAGGGAAAAGTGTCATAATCCTGTCAGCCATCCATCTCATCAGGAAATCGAATTGTGACTGTTGGAAAGATAAATGCTCAAGAGATCGTATTTTCTAAGCGTAAGGTCACCATTGTTGGTCATATTCTATAAGAGTTAAAGGGATGTCGCTATAGTTTCTAAAGCCTGTGGTTTTGTATGGCATAGTCTTATGAAATGGTTTGAAGGGAGCACCTCATACAGATTTCATTTGACAGAGTGTTACACCAGAACAATAAAAAGAATCGATAAATGATCGAATATGGTTTGTTAGTGAACCGAGAACACAACTGTAACATGAGTATGATATAATGAGTCGATCCATGTATGTGATCAACTCATGACAAAAATGAACCGATACACACTCATGATTAAAAGAGAATAAATCATGAAAATATGAATAAAGAATAAAAAGGAAAAATCATATTAATTAAAGTTTAATTATCATTTTAAATGAAAAGGTACAATGGTTCAAATAAAGGGACACGATGTTTTAAATTTCACACCATTTTGAAGATTATATAAACGAGAAAAAGTGGTGAGAAGAATGTGTCTTCGTGGTTCATATTAGAAGATCAGGAACACGAGCAGAGTCCAAGATGAAGAATTGTTTGTTCTAAGGTGCCTGTCAATGCCTTATTGAAGATCAAGAACAAAGGAAGACAGAGCAAAAATTATGCAATCCAGTACTTGATACATAAGACCATACAAGCAAAGGTTGCAACAGACAAGTAGAAATACAAAAATGGTTGTATGAGTCAAATTCAGTGAAGTACATAAGAGAATGAATTGCATTATAAACTAAGGGTGGTTGGGTGGTGCAAGGGTAGGTTGGAGCCTGCAGGGGAATTGGTGCTTCCTTGTCAGTTGTAGCTAACTAAATAGGGGGTCATAGCCTCACACCATTGTGCTGGTGAACAAAGGGAGTTGGTGCTTCCTTGTCAGTTGTGGCTGACTAAACAGGGGGTCGAAGCCTAATACCAGTTGGTGCTGGTGAATGAGGGTGTGGGTACATCCTTCCAGTTGTAGCTGCTAAATAGGGTGTGGCAGCCAGGGATGATTTTAAGGATGGAAATTTATTTTAAAATGTAGAAACCTTGGTGAATCTTACTAATTCTTCAAAAGCCAACTATAAATCATTGGCGATATTTTTTGTAAAAATATTCAAATTTCTAAGGATTTTATATAGTTTTTATAAAATTTGGCTATTTTTAAGGTAAAATAATTTTATCCTAAAGAATTTGGGCGAATCATTTTTAAAATAGCGAATCTCGTTTTTGGAAAAACCATGGAAAATTAGCCCATGAGCGAAATTTAGCCCCTAAAATCATCCATGGTGGCAGCATCCCTTCAGTTGTAGCTGAAGAAAATTGGGGAATGTCTCTCCATCAAGTTGTAGCTTGAAAACAATTTTGTAAAAGATATTTTTATTAATGAGAAAAGAGTTGGTGGTTTTCCTTGTTGGGTTCCACGATAAAATCTTGTTATCATAAGAGTCTGTTGTTCATCATATATTTCTTAAATTAAATAATTAATGTGTGTTCTTAATGTGGATGAAGTTAAAAGAAAAAAGTAGGAAATACTGATTCACCCCCCTCTCTCAGTATTGCTGGATATCCCATCAATTGATATCAGAGGGAGGTTCCTTTAAGCACAGTCTAACAAACTGAAAGGAAGATCAAATTAAGCACACATGGATGGACAAAAGATTTACAATGAGAATGGAACTCCTATTTTGGATTATAAGAATGGAAATTCATCTGAAGGCATTGGGACATGATGTATGGAATTCAGTGATCACTGATTATTTCCCACCAAATAGAGTAAGGACTCCAGCTCAAAAGAAATACAAGAAAATTAACTCAATGGTAATGCATACAATCCTTGATGGATTACCTTATGATATGAAAGAAAAGATAAGTGAATGTAACTCTGCAAAAGAATTCTAGGAAAAATTAAAAGACCTCTACTCATATGAGAAGTCAAATGAATCATTTCAATCAGAACAAATTTTAGTCTACAACAATTCTAGTGATGAAGATTCTTTTGAAGAATACTCAGACATTGAAGCAGAAGTCAATATGGAAGATGAGCTTGCAATTTCTTTGGACAAATTGAGAAAATATAAACAAAGGTGTAAACAACTAAAGGATAAACTTAAGACTGTTGAAAAATTAAAGAAAGGGACTGAAGCCCTTAATAAAGTTCCCAGTCTACAAATATCTCCCTCGATCAAATATGGCCTTGGATATGACCATGCACGCATTATTAAAGGATCAAGTCCTATTACTCAGATTGAGGTTGAAGATGACATGTCTAGTGATGATACATCCAAAGAATCTACTCATCCTCCCAAGAAGATGTATCAAATCAAAAGAGAAGACTCGACCATCAATAAAGGTAAAGACTCTCCACAATCTTTTGATTGCAACAATGTTAATATTGAATTATCCCTCACAAGTAGAGAAGAAGATTAAAATACAATAACAGAATGTTTTTTTAGCATCTATCCCATGGAAGAAGAAGAAGAAAAACTACCAAATACCAAAGAAAAGGTTGATTGGAGTCTCTCTGAATACCTCTATCACCATAATGAATAAGACTATAGCTATGTTCATGACTACACTCAAGAATTTCTTGAAAAGAATCAAAAGCATGTTTTGGAAATAAAGGAAATGCTCAAGGACAGTAAAAAGATAACATATGAACAGGACATTCAATTAGAAGAGAAAGAAGAGGAGATCAAGAGACTGAAAAATGAAATCAGTCAAGCAAAAGAAGAAAATAAGGAAGATGATGATCCAAGCAAAAACCTTGCAGATCTAAAAGAGCTAAGGGAAATCTATGTCAATCTTAAAATCCAACTTGAAGAAGCCAAAAGGAGAGAAGAGGTAGTAGGGAACCAGTTGGACAAAAAGGAAGAATCTTTTCATAAGATGGAAGCATAAGTTGTGAATCTTAGAAAGAAGGTTGAGAAGTTAGACACCCAAATCAAGTTCTTGAACAAATCCATGACCCTGTATGAGATATTGGATAGTCGGAGATCACCATATGACAAAACCGATCTTGGCCACAAGAAGGAAGAAATTAGTAATCTCAAGAAACCTGATGCAAGTCCTTCATTTGTAAAAAGTGAAGACAGGTTTGAAGCAAGTCTTTCTTTTATAAAAAGGGAAAGAAAGTATGATGCGGGTTCTTCATGTTCAAAGAATAAATAAAAAACTACAAAACTTAGAAGATCGGATCAAGGAAGACATCCAAAAGCTACTCATACACCTTAAAGCAAGTTCAGAAGAGAGACACCTTCACGGATGAATCAAAAAAGGTATGAGAGTGTCTTTAATGGTTATTGTTTTTCTTGTAATGAATATGGTCATAAAGACTTGGATTGTAGGCATCATGGAAGAAAACAAGTCGGTAGGTTTAACAATAGTATAATATGTTGGAAGTGCAATCATGTTGGACATATTGTTGCACATTTTTACACTATGAGATGCTATAGTTGTGGTGGATATGGCCACAAAGCCTATAATTGCTGGAACTCAAGAAGATAGCCAATGAGAAATGCTTCACACAATATGACAAAAAGAGTAAATAATAAGACATGGAAAATAAAATCTGAAGTAGCAAACGAGAAAGATGAGGAAAATATTGTTCCTGAAACTGATGAAGTTAGTGATAGGAGTTTGGAGGATGAAACTACTAATAAGGAATATTCTCAAGACACGAATAAAGAAGCTTCTAGTGCACATAATAATGACGTTGATGATGAATCTCCAATGGTAGAACAACAAAAATAATTGAGTGATGATTATCTCAGAAATATTTCAATCCTATTTTAATGGTACACTGAAACTCCTTCTAAAAGAAAAGAAAAAAAAAAGATCTATGTTTAGAAAGCAACAAAGACTATGCTCAATGAAGCCAATTATCTAATGGATATTCCATCAATTAGTATTAATATTGGAGGGAAGTTATAAGTACATCAATATTCATATTGAACAGAGGTCAGCTCATGATTAATAATAGTAAAACTCCTTGTGAACCCCGTTTTGGAAGAACTCATTCGGTAAAATCCTTCAAAGTCTTTGGAAGCAAGGGTTACATCAAAAGGCTTGATGAGAATATTGGAAAGTTGATCCTATATCTGATGACGGTATATTTCCTGGATATGCTTCTACCAAGAAAGCATACATATGCTACAATCTTAGGCGACATAAGATTGTTGAGAGTGCAGATTTCAAGATGGTTGATATAAAAACAATTGGTATCTTAGTTAGAGATCGATGAGAATTGATGGACAAAACCAAGGGTTGTTTGAATAATATGACCTACAATTGTGTTGTGTTGAGCAAGACAATAGTATCCACAAAAACAACGTTATGATGTACAAAATGATATACATGACATTCTCTAGAGATAATAAAAGGAGAAACCTTGGCAAAACAAAAAAAAACTACCCTTTTTAGAAACAAAGGGGGAGAGTATTCAGAAGCAGAGAGAGAGCATATTGACAGGGGAAGTCATTCAGTTGCGACAAAAAAAGGTTGATTGCAGGAGGATTTATCACTGGTCAGACAAGTACTTATACAGATAGATCATAGGAGAAGGAACCCTTTGCCATTGATGTCAAAGGGGGAGAGAAAACTTCATAAAAGGAAAAATTCATAAGAGGAAAGCATCAACACAGGGGGAGTTTTGTATATGAAGTTAGTGTGTTGACCTCAATGACAAAGGGGGAGATTGTTGGAAATATTGTCATTGATGTCAACAGTCAATGTGATGATATGTTGTTAATGATGAATTACCATAGTTGAGATTGTCATTGATGTCAACACGTATATCAGTCAACAGAAGATGTCAACTATGTGGAGAGATAGACAACACAAGCTCAGGAGAAGGAGCGAACAACAGAAGAGAATTGTATGAAGATCAAATCTCAGAAGTACATAAGTATTTCATGTCTATTTTTTATCACGATAGGATCAACAATCCAATGATAAAATCTCAAGAGGGTTAGCAAATGAGGATCAAATCTCAGTAGGAAGAAGTGCATTGCATATGTATCATTGGGTTCCTTGCGAATTTTAAGAAGATGACCATTGCACAGGAAATTGTGAGAAGTCTCAGCAACCATTAGATCATCTCAATGTGGAAGGATAGGATAAGTGAGGTAAAGAGGTTGTGAGTTCAAAGTGCAAAAACCCCATCAGTTGTCAGATCACCAAGGCTATGGACCATTGATCTATCATGAATCATTTTCGGAGTTTTGCAGTCTTCGAGTGAGTAAACTCATATCAAGATTTTGCAATATGCGAAATCGCGATGCATGCCTCTGGCTTGGCCCATGGTCATAGATAGTGGTCACATAGTCGAAATATGAGGTGAAGGAAGGAGCTAGCATTGCTATCCTCCATTTAGGCATTTCAGATACTGAGATTTGGATGAGTTAAGGAGACTCACGAAAGAATCCCCAAAGTGCATAATTGCAAAGAGATTTGTGGATAAGCACTTGGTCACCACCGATGTGTTGATATTATGGTAGTTGTGGGATGTATTGACCTCCACGTGTAAACCTGATGAGAATAGAATATTCCGGGAAGAAAGAAGAAACCCTAATGAGTTGGCTAATAACTCTAGAAGACATGTTGACTCAAGAGGATAATTTGTATTAGGTTATTAGCCTCCAAGAGAAGAAGATGGACAGAAGAAATAATATATACTGAATAGACAGATACCTAGAATGAGAAGTCGGCCCAGTTAGTTAGCCAAAATTAGTATAAATATAGGAGGCCAGTCTTCGTTCTGGCATGCATTCTCAGAATTGTAGAGCATCACTTGTGCGCACTGCAGTTGCTGAGTTTCTGCTCAAGTTTGGAGGAGAGTTGTCATTGCAGCTGTTGTAGCTAGCAGATTTCGGTTTTGGCTTGGACTATCTCTTGGCTAGGATTTGGACTATCTGATCAGCTCTTTTTGGTGTGCTATCCTTGGGGAAAGGTGCGCTACCCTTTGTTTGGATATCTAGCCTATGGTTTTCTTCCAGAGTGATTCTCTATCAAGGTTAAGGTGCTCAGAGGGTGGCTTCAGCCTATGGTTGGGTGACAATATTTATATTGTCAATGGTAAAATGAGCACATCCATTATATTCTAACAGGTTATGGGATCACACCTCATTCATTCATTCTAACCACTGGAAGGAAAAATATCCATAAGGATATTAAGCTCGTTGAAGAACTGCCATTATGGTTTCTAGCAGGAGCAGTCACCAAAGCACTGCCGCTAGGGTTACTAGCAGATGTAGTTGTAGAAGCCCTAATCCTCTCATTGAGGCACCTTAAGTGAAGGGTTTGAACTAATTTCTAGATAGATCAGTGCATCCTATTGTAGCACATATTTTGGTACTCTCAGCAAGCTAAGACGTCAAGTTTGAGTTTTTGGTCAAATCTAGGGTTGACCAAGTCAAAGCATCCATGACTTACTCTATGAAGTGAGAAAATAAGTTAGATGGAGCTTCTAACTTCGAAGAATGGAAAAAAAGGATTGACCTCATCCTTGCCAAGAAAAAAGTGTTGGATATCATGAAAGGAAAGATCGTGGAACCAGAGTTTGAAGAAGGAAAAGAGAAGGAACCACATAATGTTGCAGTTATGGAGAAGTTCAAAGATGGTGATATCGATGCCATGAGTATCATATTGGACTCCATAAAATACCACTTGATATCCTACATCTCACATCTTGACTCATAAAAGAAGATGTACGATGCCCTAACAAACCTCTTCTTAGTTAGAAACATTGGACAAATAATGAGTCTAAAGAATGAGCTCCGTGACATGAAGATGAATGATGATGATAGCATAACATCATAATTTGTGAGGATATCCCAGTTAAGAGATCAACTACAATCTATTGAAGAGATCATTTTAGAGAAGGAATTGGTAAACATAATACTCAATGGTCTTCCCAAGACATGGGATGCATTTGCTGCAAACATGAACACAAGGAAGGAGTATCCTACATTTGAAGAACTTTGGACTTTCTATGCTCAAGAAGAATCCAGGATAAGTGCAAAAGAGAAACCCTAAAGAAGTATGATGATCAAGCCTTCACAACAAGATTCAATAATTTCAAGAACAAAAGGAAGCTTGGTTCAAAGAGGAAGCCAAATCAAGAGAAATATATTTCAAAAATACAATGCTTCAACTGTCGAAAGTATGGTCACTACAAGAATCATTGCCCCGAGCTAAATAAAAGGAAGGAGAAACACGAAGCATCAGTTGTTGAAGAAAAAGAACCTACAAAGAAGACTAAGTAGGATGAAAGAGACTTCTTCTTCTGAAGGTAAGAATACTCTTCTTAGTTCTTATACATATCTTGTTTGCATAGTCTCTATACATATCTTGTATATCTATCTCTTAGAAGATAATATGTTCCAAGAAGAACTATACCTATGGAAGACCAACAAGATAAGGATTGATATCATTATACAATTCACATAAGACACATGAAAGGATGAAATACATCAAACAAATCATATGGAAGCTATTACAAGATAAGCCAAAATCAGAATCAATTCTGAAGAGACTTAGAAGAAGCAAAGACAGAAAGAAGTCAGCAATCAAGAAGAAATTGAAGAAAGACTTATAACACTTTGCAGAAGGGAATAAGGATGCAGACAAAAGCGTGGACTCTCCTAGATGGAGGGAGCCAATTATATACCACCAAAAATAAGAGCATGCATTCATACATGAAGCAAGGATTAGGAGGGAGCTAATCCTATGATCTATTGAAGATGATGAAGTATATATCCATGGTAGCATCCATGAAAAAGCAATAAATGTTTAGTTCGACCTTAGAAGAAATCTTCTTCGAAGAGAAGCCTTAAAGTATCCCTAGTTGTCCATTCACATCTGTGATCCTATGATGAAAGAAATAAGTGGAATATTTAGGGCATGGAACCTATAAGAAACTCCATGGACCCAAGAGCTAAAGAGAAACATGAAGAAGAACATGAAGATTCCAAGAAAGAAAGAAAATCTAGAACAACCAGTCACTGTATTAAGAATCACAAGATTACCAGCCTGATATGAATTCACTAAAAGAAATCAAGTAGAGGAACTAAAAGTTGTAATGAAGAACAATGTATATATGCAAGCATTGCAATATCCATAACTAGAGGTTCTCCAAGATGGAGGGAGAAGACTATTATGACCACTTTCTCAAGTAAAATAGACATACATCTACATGAGTCATTATAGCATCCGCAATATCCATGGGTCGGAGTTCTACATCAAGATGAATGAAAATACTGTTCTCCTGAGCAATTGAAAAAAGAGAGTATGAAGAACAACCTTAAGACTTTGAGGCATACTAGAAATAGACCCTTTTATGTAGATAGAAGAAGATAACTTGGTGGAGAACCTCCAATGCACAACAAAAGTGTGGTGAAGATTTTCTATAACAGAGATATTTTATCAGAAGGATTACTCAGAAGATCAGGATGATGGATTGCCAATCCATGACAAAGATCTCATGATGACAGAAGAAGTGTCACATGGATATGTTCCAGTTTGACCCTTGCCACGATGTTGCGAGCTAGTAGGAACCAAAAGAAGAATCCAAAAATGATATACTTTATTGATCAGAACTACATGAAGCCTTCAGAGAAAACCAATGTTCCAGACCGAAGTACATTTGAAATCAAGCATTACATTAACCATGATGAAGTCCAGAAAGGAGAAATTGGTTCTCATATAGATATCTCCACATATGAGTAGATAAGCAGACACTTTGGAAAAGCTTCTATCCAAGATGAAAGAGTTTGCGTACTCAAGCTGGAGCTCGTGGAGAAAAATTCCTTATTGAAAAAGGAAGAGATGACTCCCAGGTTGGGAGGGATCACTGATTGATGGACATTCATTTTTCAGTTTGAAAAATGGTCCAAGATGAACAGCTCCTTTCTATCTCGGAAAGTGGATTGAGACTTCTGACAGACAGACATTTTCTAGTTCATAAAATGGTCCAGATCGAATGGTCATTTTCATAATGAAAATGGTTCGATGGATTGCTGGTGTACCATAGACAATGACTTCCCATTGTGTTTAACATGGGGAGTGGTCTAGGGTAGTCTCTCTCCTTGAGGGTTACTCAAGAAGACTATCCTGCCTCGCCGGACAATGATTTCCCATTGTGGTTAACATGGGGAATGGTCCATTTTGGAGGTTGGTGCAGGGTAGTCATTTCTCTAGGTTGCACTTTTTTTAGTGTCGGAGGAATGGCCCAGGGTGGGGAATGGTCCAGGTTCAACAATTAGGGACAGACATTCCTTAGGGAAGATTCATTCTCTCCAGGTTACACTTTGTTTAGTGTCGGAGGAATGGCCCAGGGTGGGGAATGGTCTAGGCTTAGAAATTAGAAAAGTTATTCTTCCTTGCTTCAGAAGAATAGTCCAGATAGCTCATCATTGATGTTTTACCTTCTAATTGTAGACTCTCTTCTAGATATCACAAAAGTGAGTGGAAGAATGGACCATATGATTCAGTTTATATGATAACATTATTTCTATACAGGTTGATATTAGATGATTGTTATGAAGACCGTATGTCTCTAGACAGTAGATGTATACTACTATGGTGAGTGTGTTTCACTATTTGATAAAGTACCTATGTGCTACTTGGTGTGGTAGTGTACCACTAAATTGTAGTTGTGTACTACTAGGGATAGACATAATTGTGTTCTATTGAATGATAATGTTTTGATTGCCTTGAAGACTATTAGTGGCATTGAAAATGATTATCAACTAGATGGATGATCAATGAATAGAGATTTCTCAGACAGAAAATGGTTTAGAACATTTACTCTTCTAGATTAAAAGAATGGCTCTTGTGTCACTCTATGGAGTGAGAATCATATCTGAGTACTCAGATAGAGTATGGTTCTGAGAGATGCTGCAGCTGATGACATTGATGGTGATGATGGTGCTCATGATATAGTCATGAGAGAGTCTATACAATTATGTTCATGCTAACGGGTGAATGGTATGTTTGTGCTCAAGACCATTACCTGTAATACCTCCCTAGCTAGGAGGGAGTGTTGATATTATGGTAGTTGTGGGAGGAATTTTCCTCCACATTTAAATGTGATGAGAATAGAATATTTTGGGAAGCAAGAAGAAACCCTAATGAGTTTTCTAATAACCCTAGTGTTGGATTTCGGAAGTCACTCCTGGATTGCTAGCAGGAGCAGAGCCCAAAGCCCATCAGTTTAATGTCACGATTTGTTTAAAGGGTGATCAAATGGAGGAAAACTCAGGACAGCATCGCGTCAACTCAGAAACTAGACCATGCATGCATGAAAGAGTGAGGTCTTGATAAACTCCAAATAGTGAGTCGTAGTAAAAGGGTGAGTAGGTGGAAGATTTACGCAAGAAGGGTGCAATGATCTATCACAGACATCAGGTATGCAACAGACTAAGGAAGAAATGTATTCGAACACAAAATCCTTTTATATTCAAACACGAATACCAAAGAATAAAAAGATGTCACAACAAATCCTTTATCACAACAAGATTGTTAAGTCCACGTGAATCCTTCAACTGTGAACCCTCCAACAAAAGATGAAACAAATATGGAAAAGAAAGAACTGTTTGTTATAAACCAAGAAATCTCAAACACAGAGGCATAACCAGGAAACCAGAGTATTTGCTGAAACTTTACAGTCGGGAGCTTGGCTCTACCATCGATCGATACCAAAATGGAAAAAATGCCTACATATACTCAAAACAAAAACATCAACAAGATCGAGAAAATGCATTGAAGGATTTCCGTCTGCATGGATTCTGACACTCTGCAGCCGCAATCTTTGAATAATCATGGAACTTGTGGCAGACGTGATAGATCTTCTGACAGTTACATCGGCGAATCGACGTGCTTTCAATTCATTGCAGGACGTCCCCATTATGGTGGAGACGATGTCTAACCACCCTCAACCGCCTCAATAACTTCTTCTTGGGATTGAGAACGGCTAGGCCAACTCAGCATCTCAGGATAGGGAAGACTTCTTGCGCTGCCACCTAGAACAACCGAATAGCTTGAGGGACGGGCATGAGGGCCAGCGCGGAGGACTTGGTGTATGGTA
The DNA here is from genome assembly GCA_009831015.1 of Picea engelmannii. NCBI lineage: Eukaryota > Viridiplantae > Streptophyta > Pinopsida > Pinales > Pinaceae > Picea > Picea engelmannii. The sequence continues at coordinate 171,096 of ML789403.1, forward strand.
GGAGGGATGGCATCAAGGAGCGCGTGGAAGGAGTGGCGTGAAGTGAGAGTGATGATAGAGAGGGGTGACAGAGGAAGATCCATGGCGGAAGGCATTTAGGTAGATGGGGAGAAGACGGGAGAAACGAGCTCGCCTTCGGGTGAGAAACTGATGTGGAAAGGAATGGGACGCGTGGCAGGAAATGAGAGGACAGTGGGAAGAAAGGAGCGCCACGCGGACCAAAGAAAAGCGGTGAACGGATGACACACGGTAGTAGGGGAAAGGCGGACGGCAGAATGAGATGACAGGAGGAGGGCCTACACTAGTTAGGCACAGGGCAGCTGAGAGGAGCGGGGCTACACGAGTGCCGTTAATTTGGGCGCTGCAATCGTGATCGTCGGGAAGCTGCACATGGGGTCTCAGACCCCCCCCCTCCGCTTAAAGGTAGAAAGGCGGGGGGGGGG
>ML789403.1:179594-200488 GCA_009831015.1 Picea engelmannii
CCCCCCCCCCCTCTTAAATATCGGAAGGCAAGGGGGGTCCGGAATTTTCTATGCACCATCGATCTGGGCGCGCAAATCTGGACCGCCCGGTCTTGCTTGGTGCTTACCACGGGCGCGTTATCGCCCGAAAATTTGGACAAGTGGGTTTTTACCCCTTCTTTTGTGTTCTACCCCCATATGCAAGAAATATCGCTAACACCTAGAAGACATGTCATCTCAAGAGTATAATTTGTATTAGGTTATTAACCTCCAAGAGAAGAAGTCCTCCAGAAGAAATAATATATATTGAACATACAGATACCCAGAATGAGAAGTCGGCCCAGGTAGTTAGCCAGAATTAGTATAAATACAAGAGGCCAATCTTCATTCTGGTAGGCATTCTCATAATTGTAGAGCAACACTTGTGTGCACTGAAGTTGCCTAATTTCTATGCAAGTTTGGAAGAGAGATGTTGTTGCAGCTGTTGCAACTAGCAGATTTCAGTTTTGGCTTGGACTATCTCTTGTCTAAGGTTTGGACTATCTGCTCAGCTCTTGTTGTTTCACTATCCTTAGAGAAAGGTGTGCTACCCTTTGCTTGGCTATCTAGCCTGGGGTTTGCTTCCAGAGTGATTCTCTGTCAAGGTTAAGGTGCTCGGAGGGTGGCTTCGGCCTATGGTTGGGTGACAATAGTGATATTTGCAATGGTAAAACAAACACATCCATTATATTTAACATGATGGTCATGAGAAGGGAAGGAGCTAGTGCAACCAAGAACTATTTCGACGATTGCGACATGGAGTGTCGAGACCCTTCATCACAAGAATGCCAAAATGTGAAATCATGATAAGATAAGGACCATCGATTTGGAGGACATAACAAAGACCATTGGATCAGGGCTGTGGGTTAGTGAACCATGTCATCAAGCACACGTGGCATATTAAGACACTGACAAGTGTCAAGTTGATACATCATTTCAGGTATGTGAAAATCATGAATATGAATGAACCATGGAAGCTAATAGGCTTGTGACACATCAACAAGAGATGTCAGCAAGTTACATCACAACAAGAATCCCAAAATTATGACAACCATCCATCTCAATGCATGATTAAGTCATAGCCATTGATCTAAAACAGTGCAAGGATAGTGTAAGGATTAAACAATAACCATTGATCTAGTTTAGAGATGTAATGTGAGTCGTCCGATCGTTTCAGCGATATCATAATCGATATTTTTAAACTGTTGGAGGTCATGAAGACTCAATGGGAAAAGCACTAAAATCCCGATAGTCGTCCATATTAGTGGGTGATTGAATCACGACCGTTGACTCTAATAAATCACTCAAAGCATGTGTTCGGTCTAGCACTTGGTCACCGTAGTTGGTCGTATTATTTCAAGATGTAATCAACAATATCATAATCGAGAGTTTTTGAAAGGTTGGACGTAACAAAGACCTGAATGGAAAAGTGTTGAAACTCTGACAACTGTCCATCTCAGTGGGGAATATGAACTGTCCAATTGTTTTGGTGATTTCGTGATCGTGAGTTTTGTAATATTGAAATTCATGATGACTCAAAGGGAAAAGTCAAAATCCCATCAGTTGTCCATCTCATTAAGAAATTGAATCGTGACCGTTGGAACGATAAATGCTCAAGAGCTCATATTTCCTAAGCGTGAGGTCACCGTCATTGGTCATATGCTATAAGAGTTTTAAAGGGATGTCGCTATAGTTTCTAAAGCCCATGGTTCTGTATGGCACAGTCATATGAAATGGTTTGAAGGGAGCGCCTCATACATATTTCATTTGACAGAGAGTTACACCATAACAATACAGGGAATCGATAAATGGTTGAATATGATCTGTTGGTGAACTAAGAACACAACAATAACATGAGTACAATCTAATGAGTTGATCCATGTCTATGATCAACTCATGAAAAAAATGAACCAATACACAGTCATGATTAAAAGAGAGTAAATCATGAAAATATGAATAAAGAATAAAAAGGAAAAATGATATTAATTAAAGTTTAATTATCATTTTAAATGAAAAGGTACAATGGTTCAAATAAAGGGACACGATGTTTTAAATTTCACACAGTTTGAAGATTATATAAATGAGAAAAAGTGGTGAGAAGGATGTGTCTCTGTGATTCATATTAGAAGATCAAGAGCAAGAGCAGAGTCCAATATGAAGAACTGTTTATTCTAAGGTGCATGTCAATGTCTTATTGAAGATCAAGAACAGAAGAAGACAGAGCAACAGTTATGCAATCCAGTACTTGATACAAAAGACCATACAAGCAAAGGTTGCAGTAGACAAGTAGAAATACAACAATGGATGTATGAGTCAAATTCAGTGAAGTATAGAAGAGAATGAATTGGATTATAAACTAAGGGTGATTGGGTGGTGCAAGGGCTAGTTGGAGCTTGCAGGGGATTTGGTGCTTCCTTGTCGGTTATAGCTGACTAAACAGGGGGTCGTAGCCTCCTACTAGTTGGTGCTGGTGAACAGAGGGAGTTGGTGCTTCGTCATTAGTTGTGGCTGACTAAATAGGGGGTCAAAGCCTCCTACCAGTTGGTGTTGTTGAATGAAGGTGTGGGTGCATCCTTCAAGTTGTAGCTAGTAAATGGGGCATGGCATCATCCCTTTAGTTGTAGCTGAAGAAACTTGGGGAATTTCTCTCCATCAAGTTGTAGCTTGAAAACAGTTTTGTAAAATAGCTTTTTATTAATGAGAAAAGAGTTGGTGGTTTTCCTTGTTGGGTTCCATGATAAAATATTTTGTTCATAAGAGTATGTTGTTCATCATATATTTCTTTAATTAAATAATTAATGTGTGTGCTTAATGTGGATGAAGTTAAAAGAAAAAAGTAGGCAATACTGATTCACCCCCCTCTCTCAGTATTGCTAGATATCCCATCACTTGAGGTGTAATATGATGGTTTTAGTGATGATTTCCTCAAGGATCTTATTACTCCCCTCTACTTGTCCATTTTTCTATGGGTGATATGGTGTTGTTACTACGTTCTTGATTTTGTAGTTTTCCATCAGGTCTATGCAAATTTGTGATGTGAATTGGGTTCCTCCATCAAACACTATCTCTCATGCTATTATGAACCTTACAAAGATATCTTCATGGACAAACTCCACTACTTCCTGTTCAGTTGCTGCTGAAAGTGATTTTTCCTCCATCCATTTTGTAACATAGTTTGTACAAACAAGGATGTAGGAGTTTCTATGGGAATGGGGATTTATTGGTCCTACAAAATCAATGGCCCATTTTTCAAAAGGTTATAATACCATATGTGGTTGTAGTGACATTTCATCTTCTTGTACGAGTCTAACCATGCATTGACAATTGTCACACCTTTTCACATACTCTTTGGCATATATGAAAATTGTGGGCCAATAATACCCTTGGTGGAGTGCCTTGTACCCAGTTATTTTATCTGCAAAGTGGCCCCCACATATCCTATCATGACAAGATTTTAGTATTTCATGGACTTTGTCCTCTCATACACATATTTTGATAATCAAATTAGGCCCAGTGTAAAAGAGGCTGCCATCAATCTATGAAAATATTTCACTTTTCCTGACTATACTTTGTCATTCTTTGGGATCAACTGATGCAAAAGTTTGCCTACAGCAAAAAATTTAGCAATGTCTACAAACCACGATGAGTTAGTAGACACTGCAAAGAGGTGTTCATTTGGAAAAAAATATTGTATTGGAGGTTCATTCTCATTAGATGTTATTGTCAAATAGAATTCAACAACTAAATTATATTTTCTTGGTTTATCTAGGATGACAATATCAAAATCTTGCGATAAAAGAAACCATCTAGTGATTTTTCCATTGGTGATTGGTTTGTTAATTAAATATCTGGTAGCAGTAGGATCAGTATGTAAGATTATAGGATATCCAGTAATGTAGTGTCTAAACTTGTTTATTGCATGAATAACAACAAAAAACCCTTTTTTCCATTACCATATAGTTCAATTATGTAGGCAAGAGATTCTTATTGACATAGTAAATTGCATATGTGTCTATTCCTTTGATTTGTTTGAGAATGACTTCGACAGTGGTGTCTGAGGAATCTATGTACATGTGGAATGGGAGGGTCCAATCATGACCTCTTAGTAAGAGATATTCAGATACTTTGACTTTCAATTCATCAAGTGCATGATGGCGTGTATCTATCCATACAAACTCAATGTTTTTGTTAAGTAAAGCAAATAATGAACGAGCAATACATGAAATTTTTTCAATAAATGTATTGTAATAACCAACATGTCCTATAAAGCTTCATACCTCCTTCTTCAAACTTGGAGTTGGGAATTTTAGTATTACCTCTATTTTTTATAGATTGACTTGAATACCTTTCTTTGAGATGTGATGTACTAATATAATTCCATTAGTTTACATCATAAAACACTTTTCATTATTGAGGGAAACATTTGACTCTTTTCACCTTATTAACGTATTTTCCAGATTGGTTAATGCCTCATCAAATTCATCCTCATATGTTGTGAAATATTCCATATATATTTCTATGGAATCATGAACTAGATCAGATAATATACCTATAACAACTCGTTGAAAGGTGGCGGGGGAATTGCATAACCCAAATGGTAGAACATGAAATTTAGGAAAATGTTCCCCAAGGACAAGTGAATGTTATTTTCTCTTGATATTCAGGGGTGATTTGGATCTGGTTGTATCCAGTGAATCCATCGAGGAAATAAAAATAATTCTTTCCTACTAATGTGTCTAAGACATGGTCGATAAATGGAAATGGGAAGCGATCTTTATGTGTTTCTTTATTTAGTTCTCTATAATCTACACAAATTCTCCATTTACTATTTTATTTGGTACCATGAAAAGAGGGGAGCCCACTGGCTATCAGAAATGGGATTTATGAAGTTAGTTGTAAGCAATTTCTTTAACTCTTCTTTAGCTGTGTCTTTCATTGTCGAGTTCATCTGAAACTGAGGTTAACGAATGGGTCTGGATCCTTTCTTAATATATATATGATGTGTGCATAGGTTAGGATGTCCGATGGATTCCCTTCATGTTAGATTAATCTGGGGTGAAGGCATCGCTATGCTTTTGTAGCACTTGAACCAATTGCTCCTTTTGTTTTTTGGTTAGCCCTCGGTTGATTTTCAAGGTTTTTCCTAGGCCAATTTCTTTGGTTTCTATAAGGGATCCTTGGTATTTTTCTTTTGCAGGTTCATGATCGATGGGTGAAATTATTATTGAGGCTAAAGACACCTAATATCTAGTTTCATAATATGCTCAATAATATGTTTGTTTCCTGAGGAAGTGGAAGAGGCTATAAAATCATTGATTTCATCATTCTATATTTTATCTCTTTATGGCTAGGTATTGATCTATGGAGAGGACTTGATGGGATTCTCCTTCTTCATCACTCTCTTCTCCATAAACCCAAAGTGGTGTTTCTAAGTCTATGCTAGGTTTAGTAGGAGGGTAGAGAGTTAATGGTTTGGCAGATGTCCCATGGGAAATGGTCATGTATCTTCTTTGACAACAGATGTAGGAATTGCTACTGGCAAACCATGGTTGTCCCAATATTAGAGGATACCCTCATAGAGAGGTTTTTGGTTGTAGAACCATAAATTTGACGATATATTCCCATTGTAACACCCCCAACCACCCAGGCCGGGCCATGCTACCTCGTAGAACCACTTGCTTTTATATTTGCAGAAAATATCAGACTTAATAAATTAAAACAACATCTACTTTCTGTTAACATACATTTATAATGCTAATTTAAATAGACATAGACATTTTTATACAACACAAATCCTTGCAGAATTAAATGTAAAACATACATGCAACAAACACAAGCAATTATTATAAATAATCGACGAGTACTTAAACACAATATGTTACATTAACACAATTGATACTTATATTTTAATTGATTTCCGCCAACTGCATGCAGACCTTCCACGAAACTCCTAGCCTTAGACCATGCTTCTCATCACTCTTAGTAGTGGGTCACCCCCGAGGTGGGACTAAAATCCACCCAGGAAAGGGATTCCTAGGCTAGGTTGAGACTACGAGAAGTCACACAATACATCAGGAAGTATTCCTTCCCATGAGAAAACTTACGCCCACAAATCACAACCTCTCATTCCCCACATGCCTGTCCCACCCCGAGAAGTATACACCTTCACTGTTCAACAGTCCATCGACTCCTCCACTTCCTTTCCAGGGATTTAGCAACAGGCCAAACAAGAATTCACAGAGATTTGTAGCTGTTGTTGGGATCCTTCTAGGAGAATTCACTTCCCCAACAAAATCTCTCACCTAGAGAAGGATTCTCATAGGCCTAACAACCTACTTCTTCTGTCCAGCTCCTAAGTCAAATTGGTAAGGGTGATGGGAGCAACAAAAACCATTAGGGTGGGTACAGGCTCAAGAGAGTAGTGAGTCCAAGTTGCAAGGGTCGACCATGGAGGAGGTTCAACGATGGAGAGAATGACTGGTGCGTGAGTCTGTGAGTGCATGGGTAACCTAGAAAGAATGGATGACGAACCCCCCACAAGGAACTGATTTCCCACATAAAATTTCATGTCCCAAATAGGACACCTATCCTCATGAAGTTGCATGAGATCCACTTCTCATTCGTTCCCTTGCCACAAGAACTTAGGATAACATAAGTTATTTCCCAAATCTTAGTCTTTTAGGAAAATATATTATAATATTCCCTTGGTGTTAAGCCCTCAATCATAGCCCTTTTTCCTAGCCTCATAGCCCCTTCCCCTACCCAGTGGAGCTTCGTCCCCCATAACTCTTTCTTCATGGTTGGTCTACATGCAACGATGTATTTTATATTAATGATATGCATAATTACATATAAAAAAATAGGCTCATTGGCCTAAACATCACACAATCCTCCTAGCTTATAATCACTTGGATCACCATCCTATAAAACATGTTTACAATTCAGTAGGGTTTCGGCCTTGGGGTATTACAATCCCCTCCCCTTATTTATGCACTGTTCTCAGTGCATCTTCTTTACATAATATCAACAATATTTCCAAAATCTTCAAAAATATGCAGCTATTCTTCCCGCATAACATATTCATGCTTCCAATTTGCATCCTTAGGACCGTACCAGGTCCATTGGACCTTTACAAGCTCCATGGATCGATTCTGGAGATGCTTGATTTTTCGGTCCATAATGCGTACCATATGCACTTGAAAAGCGCCTTCTTGCTCCACCTGAATCACATTCTAATAAATAACATGATTAGCATTAGGTGTATATTTCTTAAGAAATGATACATGAAATACATCATGAATGGTCATAGATGCAGGGAATGTAATCATATAAGCTACTAGTCCAATCCTCTCTAGGATTTAAAATGACCTACAATATCTAGCTGCCAACTTGGAACAATTTCCCAACTTCAGGGAACTTATGTTGGCCTTCACTTTCAAGAATACATGATCACCCACTTAAAACTCCCTATGAGTTCTGTCCTTGTTAGCATATCTTTTTTTCCTATCTTGGGAAGCCTTTAAATTCATTTTATATCCAAAATTTTCTCTTCCATTTCCCTAAGAAACTCTAGCCCAACCACTGCTCTATCTGCTAGGTTGTCCCATCTTACTAGTGTGTTGCACTTTCTTCCATAAAGTGCCTCAAATGGGCTCATCTCCAGAGATACCTGGTACCCATTGTTGTAGGCAAGTTCTACCAAGTGTAGATAATCCTACCACTTTGATGGTTTTTCCATCACATACATTCTTAGCATATCCTATATCAGTTGGTTCACCCTTTCTGTTTTCCCATCATCCTTAGGGTGGTAAGCTATGTTGAATTTCAGATTTGTTTTGAACCCTTTGAATAATCTCTTCCATAACTTTGAGGTGAAATTTGGGTTTCTGTCAGACACAATTATCTTGGGTATGCCATGTAAGTGTGCTACTTCCCTCATATAAATATCAACAAAATTGGTTTCCTTGTGGGTAATCTTCATTGGAATGAAATGGGCAACTTTAGTAAGCTTGTCCACCACCACCATGATAGAATCATGATGCTTGCTTGTTCTAGGAAATTTGGTGATGCAATCCATTGTCACCACTTCCCACTTCCACTCAGGAATGGGAAATGGCTGCAACAACCCCGCTGGGTGTCTATGCTTAGCCTTGACCTTTTGACACTCCAGACATTTAGCAATGTACTCATGAATTTCCTTTTTCATGCCTCGCCAATAATATTGGCTTTTGACTACTGCAACTATTTTCTGATATCCTGGGTGTACATCATAGGGTATATTATGCATCTCTTTCAAGATCATACTCCTCAATTCATGAGAATTGGGTACATAAATTATGTTCTTGTACAAGAGAATTTCATCATTTCCCAATTTATAATCTTCAACCTTCTCTTGCATTTTACCTTGCTGTAATTTTGTTACTAACTCCATGTACTGCAAATATGATTTTGTGGCCTCGTAAATTCTACCTTGAAGATCAGTTTGATACATTTTAATGGATGTAGCATGTAATTCATGCACTCTCCTGCTGAGTGCATCAGCCACTTTGTTCTCTTTTCCTTTGATGTGCTTGATATTAAAGTCATACTCACAGAGAAACTCTAACCATCTTCTTTGTCTCGCATTTAGAGTTGGATGATCAAATAGATATTTCAGACCATTACGGTCTGTCCTCAACTCAAACCTTTTTCCCATGAGGTAGTGCCTCCATTTCGTTAAGGCATGCACTATGGCTTCCAACTCCAAATCATGAATGGCATAGAGCCTTTCATTCTATTTCAGTTTTATGGATTCAAAACATACCACAAAACCATTCCGACTAAGGACTCCACCAAGTCCTTCTTTGCATGCATCTTTAAAAACCATGAAACATTCATTTAGATCTGTAATTCTAAGAATTGGAGCACTGGTTAAGAACTGCTTCAAATGCTAGAATATCTTTTCACATTTTGTTGCCCATTGAAAATTCACCCCCTTCCTTTGCAAGGAAGTAATCGGGTGGGCAATCCTTTAAAACCATGCAATGAATCTTCTGTAGTAGCCAACTAGACCCATGAAGGACTTGACTTCTATCACATTCTTAGGTGATGTCCACCCTTTAATAGCTTCAATATTTTCAGGGTCCATTGTTATCCCTTCCTCGGATATGATAAGCCCCAAATAGTGAATTTGGTTCTGATAAATTGAATACTTGATCAATTTGGCATACAATTTGGTGCTCTCTTAACACTTGTAACACCATCCTTAAGTGATTCTCATGCTCTTATTCTGACCTAAAATATATAAGGATGTCATCCAAAACGACAATGAGAAACTTGTCTAAGTATTCTCGGAAAACACCATTCATTAAGCACATGAAAACAACCGGTGCATTTGATAGACCAAATGGCACCATTGTGAACTCGTAATGACCATACCTTGTCCTAAAGTTAGTATTGTTGATGTATTCATCTTTGATCCCTACTTGATGGTATCTAGACCTGATATCAATCTTTGAAAATATCCTTGCATACTTTAATTGATCAAAGAGATCATCAATCCTTGGAAAATGATACTTGTTCTTTAGAGTTACCTTGTTCAATTGTTTGAAGTCAATGCACAATATTAGTGTCCCATATTTCTTCTTCACATATAAAACTGAGGCACCCCAAGGTGACACACTTGGGTGTATATACCCCTTCTTCAAAATTTATTCAAGCTTCATTTGTAGTTCCTTTAGCTCTGGTGTACTCATCCTATAGGAAGTCTTGGATACTGGAGCTACTCCAGGAATTAAGTTTATAGAGAAATCAATATCTTTCTTTCGGGGTAGTCCTAGTATCTCCTTAAACACATCCTCAAACTCTTTTAGGACTGCATGATCCTCAATATTTGGCACCTTATCCTTAGGTGATTCCTCCATATGAGCTTCAAATATTTGGCAGCCCTTCCTGTAACACTTCTTCAACTACATTACCGAGATCTCTCGGATATTAACTTCCCTAGGAATTCCTTGGATTGTTCTTGGGTTCCCTTCCTCATTCAGGAAAGCAAATGCCTTATTATTACAGTCTAATACAACATGGTGTTGGTCCAATCAATCCATACCATTTAGACAGTCATATGAACCGAAGGGAAAGATGTTCAAATTTGCCTTGGTACTTAGCCCATTCATGTTCACTGGACATGATTTAACCAACTCAACAACTTTTCTATTGGCTCTTGTAGCTAATTGTACCAGCCAAGATTTCCCATGCTTACTTCTTGGAAATTGCAATATTTCCACTAACTTAGGATCTATGTAACTATGACTAGCTCCCAAGTCTATTAAAATAGTAAAGGCATGGTTATTGATCATACCTTCTACTTCAATCATGTGCGACTCAAATTTTGCTTGCTTGATGTCCATGGCTACAGATCCTTGGAACACTTTTGTCCATGTCCTCCACTATTTCTACTTAACGTACATTGTGGAAAAATTTCACTTTGTCACTTTTGTGAGGAAAATATCTATACTTATGGTCTCCTTTACAACCCCAACATTGAATAGGTGGCTACCTCGGCCTTTTCCCACCTACCTCAATCATTCTATGCTCTCTAAAGGATGGTTTTCCTTGAGGACGTTTTCTAAAAAATGGTGGCGTGTTCCCCTTCTTCCTCTGTTCCCTCTTAAACTTCTTCTTTTCCTCCCAAACCTTCTGGAAAGTAGGCTTTCCTTTTTGCTGATAATATAAGCACTTGGATCTTCTTAAGGTTTCCTCCAAAGTTTTAGAATCATCATATTGAATTTTATCACTGATGAAAGATGGTAGCCCACTCAAATATCTTTGGATATTAAATGTTTCATCCTCGATGAAGGAGACATACTTCAATAGCTCTGAAAATATCCTTTCATACTCATCAATGGTCATGTTGCCCAGTTTGAGTTCAAATAACTCTTTCATCTTTTTGTCATAATACCTCTTGGTTAAGTATTTCTTCTCAAAATGCTACTTGAATTCCTTCCAAGTCAAATTCTTCTCTTTAATGTGTTTCACCTGGACAATATGATCCCAACACATGGATGGTTTTCCTTTAAGATGGTAGATAACAATTCCTCCTTCTGCATGAGAAAAATAATTATGTAGTTGGAAATATTTTCTCATTCCCAACAACGATGTCTCGACATCTTCATATTTCTTGTGCTCTCCATCAAAAGTAGGAGGTTTTTTTAGGATATTTAGACACTTAGGAGTTAGTTAAGATCTACTTGGTCTAATGTGTCATTAGGTAAAAGTGTGTTTCTTTAGTATGCACTAGTATGCATTTGTGGTTAGGAGATACGACAGTCACAATATGTTCCTGACATAGAGTGATCTGACGGTTCATATTCTCCTCTATCTTAACGACCATTGATCCATGGCTTAGCACCCGATTATTCCATGATCTCTATTTAAATAGCATGGAGGGTCATTTTCCGATGATCAATTGTGAGAAACTCTATTGTAAAATCTCTCTGTAATCTTTTCCTTTTGCATTAATAAACTACTCCAAGTGGCCACGTTGGCTGGTGTCGTGGATGTTTCCCCATAGGGGTTTTACCATGTCAAAACATTGGTGTGTTGATCTTTGATCTGGTTGTGTTAGTGGTTACTAAAGGTGTTCGTCCTCTTTTGGAATACCTGTGTCTTCGAACATGGTATCGGAGCCTGTTTGAAGATCTGCTCCTGTTGTAGATCAAGATCGTGAAGTCGAGTTTCCTCATATCCATTTTTTTCCATTTCTATACATTTATGGGCTAAGAGGATTGTTCCATTGCATCTAGAGAGATCGTTTCAATTAGGAACACATTTCTCTTCACTCGAAAAGGTTTTCATTTTCCCAAGATACGATCATTTCAGTCAGATCTGAAGGTATAAATCCTGAATACACATTTTTAAAATTTTTTGCAGAGTATTATTTTGGTTTTATATTATTTGTTTCCAAGTTGCTACTCTTTTAGATATGTGTATTATATTTTCCCCGCACCCTATGTGATCTTGAAAAATCAGAAATATATAGGAAAAGGTGCATCTTCCGGGTAAGCTAGCCGAGATCTAACCCTTGTTGTCATTGAAAAGCGGATTTTTTTTCTTGTGTGCAAATAGGTTTTTTTTTATCACTCTCCAAGGTCGTCTTCCACAACAACAAAAGCAAAAACACCCCCAATCCTCTTGCTAAACAATACAATATGTTTTGCTAGACCATTTTGTTAAAATTTTCCTTATTAAGTAAGAGGTCTTGAGTTCAAGTCTTTCTTTTGTTAATTTTTTTGAAAAAGTTCATGTTCAAATTGTAAAGTGTATTTCACTTCAAGTATAAAAGTGAATCACAATAAGAAGTTTTAATATATATTTTTTTAGAGTTATTTATTTTGCATGCAACTTTTATTTTGTAAAGTAACTTCATTGTAAAAGTGATCCCCACTTCTCTTTATAAAAGTGGGTCACTTCATAAAGAAACTTACGCCACCACGTGGTCCTTTGGTTACCATTTACATTTTTTTTTTAAAGGGCATAACTTTTACATCCGAAGTCCGTTTTTAGTGCCATTTTTTTTAAACCGTACAATTTTTCAAGAGATTTCCATCAAGATCATCAGTTTCAGTTTTTAAATCCATATTATTATCTACATATTTAATATGGCTTCTTCCAGTAATCTTTTGCTTACTAGCACCAACTACTTCCAATGGAAATCTCATATGGAGGATTTATTAAGAAGTAAAGGCTTGTACCGGATTGCCTTGGGAAAGGAAAAGGAACCAACTGATTTTGATAAGAAAGTAAAATGGGCTAATAGGAGTGAAGAAGCACGTGGACTAATAAGAATGTCCATCTCTCCTGATTTAAGGTTCCACCTTAAAGAAATTGATGACCCCAATGAAGCTTAGGAAAAGATTGAATCTATTTTTGGTAAACTCAATATTATTCGAGCACAACAGTTAGAAAATGAAGCACTTACCTTAAGTCCAATTGATTTTTATTTCCTTGGAGACTATCTATCTAAGTTTAAAACACTCAGAATTTTATGTGAAGAATGTGAGATAAAAATGGAAGAAGAGCATTGCATCTATCTTATTATTTCTAAGCTAGGTAGTGCATATTCTGTGTTTGTGTTTACCTTTTATGCCATGAGAGAGGCTATAGGGAAAGATTATCAAAATCCCACTCTTGAGTCCTTTTGTGCTTCCTTTATTAGAGAGGAGGATAAGCTTGTACAACTTGGAGTGATCAGCACTGCAGGTACCTGAAGCAAAGCCTTAGTTGCCCAACAGAAAGATAAACCCAAGTATCCCAAGAAGTAACATCCTCACTAAAACAACACACAACATAAGGGTCCCAAACCCACTTCAACAACTTGAACTCCTAATGGTGATAAAGGAAAAAAATATACAAATAAGAAGACTGACATACATTGCAACTTTTGTGATAAAGATGGTCATGATGAGTCCAAATGTTTCAAGAAGATGGCAGCTTTAGAAGCAGCGATGAAGAAGCACAACATCAATATTGATTCTAATTCTTCTTCTTCTTCTATTTTCTCCTTCAATACAACTTCTACTTCTTCTTCTGATGAATGGATTATTGATTCTAGAGCATCTTGTCATATGGCCAAGGATAAAGGCATATTTTCTTTTCTAAATGAATGTAACACCAAGAAAATATTTGTTGGTGATGATAGATATCTTAGTGTTGTAGGATATGGAATAGTTCAAGTAGATAATGGTCATTTCAATGATGTATTATGTGTTCCAAGTCTTTCTTGTAACCGTCTATCAGTATATTAAATCACTCATTCATGTGAAGGTAAAACCGTAGAGTTTTCACCTCACCAAGTTGTAATCAAGGATCTAAAAAATTCTAAGCATGTTCTTGAAACTGGAATTGCTGATGATATTACCCAGTTGTACAAGTTTGACAACTTCGGGTCATCATATTTGTTATCATTTTTTGTTGTTCATAACGATGACTTGAGAAAACTTTGGCATGAGTGGTTTGGTCATCTAAACTATCGCTCATTGCAAAAACTATGTAGTCAATAGATGGTGATTGGTCTTCCTCCTGTTTCATGCAGAGATGGTGTTTGTGCCGGTTGTGTTCTTAGCAAACATCATCGAGACAGTTTTGAAAAATGTGCCTCTTGGCATGCCTCGGGACCTTTGCAGCTTCTTCACAGTGAATTGTGTGGTCCAATTTCTACTCCTTTTTCTAGGTGCAAGTATTTATTAACTTTCATTGATGAATTTTCCATACGTACTTGGGTTTACTTCTTAAAACTTAAGAGAAAAGTTTTTGGCCTACAAGGCCCTTTTAGAAAAGAAATCTGGACATCAAATTAAAAGGTTAAGAACAGATAATGGAGGCGAATATGTGAACAATTATTTTACAAGTTATTGCACTACACATAGCACCCAAATGCAACACATTGTTCCATATACACCACAAAAAAATGGTGTTGCTCAGAGAAAGAACCACACATGAAAATAAATGGCTAATTGTATGATCCAATCTAAGGGATTAAGTCTAAAGTATTGGGTGAAAGCAATCAACTGTGCAAATTACATAGTAAATTGCACTCCCACAAAGGCTCTTAAAAATATAACACCCGAAGAAGCTTGGAATAAAATTAAACCATATGTAAGTCACTTTTGTGTATTTGGCAGTATAGCATGGGCTCACATTCCTGATGAGAAAAGGAAAGAATTGCAACTTAAAAGTGAGAAGTGTATATTTGTTGGTTATTCTGAAGATGTCAAAGTTTATAGACTTCTTCAACCAAATTGTAATGAAATTATTATTATAAGATATGTTAAATTTGATGAAAATCTCTTGGCCTACGATCCTAATTCGACGATTATGCCTTCTTTGGCTTGCAAGCCATCTTTGGATTTTGTTCCTTCTTCGACCTACGAGCTATCTTCGACGTTTGTGCCTTCTTCTATTCCTATTGTGGTTTCTTCTTCAGGTGATGACAATGAGGATGAAATCCCACCTCCACCTACTCACCTTCATCCACATGAGTCCTTTGACCCTGAACCAACACCATTTCCACCGCTTCATCGATGGGTCCATTCAACACGAGAAACAACTGGTGATCTTGTCAGTGATCCTTCAGATCAATGTCTAACACATTCAAAGTTCTAGTGAGCCTCTTCTCTTTTGGCTCAAGTTTCATAGAATCATGATCCAAATACGTTTGCAGAAGCTTTAGGTCATCCAGATTGGGATACAACAATGAATGAAGAGTATCATTCTTTAATGGAAAACAATACATGGGATCTTGTACCTCTTCCAAAAGGAAGAAAAATTGTCAGATGTAAATGGGTCTACAAAACTAAGTATGCATCAGATGGAAGTGTTGAAAGACACAAGGATCGGTTAGTTTCCAAAGGATTTTCCCAAGTTGAATGAATTGAATATAATGAAACCTTTGCTCCTGTAGCCAAAATGAATTCCATCCACCTTATTCTTGCCCTTGCTTCCTCACATAAATGGGAGGTCCATCAGATGGATGTTAAATCCGCCTTCTTGCATGGATATTTTAAAGAATAAATCTACATGGAACAACCTCCTAGGTATGTCCAGAATGACTCTAGCCTTGTTTTTCGCCTTAAGAAGTCTTTTTATGGTCTTAAGAAATCACCCCGAGCTTGGTATGCCAAAATGGACAACTTTCTTATTGACACTAGCATCTCTAGATTCCATTATGATCCTAATGTCTATACCAAGAAAGTAGGAAGCCATCTCATAATCCTTGTCCTTAATGTTGATGACCTTATCTTTACTAGTAGTGACTCAAAACTTTTAAACCATGTGAAAACCATCCTTAAGAAGAAAATTGAAATGATAGAGTTAGGATTTTTGCAATATTTCCTTGGCCTCCAAGTTTTGCAAACCCATGAAAGAATTTTTCTTTTTCAGTCTAAGTATGATTGTGACCTTCTTCGACGCTTTCACATGGACGATTGTAAACCATCCCCTTCTCCCTTCCAGTCTGGAGGCAATATTACTGCCACCTGTACTTCTCCTGAAGTTGATGCACCCTGTACCATCAGTTAGTTGGTAGCCTCTTATAATTGACTCATACCCATCTTGATCTTTCCTTTGTTGTTGGTATTGTTGCTTGGTATATGAAAAAACCCCATGAAAGCCATTGGAAAGAAACTAAAAGGATACTTCTCTATGTCCATGGTATAATTCAGTTCGGGATACATTACAGTTTAGGGGGGACTCCTTTATTGGTTGGTTTCACTAATTTAGATTGGGCCGACGACCTTGATGATCGGAAGTCTACTGCAGGTTATGTTTCCAGCCTTGGATCAAGACCTGTCACTTGGGCCTGTAAGAAACAATAGTCTATTGCACTTTTTTCAACAGAAGAAGAGTACCAAGAAACGATAAATGCAATTTAGGAAGCCTTGTGTCTTCGACAGATCCTTTCAGAGTTTGGATTCCAAAAACATCATCCGACTAGCCTTTGGTGCGAAAATTAGAGCGCCATCAAGCTTTCCAAAGACCCATTTCAACATCAGTGCAACAAACACATCGAGATACACATGCACTTCACCAGAAATCTCATTCATGATCAAGTTATTGAAGTGCTCTGTTTTCCTATAGAAGATCAAGTTGCAGACATTTTCATAAAGTATCTTACAGAAGTGAAGTTTTCCAAACTTCGATCTATGTTAGGAGTTCAGTAAGTTGTCATTAAGGGGGGATAGGATCTAATGCCTCCGTCCTTCTCCTATTGTGTCACTATTTTAAATCCTTCAATCTTATCCCAAGTTGTTCTGAAGGGGGGATGTTAGGATATTTAGACACTTAGGAGTTAGTTAAGATATACTTGCTTTAATGTGTTGTTAGGTAAAAGTGTGTTTCTTTAGTATGCACTAGTATTCATTTGTAGTTAGGAAATATGGCAGTCATGATATGTTCCCAACATAGAGTGATCTGACAATTCATATTCTCCTCAATATTAACGACCATTGATCCTTGGCTTAACACGTGATTGGTCCATGATATCTAATTAAAGAGCATGGAGAGTCATTTGTGGATGATCGATTGTGAGAAACTCTCTTGTAAAATATCTTTGTAATCTTTTTATTTTGCATTAATAATATACTCCAAGTGGTCATGTTGGTTGGGGTCATGGATGTTTCCCCATAGGGGTTTTACCACACCAAAACATTAGTGTGTTGATCTTTGATATGATTGTGTGAGTGGTTACTGAAGGTGTTCGTCCTCTGTTGGAATAACTATGTTGTTGAACATGTTTGATCTTGTTCATTTATCCTTTCAATTCATCCATCCTAGTCCTCTTATGCTTCTTGGAAGGGGATGGAATTGAGCTGCTATGTGCCCTCCTTTTGGATTTTCTTTGAGAGTGATGGTGATGTCTACTATCACTCTTTGTTCTTATTTTCTCATTATGGGACTCATGGCTTCCTAATTTGTTTGAGATACTCTCCTTATCCAACTTCTTTTCAACTCTATCCAGGCTTTGCATTAACTTCATATTGAAGTCTTCCTGCTACTTTTTGGCTTTCATAAGCATTTCATTATTAGCCTTGTGAATTTGAACACCTGTCCACAATTTTTTGATGGTCTCAACTAGATTTATGTTATCATCCTTTCCTTCTCCATGTCCATTGGAGTTTATTCCTTCCATACCCAAATGGACATCCATTCCTCGGATCTCATCTTCCTGGTTGTATGCCCTCTATGTATCGTCCATATCACTGCACTCTACGTTGATCTGATATGATCAATCTGCTATTAATTCTACAAAATGTGTAGCCAACAGAACCTTGTCAGGCTAACTAATTCAATAATTTTATAAAAACATGAACCATTTTGGTTCAATAATATATCAGACTTATTTATGTTGAATTCCTATGTAGTTTTCTGATTAGTCCCCTTTTCTGGGTGAAAAACTATGTTCTTCTTCCCTAGACCTTTCTAATGACTGCTTCCTTGTTAAATTATGAGATTTGAGAAGAAATCTATTGATGCAGGACCTCCCATCCTAAAACCTTTTTATGTAGTCTTCTGCTATAACTACATTGTAAACCCGAAATCGAGGTGTCAAGGATCATCTTAGTTCCCAAATTTGATCACTAACAGGATCAAATATCCACATAACCACAGTTTTAATACAGAGGCATTGAAACTCCTATCGAGGATCGACGTTCTTTCTTGAATCGTCTTGAATATCTACGACTAGGGACGATTGTAGAGTCCCAAATAGCACGACGCTTATTTCCTTCCTTGAGTTCTGCAATAGAAACTTCTCACCTATAGTGGAATCGATGCCATTCATGGATCTTTCTGAATCCACATATCAATGTTCTAGGAGTATTGCAGAGGTTAAACCCACATGGATGTTAGTCCTTTCTCTGATCTATGCAATTTCTCTCCACCGTAGATCTTGCTTGTGCTGTTTCGAGGGTCAGGATTTAATCAGATGTTGATCTGACGTTTCCATTCTTTCTTTTTTTTACCCAATCATTGGACTAATGAATCATCGAGGTCTAGTTAGCATCCACGTATTAGTGTGCTGCATTGTAGAGTTACAGAGTGGACACGTGGCTCCATCCAATGGATGACATGTGTCATGTTGTAACTGGTATGAATGGCGTGTGAAAAATCCAATTCAGGTTGACACGTGGCATGCTTAGGATGGGCCCACATCACCTTAGTTGATGTCCACATGTCACGTCTCTATGACTCTTTGAGAATTTGGGGCTCTAGGACTCTAGGTATTTGTAGGTTTCCTCTACATCACCCTTCAAATCTCCCGAACACTGAATTTTTGAAATGGCCCAATTCACTCGTGGTGACGTCAATACTTCGTGTCACTCTGACACTCTGGAGCTTCAGGCTTTGGAGGATTTCATAACTTCTCCCATCATTTCCTCTGAATACTGAATTCCTGAACTTATGAACCTTCTGGGTTCCACTTAGTACAAGTTTCATCAATTAAGGGGGTGACACGTGGGCCCACCATTGAGTGACACATGTCAAATTGTTATCGATACAACATGGCATGTAAAAGTACAAAACCAAATAACACGTGGCATGACTAGGAGTGGTCCACATCACACCAAGTGACATCATCATGCCATGTCACAATCCATACTTTTACACTTCGTATCTCTAGGCTTCAGAGGGTTTCTTGGCTCAACACAATGTTCCTCCTGAACATCGAACTACCGAATAGTCACTTCCCATAGCTTAGGAACTTCGGGGCTCCAGGACTTCATAGCTTTCCTCAATATTACTCCCCTTTTTTTCCAAACTCCAAATTTCTGAAATGTGCTACTCTAGAGTTTCATGACTCCGGTGCTTCAGGACTTCGAGAGACTTTATCTTTCAACACTTCAAAATACCTGAACGCTGAACCGATGAATACAATGATCCCCAAAGCTCAGTTATATAACAATTTATGTAGTGACACGTGGCCCCACTAATGGGTGACACATGCCAGGTCACAAATGGTAATAAAGGTGTGTCAAAAGTATAAAAACAAGTGATATGTGGTAGACTTAGGGTAGGTCCATGTCACCCTAGGTGATGTCATCATGCCACATCATATCTGGTTCTTTGAGACTTCGATACTTTGGGCTTCGACATATTCCATTCCAGCACACCTTATAACTGTCGAATGTCGATCTTTCGAATAGGTCCACATCACTATGGCATACTGGGACTTCGAAGGATTTCATTGATGAACATCGCATAACCCTTAGACTATTGAATTCCAAACACTGATTAATCTTGACAAACGTCTCTCTGGAAATGGACAATCTAGATTGGTTCCAGACTTTGGGACTTCAGGGCTTTGGGACTTCGGAGGATTTCACTACTGAACACCGCACAACCCCCAGACTAAAGAACTCCTGAATATGATGAACTATAGACACGTTTCCTCAAACATGAATGGTCTAAATTAACTTCGGAGTTCGGGACTTTGGGACTTCGGGAGGAAGTTCATTCTATGCATACTTCAACCAATTTCCCCGAACATCAAACCATCAAGCCACTTGGGAAATCTAACGACTCTCCTCCTCCTATATGATTTATGGTTGTAAATCAATCTGGGACTTTGAGACTTTGGGATTCGACCCCTTTTCTCAACCAAATGTAAACTTCATCGAATTCATGAAGTCTGAAGGACTTGGAGGTTAACTATCGTGCACCTTTTTCCAGATCTGATGATTGGGAAGGATCTTCCTCCACCCCGTATATCCTATGAATCAAATTCAATCTTGTGGTTATCAACCATGATTGTTGTGATAACTTCTCTACCATTCCTCTTGAGCTTTCCATTACCACCTAGGAGCTCTCTCAATGATCCAGGTGGATATCGGTGGCCACCCACCTTCTCCAACTGGCCCAAAACATGTTTCTGGCAATTTTGGTATTTTACTATTTTTAGCAGTTTTAACTTCCGGGGCCATTTTGAGGCCCTAAACGATGTTTTTTTGGGAAAACGGTGGAGCAACATGGATCGTAGATCAATGTTGCTCTGGTCAAAAGTTGTAGTTCTCGGATAGATCTTTCCAACGAGCTATCATACGCCTAAAACGGAGATCGTATGCAAAAGTTACGACCCCGGGAAGTTGATGCACCAACTTACCCAAACGGGGCCCACATGACTTTTGGCGCTTCATCTCCTAGGGTTAGGTTTTTGGATGTCGAGGACTTTTGGCATTCCTGTTTATTGTAAAAAGGCCCTCAGAGCCTCATTGTAACCATCTTCTTGCGAATGTGCGCTGCCGTCACATCTCTTCTCAGAGATAAGCCGCCACCATTCCAGCAAGCTTGTTTCCGCTGCATTTTTACAGTTTCAGCTTATTTCGTTATTTAATAGAAAACCA
>ML789403.1:200598-223297 GCA_009831015.1 Picea engelmannii
GAAACTGTAAAAATGCAGCGGAAACAAGCTTGCTGGAATGGTGGCGGCTTATCTCTGAGAAGAGATGTGACGGCAGTGCACATTCGCAAGAAGATGGTTACAATGAGGCTCTGAAGGCCTTTTTACAATAAACAGGAATTCCAAAAGTCCTCGACATCCAAAAACCTAACCCTAGGAGATGAAGCGCCAAAAGTCATGTGGGCCCCGTTTGGGTAAGTTGGTGCATCAACTTCCCGGGGTCGTAACTTTTTCATACGATCTCCGTTTTAGGCGTATGATAGCTCGTTGGAAAGATCTATCCGAGAAATACAACTTTTGACCGGAGCAACATGGATCTACGATCCATGTTGCTCCACCGTTTTCCCAAAAAACATCGTTTAGGGCCTCGAAATGGCCCCGGAAGTTAAAACTGCTAAAAATAGTAAATTACCAAAATTGCCAGAAACATGTTTTGGGCCAGTTGGAGAAGGTGGGTGGCCACCGATATCCACCTGGATCACCTGAAGTCACAAAGCATCGGAGTCCTAAAACTCTGGAGTATCACAGTTCGTAAATTCAAAGTTAGGAAGAAATGAGGAGTAGTATTGAGGAAATCTTTGAAGTCTAGGAGCCTCGAAGTTCCGAAGTTTCGGGAAGTGATTGTTCAGGAGTTTGGTGTTTAGGAGGAACGTTGTGTTGAGCCAAGAAAGCCTCTGAAGCCTAGAGCTACCAAGTGATGAAGTATGGATTGTGACATGGCATGATGACATCACCTGGGGTGACATGGACCACTCCTAGGAATGCCATGTGTTATTTGGTTTTGTAATTTTATAGGCCATGTTGTACCAATAACGATCTGACATGTGCCACTCAATGGTGGGGCCACGTGTCACCACCTTAATTGATGGCAGTTATACTAAGTGGACCCAGAAAGGTTCAAAAGTTATAGAATTTAGCGTTTAGAGGAAATGATGGTATAAGTTATGGAATCCTTCGAAGCCTAAAGATCTGTAGTGCTGGAGTGACACAACGTAATGAAATCATCACAAGTGATGTGGGCTCATTCGGAAATTCGATGTTCAAGAGCTTTGAAGGGTGATGTAGAAGAAACCTCTGAAGACCTGAAGTCCCAAAGCCCCAAAGTCCCGAAGCGTCGAAGAGACATGACATGCGGATATCACCTAAGGTGACGTGGACCCATCCTAAGCATGCCATGTGTCAACCCAATTTGTGTTTTTCACATGCCATTCATATGAGTTATAACATGACATGTTTTTTCCATTGGATGGAACCACATGTCCACTCCATAACTTTGCAATGTAGAACACTGATACGTGGATGTTGACTAGACCTCAACGATTCATCAGTTCGACGATTGGGTAAAAAAAATAAAAAAGGGAAATGTCGTATCAACATCTGATTAAATCCTGACCATCGGATAAACACAAGTAAGATCTACAGTGGAGAGAAATTGTGGAGATCGAGGGAAAAAATAACATCCGTGTAGTTTTAACCTCTACAATCCTCATAGACCATTGATTTGTGGATTCGAAAAGATCAACGGATGGCATCGATTCCACTACAGGTGAGCAGTTTCTATTATGGAACTTGGGAAAGGAAATAAACATCATGCTAGTTTGGACTCTACAATCATCCCTAATCGTAGATCTCCACAATGGTTCAAGCACGACCATAGATTCTCAATAGGAGTGTCAATGCCTTTGTATTAAAACTATGGCTATGTAGATATTTGATCCTATTAGTGATCGAATATGGGAACCAAGACGATCCTAGGAAGCCCTATTTCAGGTTTACAATGCAATTATAGCAAAAGATTGCATAAAAATATTTTAGGACGGGAGGTCATGCATCAATAGGTTTCTTCTCAAAGATTAGAATTAAGCAAGGAAGTTGTCATTCTAAAGTTTTGGGGAAACAAAACATAGTTGTTCACCCAGAAAAGGGACTGATCAGAAAACTACACAGGAATGCAGCAGAAAGAAGTATAATATATTATTGAACCAAAATGGTTCATGTTTTTACAAAATTGTTGAATCAGTTAGCCTAACAAGGTTCTGTTGGTTGCATGTTTTCTAGAATTAATAACAGATTGATCAGATCAGATGAGCATAGAGTGCAGTGAGATGGATGATACATAGGGGGCATACAGCGAGGAAGATCAGATCCGAGGAATGGATGTACATTTGGGTATGGAAGGAAAAAACTCCAATGGACATGGAAAAGGAAAGGATGATAACATAAATCTGGTTGAGACCATCATAAAATTATAGACGAATGTCCAGAGTCACAAGGATGATAATTAAAGGCTTATGAAGTCCAAAGAGTAGATGAAAGAATTCAATATGAAGTTAATGCAGAGCCTGGATATAATTTAAAAGAATTTGGATAAGGAGAGTGGCTCCAGCTAATCAGGAAGCCATAGGTCCCCTGATGAGAAAAGAAGAACAAGGAGTGATAGCAGACATCGCCATCACTCTCAAAGACAATCCAAAAGGAGGGCACATAGAATCTCAACTCCATCCTCTGCCAGGAAACATAAGAGGACTGGGGTGGATGAATTGAAAGGAGAAATGAACAAGATCAAACCTCCTACTTTTGATGGAGAGAACAAGAAATATGAATATGTCGATACATGGTTGTTGGGAATGAGAAAATATTTCCAACTGCATAATTATTCTTCTCATGCAAAAGGAAGAATTTTTATCTACCAGCTTAAAGGAAAGGCATCCATGTGGTGGGATCAGCTTGTGCAGGTGCAACACATTAAAGAGAATAATGTGACTAGGAATGAATTCAAGAATCATTTTGAGAATAAATACTTAACCAATAGATATTATGACAAAAATATGAAAGAGTTATTTGAACTCAAACTGGGCAGCATGACCATTGATGAGTATGAAAGGAGATTTTTAGAGTTGTTGAAGTATGTCTCCTTCATCAAGGATGAGATAGTTAAGATCCAAATATATTTGAGTGGGATGTCATCT
Source organism: Picea engelmannii (assembly GCA_009831015.1). Taxonomy (NCBI): domain Eukaryota; kingdom Viridiplantae; phylum Streptophyta; class Pinopsida; order Pinales; family Pinaceae; genus Picea; species Picea engelmannii. The sequence continues at coordinate 203,586 of ML789403.1, forward strand.
TTCATCAATGATAAAATTCAATATGATGATCCTAAAACTTTGGAGGAAACCATAAGAAGAGCCAATTTCTTATATGATAAAAAAAAAGGAAATCCTACTTTCTAGAAGGCTTGGGAGGACAAGAAGAATTTTAAGAGGGAATGGAGGAAGAAGGGGGACAAGCCACCATTTTTCAGAAACAATCCTCAAGGAAAACCATCTTTTAGAGAGCACAGAATGGCTAAGGTAGGTGGGAAAAGGCCAAGGTAGCCACCTATTCAATGTTAGGGTTGTAAAGGAGACCATAAGTATAGATATTTTCCTCACAAAAGTGACAAAGTGAGAATTTTACACAATGTACAACAAGCAGAAACAGTGGAGGACATGGGAATAAGTGTTCCAAGTATCTATGCATCCCTGGACAACAAGCAAGCATAATTTCAGTCGCACATGATTGAAGTAGAAGGTATGATCAATAACCATGACTTTACTATTTTAATATACTTAGGATCTAGACATAGTTACATAGATCATAAGGTAGTGGAAAGATTGCAATTTCCAATAAGCGAGCATGGGAAATCTTGGTTGGTACAACTAGCTACAGGAGCCAAGAGAAAATTTGTTCAGTTGGTTAAATCATGTCCAGTGGACATGAATGGGCTAAGCACCAAGGCAGATTTGAACATCCTTCCCTTGGGTTCATATAATTGTCTAGTTGGTATGGATTGGTTGGACGAAGACCATTTTGTATTAGACTTTCATAACAAGGAATTTACTTTCCTGAATGAGAAAGGGAACCCAAGAACAGTCCTAGGAATTCCTAGGGAAGTTATTGTTCAAGAGATCTCGGCAATGCAATTGAAGAAGTGTTATAGGAAGGGATGAAAAATATTTGCAGCTCATATGGAGGAATCCCCTAAGGATAAGGTGCCAAATCTTGAGGATCATACAGTCCTAAAAGAGTTTTAGGATGTGTTTAAGGACATACCAGGACTACCCCCAAAGAGAGATATTAATTTCTCTATAAACTTAAATACTGGAGCAGCTCCAGTATCCAAGACTCCCTACAGGATGAGTACACCAAAGATAAAGGAATTGCAAATGCATCTTGAAGAACTTTTGAATAAGGAGTATATACACCCAAGTGTGTCGCCTTGGTGTGCCCCAGTTTTATTTGTGAAGAAGAAATATAGGACATCAATATTGTGCATTGAATTCAAACAATTGAACAAAGTAAATATAAAGAATAAGTATCATTTGCCAAAGATTGATTATCTCTTTGATCAGTTAAAGGATGCAAGGATATTTTCAAAGATTGATCTCAGGTATGGATACCATCAAGTAAGGATCATAGATGAAGACATCAGCAAGACTACCTTTAGGAAAAGGTATGGTCTTTACTAGTTCACAGTGGTTCCATTTGGGCTATCAAATGCACCAATTGTTTTCATGTGCTTAATGAATGGTGTTTTCCAGGAATACTTAGAAAAGTTTGTCATTGTATTTTTTGATGACATCCTTGTATATTCCAAGTGAGAATAAGAGAATGAAAATCACTTGAGGATGGTGTTACAAGTGTTAAGAGAGCACCAGTTGTATGCCAAATTGAGCAAGTGCTCATTTTATCAGAACCAAATTCACCATTTGGGGCATATCATATCCGAAGAAGGGATAGTAGTGGACCCTGAAAATATTGAAGCTAGTAAAGGGTGGAAAGCACCTAAGAATGTGACAGAATTCAGATCCTTCATGGGTCTAGCTGGCTACTATAGAAGATTCATTGCAAGGTTTTCAAGGATTTCTCACCCGATTACTTCCTTACAAAGGAAGGCGGTGAAGTTTCAATGGACAACAGAATGGGAAAATATCTTCCAACATTTGATGTAGTTTCTAACTAGTTCTCCAATTATGAGAATTGCAGATAAGAATGAATATTTCATGGTTTGCATAGATGCATGCAAAGAAGGACTTGGCGGAGTCCTTAGTTAGAATGGTTATGTGTTATGTTTTAAATCCAAAAAATTGAAATAGCATGAAAGGCTCTATGCCACTCATGGTTTGGAGTTGGAATCCATAGTGCATGCCTTACAAAAATGGAGGCACTACCTCATGGGAAAAAGGTTTGAGTTGAGGACAGACCATAATGGTCTGAAATATCTATTTGATCATCCAACTCTAAATTCCAGACAAGGTAGATGGTTAGAGTTTTTCTGTGAGTATGACTTTGATATCAACCACATCAAAGGAAAAGAGAACAGAGTGGTTGATGCACTCCGTAGGAGAGTGCATGAACTACATGATACAGCCATTAGCATGTATTAAGCTGATCTTAAAGGAAGAATTTATGAGGCTGCAAAAGCAAATTTGCAGTACATGGAGTTAGTAACAAAATTACAGCAAGGTAAAATGCAACAAAAGGTTGAAGATTATAAATTGGGAAATGATGAAATTCTCTTGTACAGGAACATAATTTATGTACCCAATTCTCATGAATTGAGGAGTATCATCTTGAAAGAGATGCATAATGTACCTTATGTTGGACACCCAAGATATTAGAAAACAGTTCCAGTAGTCAAAATCCAATATTATTGGCCAGGAATGAAGAAGGAAATTCATGAGTACATTGCTAAATGTCTGGAGTGTCAAAAGTTCAAGGATAAGAATAGACACCCAGTTGGGTTGTTGCATCCATTTCCCATTCCTGAGTGCAAGTGGGAAGTTGTGACAATGGATTTCATCACCAAATTTCCCAAAACAAGCAAGCATCATGATTCTATCATGGTGGTGATGGACAAGCTTACTAGAGCTGACCATTTCATTCCAATGAATATTACTCACAAGGAAACCAATGTTGTTGATATTTATATGAGGTAAGTAGAACACTTGCATGGCATACCCAAGATAATTGTGTGTGACAGAGACCCAAATTTCAACTCAAAGTTATGGAAGGGATTATTCAAAGGGTTCGGGAAAAATCTGAACTTCAGCACAACTTATCACCCTGATTCTGATGGGAAAACAAAAAGGGTGAACCAAGTGACAGAGGATATGCTAAGAATGTATGTTATGGACAAACCATCAAAGTGGGAGGATTATCTACACTTGATAAAATTTTCCTACAACAATGGGTACAAAGCATCTCTGAAGATGAGCCCATTTGAGGCACTTTATGGCAGAAAGTGAAACACACCAGTAAGTTGGTACAAGCCAACAGATAGAGCAGTGGTTGGGCTAGAGTTTGTCGAGGAAATGGAAGAGAAAATATTGAATATAAAAAATAATTTAACAGTTTCCCAAGATAGGAAAATAAATATGCCGACAAGGGAAGAACTCACAAGGAGTTTAAAGTGGGTGATTGTGTATTCTTGAAAGTGAAGGCCAACAGAAGTTCCCTGAAGTTGGGAAACGGTTCCAAGTTGTCAGCTAGATATTGTGGGTCATTTCAAATCCTAAAGAGGATTGGACCAGTAGCTTATATGATTGCATTGCTTGCATCTATGACCATTCATAATGTATTATATGTATCATTTCTTAAGAAATATATACCTGATGCTAATCATGTTATTTATTGGAATGTGATTCAGGTGGAGCAAGAAGGCGCTTTTCAAGTACATTCGATGTGCATTATGGAACAGAAAATAAAGCATCTCTGGAATTGAGCCATAGAGCTTGTAAAGGTCCAATGGACTTGGTACGGCCGTTAGGATGCAACTTGGGAGCATGAAGATGTTATGCGGGAAGAATACCTGAATATTTTTGAAGATTTTGGAAATCTTGCTAATATTATGTAAAGAAGATGAACTAGGGATAGTGCATAAATAAGGGGAGGGGATTTTAATACCACAAGGTCGATCCCCTATTGAATTGTAAACATGTTTTTAGGTTGGTGAGATAAGTGATTATAAGCTAGGAGGCTTATGTGATGTTTAGGCCAGTGAGCCTATTTTTGTATATGTAATTATGCATATCACTAATATAAAATACATCGATGCATGTAGACCGACCACGAATAAAGAGTTATGGGGGAATAAGCTCCACTAGGTAGGGGAAGAGGCTATGAGGCTAAGAAAAAGGGCTAAGATTGAGGGCTTAACTCCAAAGGAAAATTATAAAATATTTTCCTAAAAAACTATGGTTTGGGAAATAACTCTTGTTATCCTAAGTTTCTGTGGAAGGGGAATGAATGAGAAGTGGAGCTCATGCAGCTTCATGAGGACATGTGTTTGATTTGGGACATGCAGTTTTATGTGGGAAATCAGGTCGTTGTGGGGGGTTCATCAGCCATTATTTCCAGGTTACCCACGCACTCACAGACTCACGCACCAGTCATTCTCTCCATTATTGAACCTCCTCCATGTTCAACCCTTGTAACTTGCATGCACTACTCACTTGATCCCATACCCGCCTTAACGGTTTATGTTGTTTCCATCTCCCTTACCCATTTGACTTAGGAGCTAGACATAAAAATAAGGTTTTCAGGCATGTGAGCAATTCTCTCCAGGTGAAAGAGGTTGTTGTGGAAGTGAATTCTCCTAGAAGGAGCTCAACAATAGATACAAAGCTCTGATAATTCTTGTCCGGCCTGTTATTGAAGCCCTGGAAGGGAAGTGGATTAGTCGATGGATTGTTGAACAATGAAGGTGTATACTTCCTAGGGTGGGACATGCATGTGGGGAATGAGAGGTTGTGAGTTGTGGGTGTAAGTTGGCTCCTGGAAGGGAATCCTTGCTGATGTACTATTTGACTTCCAATAGTCTTAGCCTAGCCTAGCAATTCCTTGTCTGGGTGGAGTTTAGTCCCAGCTCGGGGGTGATCCACTGCCGAGAGTGATGAGCAGTGTGGTCTAAGGATGGGAGGTTCATGGAAGGTCTACAAGCAGTTGGTGGAGATCAATTAAAAGAGAAGTATCAATTGTGTTAATGTCACATACTTTGTTTAAGTACTCGTCTGTTATTTATAATAATTTCCTATGTTTGTTGCATGTATGTTTTACTGTTAATTACACAAGGATTTGTGTTGTAGAAGAATATCTATGTCTATTTAAATTTGAATTATAAATGTATGTTAACAGAAATTAGATGTTGTTTTAATTTATTAGGTCTGATATTTTTTGTAAATATGAAAGAAAGTGGTTCTACGAGGTAGAATGGCCCGACCTGGGTGGTTGGGGGTGTTACAAATTGGTATCAGAGCCCATGGTTTCAACAATGAAACTGGATGGGCCACAAATGTGGAATTTGAAGTTAAAATTCCAGAGGGATTTGATGTACATAGTGCCAAAGGGGCGTTGAGAGAGCTCCTGGGTGGTAATGGAAAGCTCAAGAGGAGTGGAAGAGAAGTTATCACAGCAATCATGGTTGATAACCATGATATTGAATTTGATTCGTAGGATATACGGGGTGGAGGAAGATCCTTCCCAATCATCAGATCTGGAAAAAGGTGCACGATAGTTAACCTCCAAGTCCTTCGGACTTTGTGAATTCGATGAAGTTTACATTTGGTTGAGAAAAGGGGTCGAATCCCAAAGTCTCGAAGTCCCAGATTGATTTACAACCATAAATCATATAGGAGTAGGAGAGTTGTTAGATTTCCCAAGTGGCTTGATGGTTTGATGTTTGGGAAAATTGGTCGAAGTATGTGCAAAATGAACTTCCTCCCGAAGTCCCAAAGTCCTGAACTCTGAAGTTAATCTAGACCATTCATGCTTGAGGAAACATGTCTCTAGTTCATCATGTTCAGGAGTTCTTTAGTCTGGGGGTTGTGTGGTGTTCAGCAGTGAAATCCTCCGAAGTCCCGAAGTCTGGAACCAATCTAGACCGTCCATTTCCAGAGAGACGTTTGTCAAGATTAATCAGTGTTTGGAATTCAACAATATGAGGGTTGTGTGATGTTCATCAATGAAATCCTTCGAAGTCTCGGTATGTCGTAGTGACGTGGACCTATTCGAAAGCTCGACATTCGACAGTTATAAGGTGTGCTAGAATGGAATCTCCCGAAGCCCAAAGTATCGAAGTCTCAAAGCACTGGATATGATGTGGCATGATGATGTCACCTAGGGTGATGTGGACCTACCCTAAGTCTACCACATGTCACTTTTTTTTATACTTTTGACACGCCTTTATTACCATTTGTGACCTGGCATGTGTCGCCCATTAGTGGGGCCACATGTCACTACATAAATTGTTATATAACCAAGCTTTGGGGATCATTGTATTCATCAATTCAACGTTCGGGTATTTTGAAGTGTTGAAAGGTAATGTCTCCCGAAGTCCCGAAGCACCGGAGTCCTAAAACTCTGGAGTAGCACATTTCACAAATTTGGAGTTTGGAAAAAATGGGGAGTAATATTGAAGAAAGATATGAAGTCCTGGAGCCCTGAAGTTCCTAAGCTATAGGAAGTGATTGTTCAGTAGTTCGACGTTCGGGAGGAACATTGTGTTGAGCCGAGAAACCCTCCGAAGCCTAGAGCTACGAAGTGTCAAAGTATGGATTGTGACATGGCATGATGATGTCACTTGGTGTGACGTGGACCACTCCTATTCATGCCACGTGTTATTTGGTTTTGTACTTTTACATGCCATGTTGTAACAACAACAATTTGACATGTGTCACTCAATGATGGGCCAACATGTCACCCCCTTAATTGATGAAAGTTGTACTAAGTGGAACCCAAAAGGTTCAGAAGTTCAGGAATTCGGTATTCAGAGGAAATGATGGGAGAAGTTATGAAATCCTCCAAAGCCTGAAGCTCCAGAGTGCTAGACTGACACGAAGTAATGATGTCAGCACAAGTGACATGGGCCATTTCGGAAATTCATCATTCGGGAGATTTGAAGGGTGATGTAGAGGAAACCCACAAATACCCAGAGTCCCAAATCCCCAAATTCTCGAAGCGTCATAGAGACGTGACATGTGGATGTCACCTAAGGTGATGTGGGCCCATCCTAAGCATGTCATGTGTGAACCTGATTTGGATTTTTCACATGTCATTCATACCAATTAGAACATGACACATGTCATCCGTTGGATGGAGCCATGTGTCCACTCTGTAACTCTGCAATGCAACACACTAATACGTGGATGCTAACTAGACCTCGATGATTCATCAGTCCAATGATTGGGTAAAAAAAAGAAAGAAGGGAAACGTTGGATCAACATCTGATTAAATCCTGACCCTCGGAACAACACAAGTAAGATCTATGGTGGAGAGAAATTGCATAGATCGGGGGAAGGACTAACATCCATGTGGGTTTAACCTCTGCAATCCTCCTAGACCATCAATATGTGGATTCAGAAAGATCCACGGATGGCATCGATTCCACTACAGGTGAGCAGTTTCTATTGCAGAACTCGAGGAAGGAAATAAGCGTCGTGTTATTTGGGACTCTGCAAACGTCCCTAGTTGTAGATATTCAAGACGGTTCAAGAAAGAACGTCAATCCTCGATAGGAGTTTCAACACCTCTGTATTAAAACTGTGGTTATGTGGATATTTGATCCTGTTAGTGATCAAATATGGGAACTAAGACAATCCTTGGCACCTCAATTTCGGGTTTACAATGCAGTTATAGCAGAAGACTACATAAAAAGGTTTTAGGATGGGAGGTCATGCATCAAAGATTTCTTCTCAAATCTCATAATTGAACAAGGAAGTTGTCATTAGAAAGGTCTGGGGAAGATGAACATAGTTTTTCACCTAGAAAAGGGGACTAATCAGAAAACTACATAGGAATTCAACATAAATAAGTCTGATATATTATTGAACCAAAATGGTTCATGTTTTTATAAAATTGTTGAATTAGTTAGCCTGACAAGGTTCTGTTGGCTACACATTTTGTAGAATTAATAGCAAATTGATCAAATCAGATCAGCGTAGAGTGCAATGATATGTATGATACACAGAGGGCATGCAGCCAGGAAGATGAGATCCAAGGAATGGAAGTCCATTTGGGTATGGAAGGAATAAACTCCAATGGACATGGAGAAGGAAAGGATGATAACATAAATCTAGTTGAGACTATCAGAAAATTGCAAACAGGTGTTCAGATTCATAAGGCTGATAATCAAATTCTTATGAAAGCCAAAGAGTAGCAGGAAGACTTCAATATGAAGTTAATGCAAAGCCTCGATAGAGTTGAAAAGAAGTTGGATAAGGAGAGTAGCTCCAACAAATTAGGAATCCATGAGTCCCCTGATGAGAAAATAAGAACAAAGAGTGATAGTAGACATCACCATCACTCTCAAAGAAAATCCAAAAGGAGGGCACATAGCAGCTCAATTCCATCCCCTACCAAGAAGCATAAGAGGACTAGGATGGATGAACTAAAAGGATAAATGAACAAGATCAAACATGTTCAACAACATAGGTATTCCAACAGAGGATGAACACCTTCAGTAACCACTCACACAATCAAATAAAAGATCAACACAGTGATTTTTTGGTGTGGTAAAACCCCTATGGGGAAACATCCATGACCCCAGCCAACGCGGCCACTTGGAGCAGTTTATTAATGTAAAATAAAAAGATTACAGAGATATTTTACAAGAGATTTTCTCACAATCGATCATCCACAAATGACCCTCCATGCTCTTTAATTAGATATCATGGACCAATCGGGTGCTAAGCCACGGATCAATGGTCGTTAATATCAAGGAGAATATGAATCGTCAAATCACTCTATTTTGGGAACATATCGTGACCGCCATATTTCCTAACTACAAATGAATACTAGTGCATACTAAAGAAACACACTTTTATCTAATGACACGTTAAACCAAGTATATCTTAACTAACTCCTAAGTGTCTAAATATCCTAACATCCCCCCTTCAGAACAACTTGGGATAGGATTGAAGGATTTACAATAGTAACACAATAGGAGAAGGAAGGAGGCATTAGATCCTATCCCCCCTTAATGACAACTTATTGAACTCCTAACATAGATCGAAGTTTGGAAAACTTCACTTCTGTTAGATACTTTATGAAAATGTGTGCAACTTGATCTTCTGTAGGGAAAAAGAGCACTTCAATAACTTGATCATGAATGAGCTTTCTAATGAAGTGCATGTGTATCTCGATGTGTTTGTTGCGCTGATGTTGAACTGGGTCTTTGGCAAGCTTGATGGCACTCTGATTTTTGCACCAAAGGCTGGTCAGATGATGTTTTTGGAATCCAAACTCTGAAAGGATCTGTCGAAGCCACAAGGCTTCCTGACCTGCATTTATCGTTGCTTGGTACTCTTCTTCTATTGAAGAAATTTCAATAGACTGTTGTTTCTTACAGGCCCAAGTGACAGGTCTTGATCCAAGGCTGGAAACATAACCTACAGTAGACTTCCGATCATCAGGGTCGTCATCCCAATCTAAATTAGTGAAACCAACCAATAAAGGATTCCCCCCTGAACTGTAATGTATCCCGAACTGAACTGTACCATGGACATAGAGAAGTATCCTTTTAGTTTCTTTCCAATGGCTTTCATGGGGTGTTTTCATATACCAAGCAACAATACCAACAACAAAGGAAAGATCAGGATGGGTATGAGTCAATTATAAGAGGCTACCAACTAACTGATGGTACAGGGTGCATCAACTTCAGGAGAAGTACAGGTGGTAGTAATATTGCCTCCAGACTGGAAGGGAGAAGGGGATGGTTTACAATCGTCCCTGTGAAAGCGTCGAAGAAGGTCACAATCATACTTAGACTGAAAAAGAAAAATTCCTTCATTGGTTTGCAAAACTTGGAGGCCAAGAAAATATTGCAAAAATCCTAACTCTATCATTTCAATTTTCTTGTTAAGGATGGTTTTCACATGGTTTAAAATTTTTGAGTCACTACTAGTAAGGATAAGGTCATCAACATAAAGGACAAGGATTATGAGATGGCTTCCTACTTTCTTGGTATCAACATTAGGATCATAATGGAATCTAGAGAATCTGGTGTCAATAAGAAAGTTTTCCATTTTGGCATACAAAGCTCGAGGTGATTTCTTAAGACCATAAAGACATTTCTTAAGGCGAAAAACAAGGCTAGAGTCATTCTGGACATACCCAGGAGGTTGTTCCATGTAGATTTCTTCTTTAAAATCTCCATGCAAGAAGGAAGATTTAACATCCATCTAATGGACCTCCCATTTATGTGAGGAAGCAAGGGCAAGAACAAGGCGGATGGAATTCATTTTGGCTACAGGGGCAAAGGTTTCATTATATTCAATTCATTCAACTTGGGAAAATCCTTTGGAAACTAACCAATCCTTGTGTCTTTCAACACTTCCATCTGATGCATACTTAGTTTTGTAGACCCATTTACATCTGACAAGTTTTCTTCCTTTTGGAAGAGGTACAAGATCCCAAGTATCATTTTCCATTAAAGAATGATACTCTTCATTCATTGTTGTATCCCAATCTGGATACCCTAAAGCTTCTGCAAATGTATTTGGATCATGATTCTCTGAAACTCGAGCCAAAAGAGAAGAGGCTCACTGGAATTGTGAATGTGTTAGACATTGATCTGAAGGATCACTGACAAGATCACCAATTGTCTCTTGTGTTGAATGGACCCATCGAGGAAGCGGTGGAAATGGTGTTGGTTCAGGGTCAAAGGACTCATGTGGATGAAGGTGAGAAGGTGGAGGTGGGATTTCATCCTCACTGCCATCATCTGAAGAAGAAACCAGAATAGGAATAGAAGAAGGCACAAATGTCAAAGATGGCTCGTAGGTCAAAGAAGGAACAAACTCCAAAGATGCCTTGCAAGCCGAGGAAGTCATAACAGTCAAATTAGGATCATAGGCCAAGAGATTTTCATCAAATTTAACATATCTTATAATAATAATTTCATTACAATTTGGTTAAAGAAGTCTATAACCTTTGACATCTTCAGAATAACCAACAAATATACACTTCTCACTTTTAAGTTGCAATGTTTTCCTTTTCTCATCAGGAATGTGAGCCCATGCTATACTTCCAAATACACGGAAGTGACTTACATATGGTTTAATTTTATTCCAAGCTTCTTTGGGTGTTATATTTTTAAGAGACTTTGTGGGAGTGTGATTTACTATGTAATTTGCACAGTTGATTTCTTTCACCCAATACTTTAGACTTAATCCCTTAGATTGGATCATACAATTAGCCATTTATTTTAATGTGTGGTTCTTTCTCTGAGCAACACCATTTTTTTGTGGTGTATATGGAACAATGTGTTGCATTTGGATTCTATGTGTAGTGCAATAACTTGTAAAATGATTGTTCACATATTCGCCTCCATTATCTGTTCTTAACATTTTAATTTGATGTCCATATTTATTTTCTACAAGGGCCTTGTAGGCCAAAAACTTCACTCTTAAGTTTTAAGAAGTAAACCCAAGTACGTATGGAAAATTCATCAATGAAAGTTAATAAATACTTGCACCTAGAAAAAGGAGTAGAAATTGGACCACACAAATCACTGTGAAGAAGTTGCAAAGGTCCTGAGACATGCCAAGAGGTACGTTTTTCAAAACTGTCTCGATGATGTTTGCTAAGAACACAACCGGCACAAACACCATCTCTGCATGAAACAGGAGGAAGACCAGTCACCATCTGTTGATTACATAGTCTTTTCAATGAGCAATAGTTTAGATGACCAAACCACTCATACCAAATTTTTCTCAAGTCATTGCTATGAGCAACAAAAAATGATAAAAAATATGATGACCCAAAGTTTTCAAACTTGTACAACCGGGTAATATCATCAACAATTCCAGTTTCAAGAACATGCTTAGGATCTTTTAGATCCTTGATTACAACTTGGTGAGGTGAAAACTCTACGGTTTTACCTTCACCTGAATGAGTGATTTGATATACTAATAGAAGGTTACAAGAAAGACTTGGAACACATAATACATCATTGAAATGACCATTATCTACTTGAACTATTCCAAATCCTACAACACTAAGAGATCTATCATCACCAACAAATATTTTCTTGGTATTACATTCATTTAGAGAAGAAAATAAGTCTTTATCCTTGGCCATATGATAAGATTCTCCAGAATCAATAATCCATTCATCAGAAGAAGAAGTAGAAGTTTTATTGAAGGAGAAACCAGAAGAAGAAGAAGAATTAGAATCAATATTGATGTTGTGCTTCTTCATCGTTGCTTCTAAAGATGCCATCTTCTTGAAACATTTGGACTCATCATGACCATCTTTATCACAAAAGTTGCAATGTATGTCAGTCTTCTTATTTGTATATTTTTTTCCTTTATCACCATTAGGAGTTGAATTTGTCGAAGCGGGTTTGGGACCCTTATGTTGCGTGTTGTTGTAGCGAGGATGTTGCTTCTTGGGATACTTGGGTTTATCTTTCTGTTGGGCAACTAAGGCTTTGTTGGAGGTACCTGCAGTGCTGATCACTCCAAGTTGTACAAGCTTATCTTCCTCTCTAATCAAGGAAGCACAAATGGACTCAAGAGTGGGCTTTTGATAATCTTTCCCTAGAGCCTCTCTCATGGCATAAAAGGAAGACACAAACACAAAATATGCACTACCTAGCTTAGAAATAATAAGATAGATGCAATGCTCTTCTTCCATTTTTATCTCACATTCTTCACATAAAATTATGAGTGTTTTAAACTTAGATAGATAGTCTCCAAGGCAAGAAAAATCAATTGGACTTAAGGTAAGTAATTCATTTTCTAACTGTTGTGCTCGAATAATATTGAGTTTACCAAAAAATGATTCAATATTTTCCTAAGCTTCATCGAGGTCATCAATTTGTTTAAGGTGGAACCTTAAATCAGGAGAGATGGACATTCTGATTAGTCCACGTGCTTCGTCACTCCTATTAGCCCATTTTACTTTCTTATCAAAATATGTTGGTTCCTTTTCCTTTCCCAAGGTAATCCGGTACAAGCCTTCACTTCTTAATAAATCCTCCATATGAGATTTCCATTGGAAGTAGTTGATGCTAGAAGCAAAAGATTACTGGAAGAAGCCATATTAAATATGTAGATAATAATATAGATTTAAAAACTGAAACTGATGATCTTGATGGAAATATCTTGAAAAATTATGCGGTTTAAAAAAAATGGCACTAAAAACAGACTTCGGATGTAAAAGTTATGCCCTTTAAAAAAAAAACATAAACGGTAACCAAAGGACCACGTGGTGGCGTAAGTTGCTTTATAAAGTGACCCACTTTTATAAAGAGAAGTGGGGATCACTTTTACAATGAAGTTACTTTATAAAATAAAAGTTGCATGCAAAATAAATAACTCTAAAAAAAAATATTAAAACTACTTATAGTGATTCACTTTTATACTTGAAGTGAAATACACTTTACAATTTGAACATGAAATTTTTCAAAAAAAATAACAAAAGAAAGACTTGAACTCAAGACCTCTTACTTAATAAGGAGAATTTTAACCAAATGGTCTAGCAAAACATATTGTATTGTTTAGCAAGAGGATTGGGGGTGTTGTTATTTTTGTTGTTGTGGAAGACGACCCTGGAGAGTGCTAAAAAAAAATCCGCTTTCCGATGACAACAAGGGTTAGATCTCGGCTAGCTTACCCAGAAGATGCACCTTTTCCTATCTATTTCTGATTTTCCAAGATCACATAGGGTGCGGGGAAAATAGAATATGCATATCTAAAAGAGTATCAACTTGGAAAAAAAAATATAAAACCAAAATAATACTCTGCAAAAAAATTTTAAAATGTGTATTCAGGATTTATACCTTCGGATTTGACTGAAATGGTCATATCTTGGGCAAACGAAAACCTTTTTGAGTGAAAAGAAAAGTCTTCCTGACTAAAACAATCTCTCTAGACACAATGGAACAATCCTCTCGGCCCATAAATGTACAGAAATGACAAAAAATGGATATGAGGCAACTTGGCTTCACGATCTCGATCTACAATGGGAGCGGGTCTTCAAACTGGCTCTGATACCATGTTCGAAGACACAAGTATTCAAAAAGAGGAAAAACACATTTAGTAACCACTAACACAACCAGATCAAATATCAACACAACAATGTTTTGATGTGGTAAAACCCCTACGGGGAAACATCCACGGCCCCAGTCAACGCGGCCACTTGGAGCAGTTTATTAATGCAAAAGAAAAACATTACAGAGAGATTTTACAAGAGAGTTTCTCACAATTGATCATCGGAAAATGACCCTCCATGCTATTTAAATAGAGATCATGGACCAATCAGGTGTTAATCCACAGATCAATGGTCGTTAAGATAGAGGAGAATATGAATCGTCATATCACTCTATGTCAGGAACAAATCATGATCGTCGTATTTCCTAACCACAAATGCATACTAGTGCATACTAAAGAAAGATACTAAGAAAACACTTTTACCTAATGACACATTAGACCAAGTAGATCTTAACTAACTCCTACATGTCTAAATATCCTAAAACAACCTGATACTTTTGATGGAGAGCACAAGAAATATGAAGATGTTGAGACATGGTTGTTGGGCATGAGAAAATATTTCCAACTACATAATTATTTTTCTCATGCAGAAGGAAGGATTGTTATCTACTAGCTTAAAGGAAAGCCATCCATGTGGTGGGATCATATTGTGTAGGTGCAACACATTAAAGAAAAGAATCTGACTTGGAAGGAATTCAAGTAGCATTTTGAGAAGAAATACTTAACCAAGAGGTATTATGACAAAAAGATGAAAGAGTTATTTGAACTCAAACTGGGCAGCATGACCTTTGATGAGTATGAAAGGATATTTTCAGAGCTATTGAAGTATGTCTCCTTCATCGAGGATGAAACATTTAAGATCCAGAAATATTTGAGTGGGCTACCATCTTTCATCAGTGATAAAATTCAATATGATGATCCTAAAACTTTGGAGGAAACCATAAGAAGATCCAAGTGCTTATATGATCAGAAAAAAGGAAAGCCTACTTTCCAGAAGGCTTGGGAGGAAAAGAAGAAGTTTAAGAGGGAACGGAGGAAGAACGGGAACAAGCCACCATTTTTCATAAAACGTCCTCAAGGACAACCATCCTTTAGAGAGCACAGAATGATTGAGGTAGGTGGGAAAAGGCCAAGGTAGCCACCTATTCAATGTTGGGGTTGTAAAGGAGACCATAGGTATAGATATTTTCCTCACAAAAGTGACAAAGTGAGATTTTTCCACAATGTACGGTAAGTAGAAAGAGTGGAGGACATGGACAGAAGTGTTCCAAGGATCTGCAACCCTAGACAACAAGCAAGCAAAATTTCAGTCGCACATGATTGAAGTAGAAGGTATGATCAATAACCATGCCTTTACTATTTTAATAGACTCGGGAGCTAGTCATAGTTACATAGATCCTAAGTTAGCGGAAAGATTGCAATTTCCAAGAAGTAAGCATGGGAAATCTTGGCTGGTACAGTTAGCTACAAGAACCAAGAGAAAATTTGTTGAGTTGGTTAAATCATGTCCAGTGAACATGAATGGGCTAAGTACCAAGGCAGATTTGAACATCTTTCCCTTTGGTTCATATGACTGTCTAAATGGTATGGATTGGTTGGACCAACACTATGTTGTATTAGACTATAATAACAAGGAATTTGCTTTCCTAAATGAGGAAGGGAACCCAAGAACAATCCAAGGAATTCCTAGGGAAGTTAATATCCAAGAGATCTCGGTAATGTAGTTAAATAAGTGTTACAGGAAGGGCTGCCAAATATTTGAAGCTCATACGGAGGAATCACCTAAGGATAAGGTGCCAAATATTGAGGATCATGCAGTCCTAAAAGAGTTTGAGGATGTGTTTAAGGAGATACTAGGACTACCCCGAAAGAAAGATATTGATTTCTGTATAAACTTAATTCCTGGAGCAGCTCCAGTATCCAAGACTCCCTATAGGATGAGTACACCAGAGCTAAAGGAACTACAAATGAAGCTTGAAGAAATTTTGAAGAAGGGGTATATACACCCAAGTGTGTCACCTTGGGGCGCCCTAGTTTTATTTGTGAAGAAGAAATATGGCACATTAATATTGTGCATTGACTTCAGACAATTGAACAAGGTAACTCTAAAGAACAAGTATCATTTTCCAAGGATTGATGATCTCTTTGATCAATTAAAGGATGCAAGGATATTTTCAAAGATTGATCTCAGGTCTGGATACCATCAAGTAGGGATCAAAGATGAATACATCAACAATACTAACTTCAGGACAAGGTATGGTCATTACGAGTTCACAGTGGTGACATTTGGTCTATCAAATGCACCAGTTGTTTTCATGTGCTTAATGAATGGTGTTTTCTGGGAATAATTAGACAAGTTTATCATTGTCCTTTTGGATGACATCCTTATATATTCTAGTTCAGAATAAGAGCATGAGAATCACTTAAGGATGGTGTTACAAGTGTTAAGAGAGCACCGAATTGTATGCCAAATTGATCAAGTGTTCAATTTATTAGAACCAAATTCATTATTTGGGGCTTATCATATCCGAAGAAGGGATAACAATGGACCCTGAAAAGATTGAAGCTATTAAAGGGTGGACATCACCTAAGAATGTGACAAAAGTCAGGTCCTTCATGGGTCTAGTTGGCTACTACAGAATATTCATTTCATGGTTTTAAAGGATTGCCCACCCGATTACTTCCTTGCAAAGGAAGGGGGTGAAGTTTCAATGGGCAACAGAATGTGAAAAGATATTCTAGCATTTGAAGCAGTTCTTAACCAGTGCTCCAATTCTTAGAATTGTAGATCTAAATGAATATTTCATGGTTTTCACAGATGCATGCAAAGAAGGACTTGGTGGAGTCCTTAGTCGGAATGGTTTTGTGGTATGTTTTGAATCCATAAAATTGAAATAGAATGAAAGGCTCTATGCCATTCATGATTTGGAGTTTGAAGCCATAGTGCATGCCTTAATGAAATAGAGGCACTACCTCATGGGAAAAAGGTTTGAGTTGAGGACAGACTATAATGGTCTGAAATATCTATTTGATCATCCAACTCTAAATGCGAGACAAAGAAGATGGTTAGAGTTTCTCTGCGAGTATGACTTTGATATCAAGCACATCAAAGGAAAAGAGAACAAAGTGGTTGATGCACTCAGCAGGAGAGTGCATGAATTACATGCTACATCCATTAAAATGTATCAAACTGATCTTAAAGGTAGAATTTATGAGGCTACAAACGCATATTTGCAGTACATGGAGTTAGTAACAAAATTACAACAAGGTAAAATGCAACAGAAGGTTGAATATTATAAATTGGGAAATGATGAAATTCTCTTGTACAAGAACATAATTTATGTACCCAATTCTCATGAATTGAGGAGTATGATATTGAAAGAGATGCATAATATACCCTATGATGTATACCCAGGATATCAGAAAATAGTTGCAGCGGTCAAAAGCCAATATTATTGGCGAGGCATGAAGAAGGAAATTCATGAGTACATTGCTAAATGTCTGGAGTGTCAAAAGGTCAAGGCTAAGCATAGACACCCAGCTGGGTTGTTGCAGCCATTTCCCATTCCTGAGTGGAAGTGGGAAGTGGTGACAATGGATTTCATCACCAAATTTCCCAGAACAAGCAAGCATCATGATTCTATCATGGTGGTGGTGGACAAGCTTACTAAAGCTGCCCATTTCATTCCAATGAAGATTACCCCTAAGGAAACCAATGTTGTTGATATTTATATGAGGGAAGTAGCACACTTACATGGCATACCCAAGATAATTGTGTCTGACAGAAATCCAAATTTCACTTCAAATTTATGGAAGAGATTATTCAAAGGGTTCATAACAAATAAGAACTTCAACATAGCTTACCACCCCGAGGGTGATGGGAAAACATAAAGGGTGAACCAACTGATATAGGATATGATAAGAATGTATGTGATGGACAAACCATCAAAGTGGTAGGATTATCTACACTTGGTAGAACTTGCCTACAACAATGGGTACCAGGAATCTATGAAGATGAGCCCATTTGAGGCACTTTATGGAAGAAAGTGCAACACACTAGTAAGATGGGACAACCCAACAGATAGAGCAGTGGTTGGGCTAGAGTTTCTCAGGGAAATGGAAGAGAAAATTTTGGATATAAACTAAATTTAAAGGCTTCCCAAGATAGGAAAAAAATCTATGCTGACAAGGGCTGAACTCACAGGGAGTTTTAAGTGGGTGATCATGTATTCTTGAAAGTGAAGGCCAACAGAAGTTCCCTGAAGTTGGGAAATTGTTCCAAGTTGGTAGCTAGATATCGTGGGTCATTTGAAATCCTAGAGAGGATTGGACCAATAGCTTATATGATTGCATTCCCTGCATCTATGACCATTCATGATGTATTTCATGTATCATTTCTTAAGAAATATATACCTGATGCTAATCATGTTATTTATTGGAATGTGATTCAGGTGGAGCAAGAAGGCGCTTTTCAAGTGCATCTGGTATGCATTCTGGATCAGAAAATCAAGCATCTCTAGAATCAATCCATGGATCTTGTAAAGGTCTAATGGACCTGGTACGGTCCTGAGGATGCAACTTGGAAGCATGAATATGTTATGCAGGAAGAATAACAGCATATTTTTGAAGATTTTGGAAATATTGTTGATATTATGTAAAGAAGACGCACTGAGGATAGTGCATAAATAAGGGGAGGGGATTGTAATACCCCAAGGCCTAAACCCTATTGAATTGTAAACATGTTTTCTAGGATGGTGATCCAAGTGATTATAAGCTAGGAGGATTATGTGATGTTTAGGCCAATGAGCCTATTTTTGTATATGTAATTATGCATATCATTAATATAAAATACATCGTTGCGTGTAGACCAACCACGAAGAAAGAGTTATGGGGGACTAAGCTCCACTAGGTAGGGGAAGGGGCTATGAAGCTAGGAAAAAGGGCTAAGATTGAGGGCTTAACCCCAAGGGAATATTATAATATATTTTCCTAAAAGACTAAGCTTTGGGAAATAACTCATGTTATCCTAAGTTCATGTGGCAAGGGAACGAATCAGAAGTGGATCTCATGCAACTTCATGAGGACAGGTGTCCTATTTCGGACATGAAATTTTATGTGGGAAATCAGTTCCTTGTGGGGGGTTCATCATCCATTCTTTCCAGGTTACCCATGCACTCACAAACTCATGCACCAATCATTCTCTCCATCGTTGAACCTCCTCCATGGTCGACCCTTGTAACTTGGACTCACTACTCTCTTGAGCTTGTACCCTCCTTAATGGTTTGTGTTTGTCCCATCACCCTTGCCCATTTGACTTAGGAGTTGGACAGAAGAAGTAGGTTGTCAGGCCTATGAGAATCCTTCTCCAAGTGAGAGAGTTTGTTGGGGAAGTGAATTCTCCTGGAAGGATCCCAACAACAGCTACAAAGCTCTGTGAATTCTTGTTTGGCCTGTTGTTGAATCCTTAGAAAGGAAGTGGAGGATTCGATGGACTGTTTAACAATGAAGGTGTGTACTTCTCGGGGTGGGACATGCATGTGGGGAATGAGAGGTTGTGAGTTGTGGGCGTAAGTTTTCTCCTGGGAGAGAATACTTCCTGATGTATTGTGTGACTTCTCGTAGTCTCAACCTAGCCTAGGAATCCCTTTCCTGGGTGGATTTTAGTCCCACCTCAGGGGTGACCCACTACTAAGAGTGATGAGAAGCATGGTCTAAGGCTGGGAGTTTCATGGAAGGTCTGCACGCAATTGGTGGAAATCAATTAAAATATAAGTATCAATTGTGTTAATGTCACATATTGTGTT
>ML789403.1:229076-283352 GCA_009831015.1 Picea engelmannii
AACAAAAGGTTGAAGATTATAAATTGGGAAATGATGAAATTCTCTTGTACAGGAACATAATTTATGTACCCAATTCTCATGAATTGAGGAGTATCATCTTGAAAGAGATGCATAATGTACCTTATGTTGGACACCCAAGATATCAGAAAACAGTTTCAACAGTCAAAATCCAATATTATTGGCCAGGAATGAAGAAGGAAATTCATGAGTACATTGCTAAATGTCTGAAGTGTCAAAAGTTCAAGGATAAGAATAAACACCCAATTGGGTTGTTGCAGCCATTTCCCATTCTTGAGTGGAGGTGGGAAGTTGTGACAATGGATTTCATCACCAAATTTCCTAGAACAAGCAAGCATCATGATTCTATCATGGTGGTGGTGGACAATCTTACTAAAGCTGGCCATTTCATTTCAATGAAGATTACTCACAAGGAAACCAATGTTGTTGATATTTATATGAGGTAAGTAGAACACTTGCATGGAATACCCAAGATAATTGTGTGTGAAAGAGACCCAAAGTTCACCTCAAAGTTATGGAAGGGATTATTCAAAGGGTTCGGAAAAAATCTGAACTTCAGCACAACTTATCACCTTGATTCTGATGGGAAAACAGAAAGGGTGAACCAAGTGACAGAGGATATGCTAAGAATGTATGTTATGGACAAACCATCAAAGTGGGAGGATTATCTACACTTGTTAGAATTTTCCTACAACAATGGGTACAAAGCATCTCTGAAGATGAGCCCATTTGAGGCACTTTATGGCATAAAGTGCAACACACCAGTAAGTTGGTACAACCCAACAGATAGAGAAGTGGTTGGGCCAGAGTTGCTCAGGGAAATGGAAGAGAAAATGTTGAATATAAAACAGAATTTAACGGCTGTCCAAGACAAGAAAAAAATATATGCCGACAAGGGAAGAACTCACAAGGAGTTTAAAGTGGGTGATCGTGTATTATTGAAAGTGAAGGCCAACAGAAGTTCCCTGAAGTTGGGAAACGGTTCCAAGTTGGCAGCTAGATATTCTGGGTCATTTCAAATCCTAGAGAGGGTTGGACCAGTAGCTTATATGATTGCATTGCTTGCATCTATGACCATTCATGATGTATTCTATGTATCATTTCTTAAGAAATATATACCTGATGCTAATCATGTTATTTATTGGAATGTGATTCAGGTGGAGCAAGAAGGAGCTTTTCAAGTGCATTTGATACGCATTAGAATCGAGCCATAGATCTTGTAAAGGTCCAATGGACTTGGTACGGTCCTGAGGATGCAACTTGGGAGCATGAAGATGTTATGCGGGAAGAATACCCAAATATTTTTTAAGATTTTGGAAATCTTGTTGATATTATGTAAAGAAGATGCACTAGGGATAGAGCATAAATAAGGGTTGGGGATTTTAATACCACAAGGTTGAGCCCCTATTGAATTGTAAACATGTTTTGTAGGTTGGTGAGCTAAGTGATTATAAGCTAGGAGGCTTATGTGATGTTTAGGCCAGTGAGCCTATTTTTGTATATGTAATTATGCATATCATTAATATAAAATACATCGATGGATGTAGACCGACCACAAATAAAGAGTTATAGGGGACTAAGCTCCACTAGGTAGGGGAAGGGGCTATGAGGCTAAGAAAAAGGGCTAAAATTGAGGGCTTAACTCCAAAGGAATATTATAATTCCTAAAAAACTAAGGTTTGGGAAATAACTCTTGTTATCCTAAGTTTCTGTGGAAGGGGAATGAATAAGAAGTGGAGCTCATGCAGCTTCATTAGGACATGTGTATGATTTGGGACATGCAATTTTATGTGGGAAATTAGGTTGTTATGGGGGGTTCATCAACCATTATTTCCAGGTTACCCACACACTCATGGACTCACACACCAGTCATTCTTTCCATTATTGAACCTCCTCCATGTTCAACCCTTGTAACTTGCACACACTACTCACTTGATCCCATACATTCCTTAATGATTTATGTTGTTTCCATCTCCCTTACCCGTTTGAATTAAGAGCTAGATAGAAAAAGAAGGTTTTCAGGCATGTGAGCAATTCTCTCCAGGTGAGAGAGGTTGTTGTGGAAGTGAATTCTCTTGGAAGGAGCTTGACAATAGATACAAAGCTCTAATAGTTTTTGTCCGACTTGTTATTGAAGCCCTAGAAGGGAAGTGGATTAGTCGATGGATTGTTGAACAGTGAAGGTGTATACTTCCCAGGGTGGGACATGCATGTGGGGAATAAGAGGTTGTGAGTTGTGGGTGTAAGTTGGCTCCTTGAAGGGAATCCTTCCTTATGTACTATTCGACTTCCAATAGTCTTAGCCTATCCTAGGAATCCCTTGCTCGGGTGGAGTTTAGTCCCAACTCGGGGGTGACCCACTGCTAAGAGTGATGAGCAGTGTGGTCTAAGGATGGGAGGTTTGTGGAAGGTCTGCACGCAGTTGGTGGAGATCAATTAAAAGATAATTATCAATTGTGTTAATGTCACATACTTTGTTTAAGTACTCGTCTGTTATTTATAATAATTTCCTATGTTTTTTGCATGTATGTTTTACTGTTAATTCCACAAGGATCTGTGTTGTAGAAGAATATCTATGTCTGTTTAAATTTGAATTATAAATGTATGTTAACAGAAATTAGATGTTGTTTTAATTTATTAAGTTTGATATTTTTTGTAAATATGAAAGAAAGTGGTTCTATGAGGTATCATGGCCTGACCTGGATGGTTGGGGGTGTTACAAATTGGTATCAGAGCCCATGGTTTCAAAAATGAAACTGGATGGGCCACAAATGTGGAATTTGAAGTTAAAATTCCATAGGGATTTGATGTACATAGTGCCAAAGGGGCATTGAGTGATCCAGGTGGATATCGGTGGCCACCCACCTTCTCCAACTGGCCCAAAACATGTTTCTGGCAATTTTGGTAATTTACTATTTTTAGCAGTTTTAACTTCCGGGGCCATTTTGAGGCCCTAAACGATGTTTTTTGGGNTATCTTTCCAACGAGCTATCATACGCCTAAAACGGAGATCGTATGAAAAAGTTACGACCCCGGGAAGTTGATGCACCAACTTACCCAAACGGGGCCCACATGACTTTTGGCGCTTCATCTCCTAGGGTTAGGTTTTTGGATGTTGAGGACTTTTGGCATTCCTGTTTATTGTAAAAAGGCCTTCAGAGCCTCATTGTAACCATCTTCTTGCGAATGTGCGCTGTCGTCACATCTCTTCTCAGAGATAAGCCGCCACCATTCCAGCAAGCTTGTTTCCGCTGCATTTTTACAGTTTCAGCTTATTTCGTTATTTAATAGAAAACCAGTTTTACTGTATCTCTGTTATTTTCGTGTTAAGCACCTATTAATAATCTGTATTCATTTCGTTCTGCTCATAAAATCCGGATCATCAGGAGACTTTACCTTACAACACTTCAAAATACCTGAATTCCAGACCTGTGAATACAACGATCCCTAAAGCTCGATTATCTAACAATTTATATAGTGACACATGGCCCCACTAACGGGTGACATGTGCCAAGTCCCAAATTGTAATTAAGGTGAGTCAAAAGTACAAAAACAAGTGACACATGGAAGAATTAGGGTAGGTCCATGTCACCATAGGTGACATCTTCATGCCACATCATATCCGACAATTCGGGACTTTGACACTTCGAGCTTCAGGAGATTCCATTCCAACACACCTTATAACTCCTGAATGTTGAACTCTCGAATAGGTCCACATCACTTTGGTGCTCCGGGACGTCGAAGGATTTCATTTTTGAACATCACACAACCCCCATAATTTCAAATTCCAAACATTAATTAATCTGCAAACACGTCTCTTTGGAAATGGATGGTCTGGATTGGTTCTAGACTTTGAGACTTCAGAGGATTTCATTGCTAAACACCACACAACCTCTCAACTGCCAAACTCTTGAATAGGATGATCTATGGACACGTTTCCTCGAACACAAATGGTCCATATTAACTCCAGAGTTCAGGACTTCGGGAGGAATTCCATTATGCGCATACTTCAACCAATTTCCCCAAACACCAAATCGCCGAACCACTTGGGAAATACAATGGCTCTCCTCCTCCTAGATGATTTATGATTGTAAATCAACTCGGGACTTCAGGCTTCAACCCCTTTTCTCAACCAAACGTAAACTTCACAAAATTCACGAAGTCTAAAGGACTTGGAGGTTAACTGTCATGCACCTTTTTCCAGATCTGACGGTTGGGAAGGGTCTTCCTCCCCCCACGTAGCTCCTATGGATCAAATTCAATCTCGTGGTTATCAGCCACGATTGCTGTGATAAATTCTCTACCACTCCTCCTAAACTTTCCATTACCACCCAAGAGATCTCTTAACGCCCCTCTGGCAATCTATCATCAAATCCCTGTGGAATTTAAATGTGGCCCATCCAGTTTTAGTGTTGAAACCATGGGCTCTAATACCAATTTGTAACACCCCCAACCACCTAGGCCAAACCATGCTACCTTGTAGAACCACTTTCTTTCATATTTGCGGAAAATATCAGACTTAATAAATTAAAACAACATCTACTTTCTGTTAACGTAAATTTATAATGAAAATCTAAATAGACATAGACATTCTGATACAGCATAGATCCTTGTGGAATTAACAGTAAAAGATACATGCAACAAACACATGAAATTATTATAAATAATGCGAGTACTTAAACATGGTATGTGGCATTAACACAATTGATACTTATTTTCTAATTGATGTCCACCAACTGGGTGTAGACCTTCCATGAACCTCCCATCCTTAGACCACGCTACTCATCACTCTCAGTAGTGGGTCACCCCCAAGTTGGGATTAAAATCCACCCGAGAAAGGGATTCCTAGGCTAGGCTGAGACTACTGGAAGTCACACAGTACATTAGGAAGGATTCCCTCCTAGGAGCCAACTTATGCCCACAACTCACAGCCTCTCATTCCCCAGATGCCTGTCCCACCTCGGGAAGTATACACCTTCATTGTTCAAAAGTCCATCGACTGATCCACTTCCCTTCTAGGGTTTCAACAATAGGCCGTACAATAATTCTTAGAGCTCTATAGTTGTTGTTGGGAGCCTTCCAGAAGAATTCACTTCCCCATCAAACTCTCTCACCTGGAGAGAGTTGGTCACATGCCTGACAACCTGCTTCTTCTGTCCATCTCCTAAGTCAAATGGGTAAGGGAAATGACAGCAAAAAAAACAGTTAAGGAAGGTATGGGCTCAAACAAGTAGTGCATGCAAGTTACAAGGGTCTACCATGGAGGAGGTTCAAAAATGGAGATAATGACTAGTGTGTGATTTCTTGAGTGCATGGGTAGCCTGGAAAGAATGCCTGATGAACCCCCCACAAAGAACTGATTTCCCACATAAAACTACAAGTCCCAAATCAGACACCTGTCCTCATGAAGTTGCATGAGATCCAGTTCTCATTTTTTCCCCTTCCATAGGAAATTAGGATAACATGAGTTGTTTCCCAAACCTTTGTCTTTTAGGAAAATATATTATAATATTCCCTTGGGGTTAAGCCCTCAATATTATACCTTTTTCCTAGCCTCATAGCCCCTTTCCCTACCTAGTGGATCTTAGTCCCCGATAACTCTTTATTCATGGTCGATCTACACATGACGATGTATTTTATAGTAAGGATATCCGTAATTACATATACAAAAATAGGATCACTGGCCTAAACATCACATAGGCCTTTTAGCTTATAATCACTTGGCTCACCAACCTATAAAACATATTTACAATTCAACAAGGTCTCGACCTTGGGGTATTATACCCATGAATCCACATCGATCACTACATCTTCTAAAATACCTTATGGTTTAATGGTTGATATATCAACAAGTTGAAGGACAGTGGGGGTTCCCCTAAGCCCTGTAATACTTATGGCTTGCATGGTTTCATGTGTCATAACATTGATGGTGGCCCCAAGGTTGATTAATGTGTGACTGGTAAGTGTATTGTTGATTTTCACATTAATGACTAGACTGATAGGGTCAAATTATTTCATCATGAGAACTCCCCCCATCATTAGGTTTGATAATTTTCCCATAGAATGAATAGTTTGGTGATCCTTTCATTTCCTACCAGGATTCCTCAAACAAAGTTCTCATACTTATTTTGAATAAATAGGTACATCTTTAATTGTTTGGAATAGCGGTATTTTGATGCACACATATTTGAGTTATCCTAAGAAATCGAACTTAGGTTGTGTAAAAGGTTTCTATCGATTTATCCCTTTTTGGATAGGGTGGGTATTGAAGATCCAGGTGGGAATTTTCAATTTTTGAAGGTTACTAATATTGATTTTGTTTTAATTCTTCATTTGGGACCTCCTCATTCAAATATTAGATAATAATGCGAGGTGGGTCCTTGGTTAGAGTCTTCTCGGATTTAAGGTGAATATCGTTACAGTCTAGGGAAGAGATAGAGTAAGTAGGGTAGGTTGTAAGTCCAACAAATTGCATTGGTTGACCTAGCCTTCCATTATTTGGGTTAGGTATGGGTTGTGCAGGTAGTTGTGGTCAAGGAGGGACAGATGTGGATGCCTTCATTTTGGGAGGAGGAATAAGTCACATGGGTGGTTGTGTCATAAGTTGTTGAGGTCCTCCCATGGTGGGATTTATACAACCTTGTTTCCATAAATGGTCAAGAGGAGGAGCTACCCATTTTTGTGTTGGCATACCCCATGGTTGAGAATCATATTTCATTGAAGGATTAGTCCAATATGAATTGAAATATTGATATTGAACTTGGATCATACATTGAGGTCTAGGATACTGGGGTCGCTTTTGAGACACATAGAAAAATTGTTCTGAATCCTCGAATTTTTGGTATATGGCCTTTAGTTTGGGTAGGGATGGACATTTATGTGTAGAATGGTCCTCATTGTATATTCCATATATATTGATTTGATCCAATAAAAACTCTCTTTGGATTCTTCATTCTGCATTTCAGGGAAAATATAGCCAATGCTCATTTTATTTCTTCCTGCTTCTTCTTTGTCTGTAGTGTATCCATTTGGGAGCTCAAGAAACTAATTATATTGGTTTTAAAGTAATCTAACATGTTCTTGATTTCTTCCTTCATTACTCCACTTTAGTAGTTTTTCCCATTCTTTCCAATATATCTCTTGGCCCTTTTCTCGTTTTAGATGTGCCTCTAGAATTCTTATGGAAAAGTTCCACGATAATATTGTATTCTAACTGAGAAACATCTCCCCTGCCCATAAGGTTGAGGAGTTCTATACAATCATCTCTGATTCCTCTTAGAAATGAGACACACCACATTTTAGGATCTAATTCTCCTTGCTTTTCTCTTTGCAAGTTATACGTGAATCGCTCGACGTAATCTTCTAGCCGGATCTCATCTTCAAGTTGCATCATATTGAATACTTCCTCTCTTCTTTATTTATCCTTGCAGTAGTCTTGGTACTTTTCCAAAAAATTCTTCGTCACTTGAGCCCATGAGTGAATTCTTTCCTTTCCCAGAACCATGAACCATCGTAGCGTAGTGATTTTAAGTGTGGTGGAAAAAAAGATTCAATTTGTTGGTGTATGTAACATACTCTTAGCTTATACAAAGTACATCAAACTAGAAGAGGAAGGTATCAAGATATTCTTTAGATAACCCATGAAATTTTGGAAGAGTTGAATGATGAATTTTCTTCATCTTGGTCTCCCCATCCATTCCTTTAATTGGAAATCCAAAATTCATGGGTTCCTCCTTGACAATCTCATGATCCATTTGTTTCTGAGGGATGTCCTCTTCTTCCAAAGGTACCTCCAAAAAAAGGAACTCTTCTAAATGATATTGTTCATTGATCTATTATTCTAAAATTGAACCTCAGTGTGCAAAGATCCTTTTATAGTTTCTGATACCGGAGGAGATGCTTCGGGCTTCTTCTTGGAAAGATAACTTAATGCAGGGGATACAAAATTTGACTGGTTGATCTCCTTTCCCTCTTGTGATGGTCCTGCATTGTTATATTTTTGGGGGTTTTGGAAGAACTAATAAATATACCTTGTTGATCTCTAGATTTGGGTAGAGGAAATATTAGAAAAACATCCTAAAAATTATTGAAAAGAAATCATAAAATTTAATCTACTGACATGAAGAAAAATCCACATGACTAAGCAACACTACTTTTGTTTTTACAGTTCCTTGGAAAGGGCACAAAAAATAATGGACTTTATAGATAAGGAACTGAAGCAATTGAAAAGTCCCCTCATATTTATAGATAAGGAAGCACAGACAAAAATACACATTAAAAACAAGGACAAGATTATAGCAAAATATGAAATAGTAATTTCGAAGTTGTAATTAAAAAATAATGAACATGTTCTAATATATAAACCTCTTATGAAAATTGGAAGTCGTATGAGAGTTGGATGACTTTTGGGACATGGATGGATGAATGAGAAGTGTGAAAGTTAAGATTTGTAAGGTATATATATGTCTGTGTGTGTGTGTGTGTGTGTGTGGTTGAGTGTCTCCATAGGAATGTTTGGCTTGTAGCTTTCATCATATCTAAGCATGATATTTAATTACAAATGTTATTATATCGGTAAGGTTCAAATTTTCATCTTTTTTATAATTATTTAAAAAAATTATTAATACCTTATTTTAAGTAAAAAAAAAAAATTATATTAAGTATTAAAAAAGTGAAATCAAAGAATATTGTTACATTACTAAAATCAAAATGGGTTTTATATTAATATTTTAAGCTTTATAAAAATAGTTACTCTATAAGTAAATATAGACATATAGATTATCACTTTTAGGTGAGTAGTTTCTAAACTAACACCATACAAGATAGTGTTTTTAATGTCTAAAAAATGTTACTAGTATAATTGATGGACTTTTCAATTACTTCATAATTAACTTAGTGAGAAACTGAAGAGTTTTGCATTTAATTACCAATTTCAGGTCATATCTTACTTACGAACTGTCGTACACCATATATGCAACGATTAGTGATGTTTTAGCTAAGGAGTTGTAGTACTTTTTATGTCACAAATCAAGGTTTCAAGTTACTTAATTAAGTCACTGAATACTAGTACAGGAAAGTAAATATCACTCTTGCAGAAATGGAAATCACACTTGTCAAAATCAAAATCACACTTGTGGAAATTGAAATCACAGTTTGCAGAAATTGAAATCACAGTTTGCAGAAATTGAAATCGCAGTTGCAGAAATTGAAATCACACTTGCAGAAATTAAAGTCACACTTTGCGAAATTGAAATCACACTTTGTGGGAATTGAAATCATGCTTGCATAAGTTGAAATCACACTTTACAGAAATTGAATCTACACTATGTTCTATTGGTGATTTTCTCAAGTAGAATGAAAATCTTATTCTATTGTAACAATTACATTTTCACACATTCTATGACAATCCAAAGTAATGTCAATCCAAAATGGTTAAAGCTATCATGATTTAGAAAGAAAAAATAGAATAAAGTGAAATTGCAAGAGGAGTTGCAACAATGAAGTTGTAGGACAAAACAAATCACAGTGACGTGAGTTGCAACAACATAAATTTCAACATGGAAGAACTTAGAGCAATGCGAATTGTAGTATCTAGAGATGTAACAATGTATCCAATCGTGAATTTACACATATTGAAATAGGGTTGAATTGTAGCTTAAAATTATAAATTCTTTTATCACTAATTGAATGTCAACCATGCATGAATAGCAACAAAATTTCTATGAAAATTGGAATTGCAGCAGACTACGAAATTAAAAGATTACTGAAACAACTGAAAATAAAATAAAAATATTAAATCCTATGCTTATATAAAAGAAGTACCTAACTAAGGAGGGCCCCCTACACCCTTAGGAAATGTATTTAGCTACAAAACTAGGATCGCATGATCACAAACAAATAAACACACGAATAAGAGAAGGAATGGAAATTATATTTAAAAAGTTTGGAAACACAATAGTAGTCGAATGTTTATCACTAGAATTTCCTTCCCTCGGCTCTAGGGAAGATGAGGTTCTTATGCCATATGATTAATGTCTAAAATTATATGAAGGAATGGATGGAAAACTATGAGAATCTGAATGTTCATCCGGTTACAATTATTTTAGAAAATATCTACGTGTGTAGACTTGGAGACTTGGTGGATAAACTGATTCTTCTTTTGGTCATCGATTTTCCCCCTGTTACTTTCCTCTATGAAGTCTATTTCCTAATTGTCGGTTGCATCATTGATTGTTGTGTCGGTGGATTTATATTTGGAATTGTAGCAATGATGTACTCAGAATCATAACAACATAAAACGTGTTTGTTATCACAACAAATGAAAACATGTTTGGAGTCACAATGGTTAGCTAGAGTCACAACATGAAGAGTACAATTGGAGTTGCAGCAGTTGGAGTTTCCGCATGAAGAGTACACTTTGAGTTGCAATAGTTGGATTGTTCCTGGAATCACAACAGTTGAATTGTGCCTGGAATTGCAGCAAAGATGCATTGCAACCACTGTGGGGAGTTGCAACTACTATATTACTTCTATGTAGCATTATTAATACATGAACGTAACAAGTTCCTTTAATAAATAAACAATAATATCGTAATAATGGCATATGGGGAAGAATTCATACCTTAGTGGTAAATTCAGAAAATCTAGACAAGGAGAGTATAAAAAAGGAAGTGATCAATGGAAAGTGGTAATAAAAAAGGTATTAGACAGGTGATGAAAGTATGCCAATATATGCACCCATCAATAAACCCAAAGCACTCTACAAAATATTGAGTCCCTAACTCCAATCATGACAATTTCGATGGTATGTAAGAGAATTCCCATCCTCACCACAATAGTCACTCTTATCACTAATGACTGGTTCTTTTCTAGCACAAGGTGGGGCTTCCCTAATATACTTAATGAGGCATAAATCCTCAAATATTCAAGATTCTCCATGAAAATAAAAGAACAAAATATAATATACAATGGTTTTAACTATCATGTTTAGTACCTACAGTTTGTGCTATGGAGTAAAAATGAGTTAGAACAAAGGTCTAAAGTGGCAGTGAATAAATCCACTAATGACATCCTACTTTAGATCAATCCTAAAATATTAGGTATTTGGATCTTCTTATCAATGTTAGACATATAAATCTTGAGATAAGAGGGAATATCTCTACACATATCCTTACTGCTATAATCAAATCAAATAAAGGGTAGACTAGAAACTA
The DNA here is from genome assembly GCA_009831015.1 of Picea engelmannii. Classification (NCBI taxonomy): domain Eukaryota; kingdom Viridiplantae; phylum Streptophyta; class Pinopsida; order Pinales; family Pinaceae; genus Picea; species Picea engelmannii. The sequence continues at coordinate 240,308 of ML789403.1, forward strand.
CATTGACCAAGAGTTGGAGATCTAGCATAGTTTGATCAATAATATAACTTCAACTCACCTCTAATACAATAGACTTCTAAAGAGAATCCATTTACAACTTCTAGTCCATAAATACTTAAATGAAAATAAGGGAAGATCCATCCATTGCAATACATGGAGTATTTTAACTCAATTAAATAGTGATGTTACATCATGGGAAAAAAATCAACATATAGAAAAGAGAGAAAGATATGGAGACACAACTGATAATTCCATTATCATCTAATCATGTACATAGTGGTTACCTTACATTGGGGAAAGAAACCCCAAGGGTCGAACCCCTTGCAATATTTGTTCTCTTTCTTAAATAGCAATAAATTGCATTGATCATCATTCACCCTATAAAATAATATCAAAGTTGTTACAAATAAACAAACATTAAAATCACTTTCTTAAATTCCTCCTCAATTGCAACAAAAACCTTATTGCATCACTTCGTTAGGCTCCAACAATTAAGCCATAGTCTTCCCCTTTCCTTGCAATATAGAACATCTCTTAGGTCCATCATAACCTCCTAGGTGGCTCCATAAATGCCATTTAATGCATATTCCATTTATTTGTGCTTTTTCAATCAATGCTTAAAATTGAATTTAAGTAGAATGCAATGAATTAGATTTCTTTTTAGACCTTGTATATTCTGGACATGTGGTTACCTATGGGTGAACAATGTTGACATGGAAACCTTTACAGATGTTGATGTGAAAATCATTATGATATGCCAAATTATTCTTTAAACACACATTCCAACATCTAACTTGATTCAAAATAATTCTTGATTGTATTTGACAGATTTGCATAACACATTTGAATCTTTTACTTATCCAAAACTTCTTAAAATGATGAAAATTTGCAGCATTATGGGAGATGATACAACAACAAATAAAATAACTATATAAGAAAATATTTGATGATGAAGTTCACCTCTCCTAGGTTACATCTTTGAGTCCCCTTCAATAGTGAGACTGTTCTTCATTAATCTCAAATGTAAAAAATTACAATGAAAATGGACTTACAAAGCTAAGATTTGAAGTCACTCTTCAATTTTGCTACTCAAATCCATAAATAGAGTTTACCATTGAATTCCTCCTGTAATGATGAGAAAACGAAGTATAAATGCGACCATATTCTGAACTGACTCAATTTCACCCTCTTTACATGCCAAACAATGAACTATGGTTCTCATACATGGAAATATGGACTAAGACTTTCATAGACAACATCTTAGCACAAAAACAACATCACCATCATGCTCATCTTAGAAAGATGAGTGTTAGGGACCTAAACCTCTAACTTCTCATGTAGGTAGAATAATATATTTCCATGTAATAAAGGTTGATACCAGTTAATAAGGCATATTTAATAAATATGTACAAGTCAATGTAAGAAGACCTAATAGAAGCTTCTGCTTCTAGAAAGATCTTCTCCTAGAATGTTATTTAGAAGACAGAATTAGTATAAATAAGAGTAGAAGGTATGAGAGGGATTTTTCTTGAAAATTATTGTAATAGAGCTCTGCTCTACTCGTGGTTCCCCCCTCGAAGAGGTAAGTGAACATTTCTTCCTATCAATAAAGGTATTATTTTGGTGTTGTGGTTCATATATTCTAATGTTCCACTATTATATTTTTTTTCTCTATCGTTATTCCACTGGTATTCACTGCAATATTTTTGTTTTCTACTATTATAATAGATCTAGTGCCTAACAAGTGGTATCAGAGTACTTTCCTTGGTAGGATTTGTGGGTAATTTTTTTTTCCAGGGTAGAGATGTGTTTCGATGTATTTAAGCTACAAAGATATGTCATTCAATGCATAAATTCATGGTCGGGGAAGCATACATGCAGAAAATACAAGAGGTACCTAAGCACACATCTGTTGGCCACCCTTGTAACCCTTGTTAGTACCCCTTTCAAGTGGTAGCACATCAGAAAACACATGTATACAGACTTGTGCTTCCACGTACCTCTGGTGTATCAGGAGACCCCCTAGCTATTCTGAAACCAGCCATAGATCAATCGATCGCCTGCCTGAATGCTATAGTTCCACCAAGAACAACACTCGAGAATTCACTCTCTAGGACCTGGGTAGTCCGGTAGTACGGATAAGGGTACGGTCTATTTTCCTTAGTTAGTGCCTTGAGATATTGGGTCAAGTACTACTATTGGACCCTACACGTATATCAGAGAGATATAGCATAGGGAGAACCCTTGTCCATACACACCCTGAAAACCCTAACCGTTGGGAAGGAAACCAAATAGAAAAGGAACAGATAAGATCTATTTATGTGCAACCTTTCCTTCAATATTTGGGTTGAAAAACTTACAAACAGAAAAGGAATAGAGAATATCTATTTCCATGCAACGTTTTCTCTTGCATTTGAGTTGCGAAAATTTCTATACATTTATTTAATTTTTCTGTTAAGAATTTGGGCATTTCGATACTATGGTATTATTCAAATCGACATAAAACCCTAGTGAAGTAAAAATAAAAATGGGACTTGCTAGTACCCTTATTTGAGACATATCTCATTGGATTCCCCTTTTCTCCTGGATCATTTTGACACCTATCATTTTTAACTTTGTTTTTACCCCCAGATCCTTATTTTATACCTATCTCATTAGATTCCCCTTGTTTCCATGATCGTTGTGATACCTATCATTTTTAACCTTTTCTCTTACTTTCCCATACCCTTATTTGACACCTGTCTCATTTCATTCCTCTTTTCACACTAAACACACTCATATACATCATTTTTTACTCTTTTTTGGTGGTCCCACTTTCCCTCTTCCGTTTCCCTCCACCCATGGGAAACACTCGCAACCAAGAATTCCTTCACCTCCAAGATGAATCCAAAAAAAAAAGGTAGACATCCAAAGAATGACCTCTGAAATTGCTTCCAATAATTCTCACCTGGGCACCTTCAAGTCCAAATTTATTAACGAATTAGCAGAGGTTAAGGGTGAATTTTCCTCCCTCACCCAGTGGTTAAAATAGTCCCTTGGATCTCCCTCTCTTGAATAAAATTCCCACTCTGAAAGTGAGAACTCTGCCCATAATATGGGCCTTCATTCCAATCCCCTTCCTCATGACCCCCACCTTCCTTGAGTTCAAGTGAACAAATTTTATGGATCCGATCCCACTAGTGGGGTCACTCAAATGGAACATTATTTCTCCTTGCATGGAATTATTGATGATCTGGCTAAAATTCATTATGGTGTCCTCTATTTGGATCCATAAAGTTAGAAATGGTGGTAGTGGTGTCTAAAGACACGTCAGGGGTATGTTGCTTGGACTCAATTTATGGCAGAGCTATATGAATGCTTTGTCACTGAGACAAACTATCTTGGCCATTTGACCAAGTCGAAGCAATATGGCACAATGGAAGACTTCATATTTTCCTTTGAACACTTGGATTTCAGAACAAAGGGAATGTTTGATGGCTTCTTCCAGGAATGTTTTATTAGTGACCTCAAAGAATAAATTTGAGCCCATGTCCTCATGGCTCGCCCTCACACTTGGTTGGAAGCTACTCAACATGCTAAGCAATCCCAACAAATTGTCTCTTCTCAGACCTGAAAATCTTCCCTTTTCCATGCATTTGAACTACTAACCTTACCCCTCCTCCCACTCCCCTCAAGATTCACAAATTAACTCGGGTTGAAATGGCAGAATGCCAACTAAAGGGCCTTTGTTATAATTGCAATGAAAAATATTTTCCGGGGCACAAGTGTAAGGAACAAAAGTTATTTATGGCCATCTCTGAAGATTTTTTTGAAGAAGAGCTAGAGACCCCCCTTGTGGCAGAGTTACTCGAGCCAATTGATATAAGTGCTTATTTCATTGAATGCTCTCACTGGCTTCTCTGCTCCCCAAACCCTCAATCTCATTGGATACATTAAGAATTGAAAGGTCATCATCTTAATTGATAGTGGCATCACTCATAATTTTATTCACTGTTGTATTTTCCAAGAAACCCATTACAATATACAAGCATTCAACAACCTTCAAATCATGATTGCCAATGGTGGTTCCATGAAATGTGGGGGGCATTGTGAAAATGTGCATCTCCAAATTGGGAAGTACCACCTCAAATCTCATATGTTTGTTATTGACATGGGTGGTTATGATATTGTCCTCGGTGTGAAATGATTATGCACTCTTGGTCCCATCCACATGGATTTTAAGGAATTAACCATGCAATTCCAATAGGCGGGACAACAATATAAATTCCAAGGAATTACAATAGGATCCCCTGATATCATCAGTTCACATCGAATGGAAAAGATCCTCAAAAAAGGTCATTCTGGAATTATTTCCCAACTCCATTTGTTGAAATCTTGCATATGTATGTGTGTTTCCTCCTGAAACTCATGGATTTATGCAAAGGACTTGGATCTATAACATTTTCTCCTTATGCTCGACTCCTGCAAACTTCTTCCTTCATTGAAATTCATTGACTTTGACTTATTAGCTTCATATCTACTAATTAGTATTCACATTAGTGATCTTCCAAATGACTTTTCATTGTGTTTTAATGAGGATATCATGATTATATGCAACTCACATAGGATCTCATGATGACATCCAACTCGCATGCAACTTGTTAACTTTTTTTTATAGTTACTTTAACATGCAACTGACATGCATCTTGTTAAATTTTGTTTAGAGATACTTTACCTTGACATGAAACTTTTTAACTTCCTATTCAAGGGTTGACATCAATGACAACCAATCTTTCAACAATTCAATGAAAACCAATCTTTCAACAACTAATATTTCGAAAATTAATATTTCAACAATCTCCCCCTTTGGCATTGATGGAAACACTTAGACACAACACTTAGACATGGAAAAAATCAGGCTCATGTTGTCTCCCCCTAGCTTCATTCTTCTTCTCTTCGTTTCCATGACTATATTTTTATCTCCCCCTTTGACATCAATGGAAAAGGACGAATTCTCCTTGGGGATTCTCCCCCTGTACATAATCCTATGATATCTGTTGATGTTTCTCTTCATTGTGCTTCCTCGTGTAAATATCTCATATAAAAAGAATTCAAAAATAATTCAAGTATTTCATGATTACTATTTCTCTCCCCCTATCTTATTGTGCCAAATGACAGGTAGATCAATGTGGGGTTGAAACTACTCAGATTTTATGTCGAAGATACTCAAAAGTGTCCATTGGAAGAGGTTTGGCAAAGATATATGCAATCTATTCTTTTGTCCCAATGTACTCTACCTTGATGTTCTTCTATGTAACCTATTCCTGTAGAAAGTAACACTTGATCGGAATGTGTTTCATATTGGAATGCATCCTTGGATTCTTAGAGATACTTATATCACCAACGTTATCAAAAAATATCAGAATAGGCTCATCATATTCCACCTGTATGTATTGCAAAGTTTTCTTCATCCATAGAACCTGCATACAACATGTTGTTGTTGCAATATACTCTGCTTTTGTCATGGACAATGATACTAAATATTTTTTCTTTCTCAACCATGATACCAGACAATCACCCAAGTAGAAGGATGTTCCACTTGTACTTATTCTACTTCATGACCAATCCACATCTGTATATGCAAATAGAGATAAATCATTCCCTTTTGGATACCATAATACATAGTCTTTTGTTTCTTTGTGATATTTGATTACTCTCTTTACTTCCATAACATGTGTTTCCTTCGACGCTTCTTGAAATCTTGCAACCTGTCGAACTGTTTGCATCAAATACAGTCTAGATGTTGTCACATAGAGTAAACTTCCAATCATTGATATGTAGAGTCTCTGATATGCATCCTTGGATTTATCATATTTTCTCAATTTTCAACTAGTTTGCATGGGAGTACTTATGGGCTTACAATCTACCATTCCAAAATTCTTTATCATTTCTTTGATATACTTGGTTTGGGAGATGACAATATCTTTATCTTGCTGACATATGTGGAGTCCCAAAAAGAATGACAAATCACCAAGTAATGACATTTCAAATTCATTCTGCATGTTTTTAGAAAATTTCTTACTCATCCTATCCTTATCACTTCCAAAAATAATTTAATCAACATAAAATTCAATTATCAATATACTATATTTATTTACCTTTATGTAGAGATTATTATCTGCATTTCCTTTCTTGAACCCTTGTTGTTGTAGATACTTGTCCAATATTGAATAACATACTCTGGGGGATTTTTTGAGTTCGTACAATGCCTTCTTCAATTTGTAAACATAATCTTTCTTTTATGATAGTAGAAACCCTTCTGGCTATTTGATGTAGACTTCTTCTTCTAGTTATCCATTTAGGAAGGATGATTTTACATCCATCTGATATAATTTGGTTTTTTTAGAACATGCATAAGCCAAGATCAATCTGATAAGTTCCATTCTCACAACTGGGGAACAAGTTTCTTCAAAATCTATTCCTTCAACCTGATCATATCCCCTATATACTAACCTTGCTTCGTTTCTGGTTACTTGTCCATCCTCGTTCATCTTGTTTATGGATACCCATTTTGTGCCAATCAAATTCTTATTCTTAGGCCTTGGAACAAGTTCCCATGTTTCATTCTTCTCTATTTGATCTAGTTCTTCTTCCATATATTTGATAGATTGTTCATCAATGCTGACTTATTCAAAACTGTTGGGTTCAACTATGGACAACATTGCTAGATGTCTCTGTTTTGGTGATTGTAATTTTATTCGGGTTTCAACTCCTACTTCTTTATTCTCAATGAGTTGTTTTGGTGGATGAATTTTTTGCACTCGCCAGCTAGGAGTTTTGGGAGATATATGAATATTTTGCTGGTCATCTTCCTCTTGCTCTGATTCTGGATGTTGTTCTTCTTCTTCTTCTAGTTCTTCTTTCAAAAACTCTTCTCCTTCTTGCTTTGTTGAGTATTTAATTTCTTCTTTGGGATTTCGTACACTTGTCTCGTCAATCTGTACATTGATGCTTTCCACTATTCTGTTGAATCTCATTTTGAAACATTTGTAAGGCTCGCTCTTGCTTGAGTACCCAACAAATGTCTTTGTCAATTCGGGAGTCAAATTTTCCTATCCTGTCATCTTCTCTTTTGATATAGCACTTGCTTCCAAATAATCTAAAATTATTCACATTTTCTGGTCTTCCTTTCCATAGCTTGTAGGGAGTCTTATCACTATTACTTCTGAGCATTCCTCTATTTAGGATATGAATTGTTGTATGTACTTCCTGTGCCCAAAATATGTCACCCAACTTGGAATGTTTCAACATGGTTCTATCATTTCTTGTACTGTTTTGTTATTTCTTTTAGCGACTCTGTTTTGTTGAGGTGTTATGGCTGCTGAGAATTACCTTTTTTATTCCATTTTCACCAAAACAATCCATGAATTATTTCGATGTAAAATCTCCACCATTTTCAAATCTCAAACATTTGATTTTCAAGTTTGTCTCTATTTCAACCATATATTTGTATATATTGAAGTGTTTGAATGCCTCTAACTTCTTATTGAGAAATAAAACTACAAGCATTCTTGTGTAGTCATTAATCAATAGCATGAAGCATTGTTCACCATTTAATCCCTTTGTTCTCGTTGGTCCACATAGATCGATATGTAAAATATCCAATGGTTTTTTCGTTGAGTACTCCTTTGATTTGAACTTGTTCTCGATTTGTTTTCCCTGTAGACAATACTTACATAGAGTATTCGTTGGATTTGAAATTTCAAGAATTTCTTTTACTTCTTCCTTTCTGCTAATTTTGACAAGGTTTTCAAAGTTCACGTGATCCATTCTTCTGTGTTAGAGCCAAATTCCATTTTCCTTTCCTAAGAAACATCTTCCTTTTACAATTTTATTCAAAACATATATGTTGTTCGGAGTCCTTATCGTTGTCGCCACTAACTTTCCTAATCCTTATTTCCTAATTTCACATTTCTCTGATTCAAACTAAAGTGTGTGTCCTTGATCACACATTTTACTTACAGTCAATAGATTGTGTTTCATATCTTCAACAAGTAGAACATTTTCTGCCATGGCATCTTTTATTCCAAGATTAAATGTGCCTCTACCTATAATTTTAGTTGAATGATTATTTCCAAATGAAACTGATCCATCTCTTTCTTTCTTCAGAGTTAGAAACCTATTCTTGTCACTCGTCATATGCTTTGAAAAACCACTGTCAACATACCAATCACTTTTTATGTGTTGGGATTGTAGAGAAAGTGAGCATTGATTCTGATTTCTTTTCCATATCTCTTGTGGTTCTGATATATGATTGTTAATGTTCTACTTTGGTTTCCTAGGTGGAATAGTCAATCTACAATTCTTCGCTATGTGTCCAAAATTGTTTCATTTGTAGCATTCTACTTCATTCCCCAATGAACCAAAAAAAATTTGGTTTCCATGTATGCTTCATAATATTTTCTGGGATAATTATTATTTATGTACCTTGCATATTTTCTTTAGTTCTTGGCACATGCTCTACATTTTACAATTTTATGTCCAAAATTAGCACAATTAAAACAATGACCATAAAATAACATTTGATACCCGTGATTACATTATCTTCTTTCCAATGCACTCCTTTTGAATTCATCTTCTTGAGTCATTCATTTTTGGAATGTTCTTCTTGACAAAATCTCTGGCAATCTCTGCATAGCTTCTTTGTTCTGCTTCCTGTTCTATTGTCTTGGAGCTTGATCATTTCTCATTTTGTACTTGATTGTATCTTAGTAAGGATATGTCATTTGATGGTATTTTACTATTAATGATTTGATCCAATATTCTGGTGCTCTTCTGGTGCATATCTTTCTTCTGAAGATATTTCCTTAACGAGACTATTTCTCCTTCTAAGCTTCCATTCTTTTTCTCCTTAACTTCTAGCTAACTTCTAAGTATTTCCTCAATTATTTTGTCTTCTTCTATTTGAATTTTTAGATTCATGATCATCTTCTTGATTTCTTCAGAGTTGGAATTCTGAGATCCCTCTTTCATTTTTAACTCTTCCTTGAGTGAACTGTTTTTATTTCTTTCTTTCCTAAGTTATTCTAATGCATTTATTAGCTCTTCTCTGAGATCAATTTCACCTTATTCTTCGGAATAATATTCTACTTCCATGAAGAGTACTCTTTTTGAATCATTGTCACTATCATTATCCTCCTCATCTAATGAAGAATCGTCCTCCTTTGAGTAGAAAATTTTCTTGAAGAATTTCCTTTTGTTTCTTCTCTTGTTTCCCTTTTGATATTTATTTTCCCTTTTATAAGCTTCTTCTTCATCACTATCTTTATTCTTATGAGGAAATTTAGAAGCAAAATGACCAATACCACCACAATTAAAACATTTCAATGGAAGAATACCTTTATACTTGTTGGTTCCTTTCTTTAATTTCCTTACAAAGTTAGCTATATATTCATATTCATTTGAATCATCACTACAGTTGCAACATATTTTTGACTTTTGCTTGTTCTTCTTTTTTGTCTTCTTGGATTCCTTGAAAGTTTCTTCCTTCATGACTGGGTTCTCCTATTCTGTTCTCATTTCATAGTTCGTAAATATTTCATGTATCTCGTCCATGCTCAATGTACCGAGATCTGATATTTCTTCTAGGGATGATATTTTAGGATCAAATCTCATAGGAAGATACCTCAATACCTTTGGACAACCACTGATTCATTAACTTCTACTCCCAATCCCTTAATAGTGTTAACTATTTCACCAACTCGCAGAAAGTAGGCTACAATGTTTTAATATTCCTTCATCTTAAATTGTTCGAACTTATCTCTGAAGATTTGAAGCTTAGCTCCCTTAAATTTGGTATCTCCTTCATAAATATTTTGGAGTTTATCCCAAAGATCCTTTGCACTGTCACAATACATAACCTTGAAAAATACTAAATTAACTAGACTGCTCAAAATGGTACCTTTGTCCTTTGAGTTGTTTTCACTAAGTTTATTTCCATCTCTATCAATTGGGGGAGTGAATGATTCTACATACCCATCTACTACTGATTTCCAAACATCAAATACCTATGAATGTAAAAGGGTTTTCATCCTTTTATTCCAGAAGGTATAGTTCTGACTGTCAAACATTGGTGCTCCAATATTAGCATTGTTGTTTTTCTTAATATGAGATATGATCGATATATTATTACAATAATGAGTGTTCCATATATAAGGAACATATGGTGATCATCCATGAAAGGATGCATCACTTGAATAATCAAGAACTATTTATTATTATCATTTACTTATTATATATGATATTTAATAATCAATAATTATATTATTAATTATTATTCTAAGAGAATGTATTCCCGATGTTGTCTAAACATCAACACTCCCTCTCAACGAGGGAGACATTCTACATCATGCCAAGCTTGTCTTTGAAGTATAAAAACATCATCCTAGACTCATGACACTTTTCTATCAGTCTTGGGAGACCTCTCTCTCCCACCCGAACCAAGGAGAAAATCCTTCCACGGCTCTCCCTCTGAGCCAATCAACTCTCTCTAAGTTCAGGCTCAATATGGGTCCACATGTAATAGCATATAGCAAAATGAGTCTTCATTATTCCTTGTCAAATCACCATGAGTAGGAAAAATACCACACCAGGATATTTCACCACAACTACACACCTATGAGTGAATGTCAACCTAATGCTAACTGACATGTGGAAATCACTTCAATCACCTCGAGTCCATATTATTCCTTGTCATGATCAAGGAAGGACTACGTCTGGGCCCATTTACCAAAAGTACACCTTTATGATAAATGTATCCTATCTCCTTTGGTCTACAACTAAATATAGGAGAAGGTATGTTCGATGTTAAAACATCAACACTCCCTCTTAGCTAGGGAGGTATCTTTCCATAGTAGTACACAACTATTGTCCAGAGACACACAATCTCTGCCAGTTGTACACAACCACCATAGTAGAATTTGTTTTGTCACACATGGAACTCCCATGTGGAATTATAGAGGCTACTCCCTGTAGGAACACTTAGGGTCAACTCCCCATAGCGTGTGATGTCAAGGTCGACTCCCTTGACATGTCCTCATGTGCTCTCCACAAGGGACATTGGGATATAATCCCAAATTCACTTATCCTTTCTCGGATAAGTGTCTGCACAGATCAACTCAACTCAATTCAAATAGGAGTATGATCTGGAGAATTTCTATCACACATGGAACTCCAATGTGGAATTCTAGAGGATACTCCCTGTAGAAACACTAGGGTCAAATCCCATAGTGTGTGACATCAAGGTCAGCTCCGTTGACATGTCCTCATGTTATATCCACATGGGACATGTCCTCATGTTCTCTCCACAAGGGATGTTGGGCTATAAGCCCAAACACACTTATCCCTTCTCAAATAAGTGTCCCACTTATCCCTTATAAGATAAGTGTCATCACAAATCAACTCAACTCATTCACAGAGGAGTACGATCTGGAGAATTTCTTAGGAAGCTGCAAACATCAACACTCCCTCTCAGTGAGGGAGGCATTCTCTACCACACCTAGTCTATCACGAAAGTACTTGAACTTCGTCTTGGTTTGGTAAGTACATCAACAACCTGCTCATCTATAGGAAGGTACAACACCAATACTTCCTTCCTCTGCACCATGCCTCATATGTAATGGTATTTGATCTCAATGTGATTCAATTTGTCACAAACATTAGATTCTCTGAGATCTTCACACAAATTTGGTTACCATAATGAATAATGGTGTAATCCAACACATGTTCAGATAAATCTACAAGGATATTGCAAAAACACATTGCTTCACGAACTGACATACTTAATGAAATGTACTCTATTTTTGTTGTGATCAAAGCCACATAAGTTTGTTTCCCACTACACTAGGAAAACATGGAAGATCCCAAAGTGAAGAAACACTTGAAGGTGCTCTTTCTATCCACTGCGCTCCCTTCCCAATCAGAGTCAATATATTGCTATCATATCATATTAATACTGGAATTATATATCATACCATGTCCAACTATGCCTCGCAGGTATCTCAACACATGCTTCACAACAATCCAGTGTGTCTATCTCAGTTGGCTCATAAAATGGCTAAGTGCACTCACTGCATAGAAAATATTTGGTATGGTTTTAACTAGATATATCAATGATTCAATTAGCTATCTATATAGAGTCATATCAATTCTTCAGAATCGGAAGAAGACACTCTTAGTTTCTTCATATTTTTCACCATTGATGTATCCATGAGCTTCAAGTTCAACATCCCAAACTTCTTCAATATCTCAATTGTGTACTTCCCATGACTCAGGCAGATCTCATCAGGTCTCTGCCACACCTCTAGTCCCAATAAGTAGTGCATCATACCAAGGTCCTTCATCCCAAACTTAGAGGCCAACACATACTTTCATTTAACAATAAGGCTCTCTATACCAGTGAGGAATAAATCATCAATGTAGAGGACCAAAATCAGGGACTCACCATTAACAGTCTTGTATTATAGTCTAGGATCAAGAATATTTTTTTTGAAGCCCAAAAATCATCAGGTGTCCATCAATCCTCACATACCAAGATCTAGGTGGCTTCTTGAGTCGATACAAGGCCTTCTTCAACTTGCACACATGAGACTCCTTCTCATGTATCAAGAAACCATATGGCTTCTTGATGTATACTTCTTCCTCAATCTCTCCAAAAGGTTTTCTTTACATCCATCTGATGTACTCTCTAACTCATGGATGTTGCAGGGGAAATAATCATATGGATATAAGTGTATTGAGCAACAGGAGAAAATGTCTCCTCATAATCTATTCCCTCCACCTGAGAGAATCCTCTAGCAACAAAAATCATTTTGTTCCTCTCGATGCTCCTGCAAACTATGTGTTTGATCTTGTAGATCCATTTGGAAGTCACTACAGACTTCCCCTCAGGTCTCAAAAAAATATCCCACACATTACTCCTCATGATGGATTGATACTCCTCCATCATGACATCTCTCCATACTAGATGACTAATTGCCTCCTCATAACATAAAGGCTCAAAATTAAGGATGTGGCTCATACCTGCGGCATAGAATGAATATCCCCGAGGTATATTTCTCACTCGAAAGGTACCACAAGGAGATACATATCCTTCTACCTCCTACAAAGTCTGACGAGCCCATGTAGGTCTCTTCTGACCTACTGCAATATCTCTGGGAACATCAAATGGAGCTACATGATCAATGAGATCAATTGGATAAATTTGATCAATCTCCATGTGATATCCTCTAGATATATTAAAGGATACCTCCTCCTCAAAGGTAACATCTCTACTCACCTCAATCTGTCTCTAACCAGGGATGTAGATCCAATATTCCTTCGAAGACTCATTTTACCCCACAAATGTACCCTTTTTTCCTGAAGGGTCTAGCTTGATCCTTTTCTCCTTGGGTACATGAATGAATACTAGACACCCAAATATCATGAAGTGTCTAACCTCAAGATTCACTTGGTGAAGGTCTCCTTAGGTGTCATGTTCCTCAAATTATTATGAGGACTTTTGTTTTGAACATACACTACACTCATGGATGCCTTTTCCCACATAAACATAGGTAAATGCTGATCATTCTAAGTCATCTTGGACCATACTTGATATATTGAGGTTCCCTCATGAAACCAATGTCTCAAGAAGATGAAAAACATCAACACTCCCTCTGGAGCTGGAGGTGACTCCTCCTGTGTTTTTGCTCCCTCTATCTAAGCAACTAATTTCCCAGAGATTTCCCATAATCTATGGTCACAATCTATAATAGGAAAGAAAGGCATGTGACAATATTCCCTATTTCAAGGCACCATCAGTGGAATTTATGAGTCATGCAATGATAACGTTCAAATATACAAAGGCTCCTGGTCTCTCTTATTAGTCATCAATCTATAAAGAATCTCCAATCGATTCAACCAATTCGATCTTGCAATATACTGTCATGTTGTTGTTAATTTATATAGGATTGTGTTCTTGTATCCACGATCTTCTGGTGGGATGCATGCTTCAACCAATTGCATATTTTCCCTACTCAAGAAGATGCAGATTCCATTGTAGAGACCTGTTCAGTTTAGGGTTACAACATTAGGATTCTTCAACCGATTCATTATTTAAGATCGGTAGGGATCCCAAGAACATATTAGACTACAGAGCTTTGATATGCATTCATAGTAGGTCTAAGAAGAGAGAATTTATAAAGCTTCCTCGTAGGGATAAACCCTTCCCTTTGTAGAAAACAACATGTGGGCAGTTGGAAATCGTTGGAATTTATGTTGATGGAACGATGACTCAAATCCATACAAGTGGATGGAATTAGAAGATCTAAAGTGGCTCTATTGTAATCCATTTTCCTTTCTTCTCTTCAATGACACCATGTATAAGAAAAGCACAACGGAATAAGAAGGTGCCACATGCACAATATAGAGTAGGCATCATTGTCGCTTCTCACTGTCGACGTGTGGGATGAGGGAATAATACATCATCGATTTAGTACAAAACCATGCCAGCATTGTATAGTCATCATGACCATGTAAATATTCAGATACCTGCAAATCCTTCCAAGAGATTTCCTTCATAATCTACATTGCCTCGATTTGGGGCTCTCCTTCAAGTCATTCTCTAAGAAGGACTCATGGTCTACACATTCCAAGATTGGGATGTAGAAATCGCTCTCAAACCATTGGGTATCCTCCTTACTAGGTTTGATTAAACTCAGACGACACCGTGGGTATCCCTTTGATCTCGTTATTTCCCTGAGCAAAATGATTGCTTAAAATTTTAATGTAATATCGATCAATCGTTTCTCTAAGAGAGAGGATCAAATTTAGACCCACTTCTTACCCTCGTTCGAACTCTAGTGGTCGACTAACTTATTCTCTCCACCGAGGGTATCGACGCTTGAACTCACCTCTCATATCCACAAATGGCCAGACTCCATTCTAGTGACAGTTTTCCCCAAATTTTACCTTTGACGGAGTCGATCACCTCTCAATTTTTATTTCCTTGTTATCGGTGCTTCAATGAGATAGATTGGATTGATTCTCAATATTACCATTAAATGTAAGCCCTAACTCATTTTTTTTTGTATCCTTAAAGGTATGGATCAATGGATGCATATTGTGTATACGTGTGCAGGTCTGATCCTTCTTTTATTATACAATTTTTTTTCCTTCCATTTACCTAGGCCCTCCTATGACGGACTGAAGCCCAGTCCTTCTCTGATACCATGTTGTTGTTTTTTTTCTTAATATGAGATATGATCAATATCTTATTACAATGATGAGTGTTCCATATATAGGGAACATATGGTGATCATCCATGAAAGGATGCGTCCCTTGAATAATCAATAACTATTTATTATTATCATTTACTTATTATATATGATATTTAATAATCAATAGTTGTATTATTAATTATTATTCTAAGAGAATGTATTCTTGATGTTGTCCAAACATCAATAAGCATATTCCATGATCTCCTTCAAGTGGTTAGACTTCTTCCTGAAGGACTTGCTCTGATACCAATCATTGGAATACTAAGAGGGGGGGGGGTGAATCAGTATGAGCATTTTTATTTCTTAAACCACAATATAAAATATATCATCAATAGCATAATTTAGTACATAAACAACACATCAACAAAATACACCAAAATTGTACGTGGAAACCCAATGTGGAAAAAAACCCCAAAATGTTTTTCTTATTTATCAAAGAGGACATTCATTGGAAGCACCAACTTCCTATTTCTCCAGCTACAATTGGAAGGAGGATCCAACCTCCTATTTACAGGCTATAAACTGAAGGAAGCTCCAACTCTCTAATTTACCGACTCCAATCGAAAGGAGGCTACAACTCCCTTTCCTTGCCCTGTCCAATTTCCCTGAAATAGAAATGTAGACCAGTTTGTCACTACCTCTGTCACTATAACTGATAACTTGTTGTTGCTATTGTTTCTAATACTTTTGTTGCTCCTAATGATTTCAATATCTCATCAAGACTGTAACCACACATACCTCATACCAAGATCCACAAGATATTCTCCAAATAAAATTCTTATGAATCACTAAGACATAGATCTTCCTGATTTCTTCAAAATACACACCCTAACATACATAGGAAGACATACCATCATTATGTAGCTGACCTGGGTTTTAGATCTTTGATATTCAACATTTTTTCTTCACAATTCCATGACCCATACACTGCCTTCTCATGGATGTTCGTACTTTTCCCTACTTTTCGCGTATGTATGTTCTTTTCCTCTTGAACTTGCAAATTTATGCAAAGGACTTGGATCTATAACTTTTTCTCCGTACGCTCAGCTCTTGCAAAATTCTTCCTTCATTGGAATTTGCTAACTTCAACTTATTAGCTTGAGATATGCTAATTATTATTCACAGAAGTGATCTTCCAATTGAATTTTCTTTGTGTTTTAATGAGGATCTCATGATGACATGAAACTCACATAGGATCTCATGATGACACGTGCTATGTTGGTTTTGCCACTTCGGTGAGAAAAAACACAAAACTTACTTTCCTAGTTAAGTCAACTAAACAATACAGAGGTTTGTGAGTTGATTAGATAACCAAATACACATGAACAAGGAAATAAAACTAAGCACAAAGAGAAATAAATGTTAGAGAAGCTTGCAAGAACTAGAACCATGAAAAACAAAAAATGGCAATCATATAGCTACCAATGGATCAATATATTGATAGGCTAACATTGTATAGAAAGGTAGGGAATTATGAATCTGCTCTTTCTGCTTGGGAGGGCTCTTGAGTCCCCTAATAGAGATATTTTCTATTCATACAATGGCAAATGAAAATGGTGAAGTAATACAATGTCAATCCCCTCATAACAATACCTTGAAGTTATTATTTTATAGCACACCCATGGCACATATTTATAGTGTCCATTCATGGCAAGATACAAGTGGTTCACAGTGTGAACAAAGGGCCTTTGAGGGCACTTCCTATCCCTTGACCATCCTCCAAGCTAGATTTCTCTTAGATCTGAGTGTCAAATCTTGTTGGGGGTCGGACTGGAAGTGGTTGAGAGGCCGACAAGATTCATAAATGCATCATTCATGAAAAGTGGGCGTATTTTATCGTAGACAGACATGCATCTTGTGCACAGTGCACGATTATGGCTGTGTTGGCCCATGCATTCTGTGCACAGTGCATGTGCTTCCTTTGGTGAATTTCACACTTTAATTTTTGAACCAAGTGTATAGTTTTATGCCTTTTTGATGGATTTGGGTGTTGTAGGTGTACTAATTGTTGTTGGAATGGATTTCTTTATTCAACCATTGTGTGAAATGATGCAGACAAGTTTTCAATGATAACAAATGCCCCCTGATGTGTGAGGTTAGAAGCATATGTATAGCTAAAATACATCAATGTTTCTTTTGCTGAGAGTTCCATTGTAAGGAAGAGTGAAGAGAGGAACTGCAAGAGTGATCCGTTGGAGTAAGAGGGAAAACTGTGGGAACCAAACATTTCTCTAGGAAGAAAGAATAAATTTGTATACAAACGAGGTGGGCATGCCCCATGATCGTGTCATGAAACCAAAATGTAGGATTGTAATTGAAGATGTATGATGATGTAGATAGCTGCAGCACCCTCAAGGGCGGTTGATAACAACATATGATGGATCTGACTGGTGAACTGGCTCTGAAGCGAGTAATGGATGACTATAATAAGTGTCGATGAATTGTAGGCATTGATGGCCTATCAAATTCAGAGGTCTTCAACTAGTATGAAAAAACTGCAATGGTCGCATAGTAAGACCCACCTTAACATGAGCGTTTGTTGAAGTTGAATGTTATGAGGGTCGATAGAATCAGAAAGAAATGATGAATCTCTCTATTCCATCCGAGACTCCTCATTAAAAAGGAAATGTGTGTCAAGATATTGTCGCCCTTCAGGAAACTATGGTGATGTCGACAGGAAGGGAGACACAACATCGAGAAGAAAATGGGCTTCTCAAAATCCATTGAGTAATAGGTGATATTAGGTACTGATGGGTAACATGGACGAAGCCAATATGCTATGGGACTCAGGACTTCCCTTGGTTAGGGTGTTGAAGGATGATTAGCAACAACCATAAAACTAGATCTTGTGTCAGGGGGACAACTAGACATGGGGTTAAACTGTGTTGGAGGATGAAGAAGTGGGAAAACTCAAAGATCATGGGTACATGGAGTTGGGATACTCGAGGTTTGTTAATGATGGTGATATGAAAAACAGGTTGGATGCCCCAACCAAGGGACACATGGGTTTCTTTGTCAGGGAAAAGAATGCCATCGGGGATGATGAAGAAAAACTATATGTATATGTTGGAAACAAAGGCTTTATACAATTACCAAATAAAATAAAGAATAATTTGGGTTGAGTATACAGGTACAGAAATGGGTGCCCTAGTGAAAGATGGCTTGTCCTGGTTAGGGCAAAAGTTTGTGAACGAGAATTGGTGGAGGGTGGGGGCCTCATGGGTGGGTTTCTGTATTGGGTGAATGAATGGAGGACAATCTACAAATGGGAAAACTGATGGTGGATGATATGAAGGGATAATGGAACTTTGGGGGTGCAGTAAACATAACCAAGCATAGGATGATACGAGTTGGGAGTCCATGGGGAAGGTTAACAATATGATAAGAAGAAGTATGTGGTTCATTCTCGAAAATGAAAAATAGTATCGAGACTCCCAATCCTAGGGGGTGAAAAACAACATGAGTGTCAAATTTCCAAGTAGAACTATGAATGGGACAACTCATGCCGGTGAAAGTGCTACCAATTGAAAGTACCAAAATGTGGCAGAGGTAAAGGTACTGCAGAGCTAGATGTAGGGATCCTAAAGGAAAATGTCATAGGGTGTGACTAGGATATACAATTGTTTACAGAGGGAGTAATTACATGCTAGGTTTGAACATATACCTGAAGGGGTTGTAAGCTTATTGAACAAGTACCTGTAAAAAAACCAAATTCTCGACATGAACAATATATGATGATAAAGAACATATAAAATATATTTGATAAAACTAAAAGTAAGCATGTGTACCTAAATGTGGCATGACAAAAATGCTCCTCCGGGGAAAAGTGCAGATGATAAATCGGGGAATGTGAATGTGTAGATGGCTAGATTAGGATCTTGTGGCTGAGAACACATTGGAAAACGGAGGCTGCGGGCTCCTGTAAAATAATGTTGAAGTTGGGAAAAAGGGCCTATATATGGATGGTGGGCCCACAATGCCACCCCATTTGTACCTGACACTATTGTTGATCTCGCGAGAGAGATGTGAGGTGATTTGATGATTACAACAGCGCGAGGCTATCGATCTAGGAGTTGCAAGAGATAGGTTAGTGCCCTTATCGTCCAACATTTTTTGAATTTGATAGATGTTAGGTAGGGGTTGTACGAAGGGTCGTACAAGGGTTTTTAAGGGCAGGGGTCCACTAGTGCATGAGAAAAAGGGGACTACCCACACATTTGTACATAGGTAAAACCTGATTCCCTTCACATTATGTGTTGGTTTTTTCCTAACAGTCGTAGACTGTTATATGCATGCCTGTGGTGAGGAAACCAATGCATAATATGCAACTGTGTTAGATATAGCCGCACATATGGGTGCATGGGCGGGAAAAATAGGCATGCATTGAATGCACACATGTAGGAGTGAAATTTGTGAACCTATGCACGGTTGTGGGTGTGACAACTATGCATTAGTGCACAACTGTTTGAAGAACAATCATGCATTAATGCACAACTGGATGTGGGAAATCTGTGCACTATGTGCAGGCTCAGGAGTAGATGGATTTGTGATGTTGATGGTGTGGGGGGAGCAACTTACGTTATCTTCAACATAGGATGTCTATTTTTTGACAAGACTCCCATTCCAGGGGAGGGTTTTGTCTATGGATCCCCATCTGCCAGGGGAGGATAGGGTGGAGACCATCACAGCCTGACATTGTTCTGGCCTGAACTCTATGTTGGGTTTGGTCGTGCGGATTGAGGTTATAGATGACTTTTTGACCGAGTGCATCATGAACATGGTGGTGAGGATCTATGGATCCTTAGGCACTTAGCGGATCACTAGTGGTCAACTGAGGGTGGTTGAGGAGGTCCTAGATGGGAACCTGTTTGCATGGGGTGTGCTGATGCATACCCGAATGGTGTTGTAGTTGAACTAGTGTCGGCATGCTGACTCCAATGATTTTTCATTCAGGTCAGTTTTGATGGCCTGGTTTTTGGAGAGGCTACCTCTATTGCGCCCATAGATTCTATTGGAGCCAGTGTCGCAACGAGAGTTGCGATTGATGTAGTGGGTGTATGTATTAGCTCAGCATGGAGGGGGGAGGGTGGCCATTACTTCATGGCCACGGTCGCATGAGTGTGGTGGAAAATGCCACAGGTGATTCTACGGTATCCATACATTGGTATGGATTACATAAAAGACCCTGACATGGTACTTCCTCCTAGGGAGGACTAGGACCACAGAGGTATGTGTGTTATCTGTTTTTGTGATTTTGGTAGATAGCATTGATTAGACATTTATATGTATGCTGACACTATATCTGTTTTGCAGATGTTGGACCTCGAGGTCAAGAGGCAGAGGTCATTCAGGATTTGTCTCAACGGGAGACGAATCGACAGGAGCCTACATGGTCGAGGGCTAGGAAGAGGCATCGATGATATGATATCAGTGCCAGGGTGTCTAGAGAGCCATAGGGAGATGATGAGGCTCTACTAGAGCATCTACGCTGACTATTCAAGTAGGTCCTTTAGTAGGTGCCAGAAGGTGCATGGGCCCATATCCAGGACAAGGAAGTCATGGACCAGTGTGTGGGAGTACCAACAGAGTGGTGGGTGTTGATCCATAGGGCAGTAGTGGCAGGGGAAGCTACGAATAGTCGACTGCCTCCTGGAGCAGGGGGGTCCCTAGCTGGTGGAGCACTTACAACTGACAAAGGACCTAGGGGGGAGCTTTAGGGGAACCTTGAGTGCTGATTTGGGATGTACGGGTTTGTGAGCCCGATTTTGTATAGGGTATTTGATACCCAACTTTTGTACTCATAGGGATGATGGGACTCATGAGCCTACGGGTAGTTGTATATATATATTTGTAAGACATTTATGACCTTGATGATATATATGGTGGATATATTTGGGTGATCATTTGTGTCTTTGTGTTTTGTTTTTATGATTTATGATGTCTATTGTTATCTGTTGACAAATGTATCATGTTGTGTATATGATGTTTTTAATGTGATAAATGCCAATCTAATACTAGGTTAGCCATGTTATTTTCTACTTGATTGAGGTTTCTTGAAATATGTGTAAATGTGATGGAATCAAAGTTGTGAAATAGAATTCTAACTTGCAGGTATTTTCGGAAGAGGAAAGGATCATGAACATGATACATGTTGTTGAGCTATAGGACAAAAATATAGGAATCTAATAGAATGCAAAGATGACAAATATGGTGGTGGCTGGCCTCGGTGAGGATACCAATGATGACATCATATTCATCTTGGTTGTTTGTGGTTGGGCCTAATCATATGCCACTGGAATGGAGAACTATATGTGAGGGGGAATAGAGGGCCCAAGCGGCCGAAGCAAGATTTTGGGTCCAACGACTGGCACCATCAACGTAACCGATGTGGTAAGATGATGGATGATGAATCTATCAATAACACAGGTGATAGATCATACATGAGGAGTGGTGGCAGTAAAGAAGAATAAAAAATCTACAAATTTGTATAAATAAAAAACTAGGTTAGGGGGGCTACGCTTCGTCGTAAAAATTCTTCAAGTACAACCCATTGACGAGTTCCTTGAAAGGGAAGTTCTTGGCCCTTGACCAATTTTTAAGGATCCTTGGTCAGGTTTGACCTATTTTGGGACATCGACAAGCTGTCGAAAGTATAGTGCAAGACGAAGCGGAGATCACAGGATCTTGACACATTATTTAGGGATTTTTGGGTTTTGGGATTATGTAACGGGTATGGGGATGTTGGCACATGGGTTTACCCATGTTTAGGCCCTTTTGTAATGTATAAATAGATAAGCTAGGTGATGTAAAGAGGATTCAATTGATAGATGATGGCTAAGTACCTTTTTGGCTAAGTGCAAGTGATAGTTGTAAATTCTTTGTGCGTGTTGTGTGAGAACTTGCAAGGCTAAGTGAAAGCGATTGTAAGAGACTATGTAAAGGATTTGTGATATAACCTAGCTCAGGGAAGGAGGATCTAGCAAAGTGCGTGCGGATCTCCCTTCCTATGCATAGTAGGATTTGGTGGCTCTGTGCATGTAGATATTTGACAGAAGACAATAAAGAGAAGAAGAGTTGGTGGACGTAGCCCTAGGCTAGGGGTGAACCATGTATATCCTATGTTTCTATCCTTTGTGCGATGCATTGATGAGTTTATGTGTTTATTATATCAGTGCTTTGATATAGATGATTGATAGATAGATCTGTTGCTGATTTGTTCTTAGTAATGTGAATGAATGCAAGATCTGATCTATGTTGATATGCTTAGTGCTTGAATATATTAGATCTGGGTGAATAATGCCATACTCTGTTATTAGGGTTTATCTGCACTATAAGATAAGGCTGAATACTAATGAACTATAACTGCTAAGTGCTTTGTTAAGGTGTTATAATCACAAATCTGTGTCCCATCTAAGGTTGCATAGATCTGAGTCTTGCAACAACCCTTGCCTCTACCTCAGGCGAGACTTCATCTGCTTCTCAGGTGTTGCCGAAAAGAATGGTATTTAGGGTTTTGTTGGTTCTTTGTTGAAGCGTTGAACCCTGGGTCTACCCTTGTGCCAACAAAATCCTTCTCGAGAGGCCAAGATGTAGGTGCCTTTAGTGAGGAAATGTTGGACGATGAAGGGCCCATGCCATAATGAATTGAATTTCCCATGGCTGAGGGTGTCGTGGAAAATATCATAGGATAACACAATATCACCTTCGTTGAATGAGCTAAAGTTGACATGGTGGTCAAAGGTGGATTTGGATCATATTTTAGCAGCTTCATTCTGTTGTAATGAAGATAGATGGTCTTCATCAAGTGATTTTAAGGTCAACAGGTGCTACTATATGAGAGCAGTGTCAAGTAAGAGCTATATGGAAATGTGTAATGTGGGGATTTCAGACTCGATAGGGAGGGTGGCTTTGATCCCATGGATGAGGTGGAACGATGTAAAACCGGTGTCCATTTTGACTCTCGTGTGATGAGCCCATAAAGCGAAAAACAACATATGATGCAAGTTGGTATTATGTTTGTTGATGGTGAATTGTAGCATGGTTTTGAGGACTTTATTGACATCCTTGACCTACCCATTGGACTGAGGGTAGTATGGGGAGGAAAACTCACGGGTGAAGCCTAATTTTGAGGAAATTTTTGCAAAGATATCGTTCTCAAAATGTTTACCATGATCGAAAACTAACTGTTGCGGGACTCCGAATCTGGTAATGAGATGGTTGAAGAAAAAAGGTTCTACTATGTTAGCCGTGTTGTTAAATGTGGGCATGGCTTTGGCCCATTTGGTAAAATAATCTACTGCAACAAAAATTTACTTGTGACCATTACTGTATGGAGGATGACAAGTCATGAAATCTATGCCCCATTTACAAAATGGGTTGGCTATGATGATTGGGTGTAGAAGAGCTGGTGGAGCTTGTGATTTTTTTGCATAAAGCTGGAATTTATCGCATCGCTTGATAGTGTGGATGTAGTCATGAAACAAAGTGGGGAAAAAGTATCCAGCTCAGATGATTTTTTGGGTGGTGGACATACTCGAGAGGTGACCACCGCAAGCGCCGTTGTGGTAATCATTCAAGACTTGGTCGGCTTCATTAATGGTAAGACATTGTCGAAGGATGGTATTGACCCCTCATCGGTAAATAATGTCCCTGATGAGGAGGTATTGGGGAGCCTAATGGTGAATGCGTTAGTGGTCATCTCGAGAAAAATGAGACCCAAACTTTTGTGTACGAAGGTAGATGAGGAGGTCATCATACCAGGGATCGTCTGAGGGAATTAAGAAGAGGTGTTCATTGGGGAAATCCTCATTGATGGAGGAAGCTTTGGAATCTGAGGAAAAATTCATAATGAGTTCGGTTAGGACTAGATATTTCTTGCTTTTGGGATTAGAGAACTCTAGATCGTATTCTTGGAGGATAACAATCCGTCAATTTTTTTTTCGTGGATCTGTCGTCAAATAAGAAAGTACTGCATGGGGTTGGAATCCGCTATGACCTTGGTAGTTCGAAGAAAAATATAATGCCACAGTTTCTGGACTACGATGACAACTTCTAACACAATTTTTTCATCATGATTATACTTCAAGGGTGGTCCTGAAAGGTTTTTACTAATGTAGTAAATCACATGTTCACGCCCATCATCCCCTAATTGGACGAGGACTCATGTGCCTGAAACAACAGAGGCTGATAAGTAGAGGATGTAATCACAGTCATAGTCTGGGGGACTAATCAAAGGGAAGTTGGATAGGGAAAATTTTAAGTCATCAAAAGTTCTTTGAGCATGTTTGTCCCATCAAAATAGGATATCATGACGCAATAAGAAGAAAAAACCATGTGCGCGAGTGGCGTAGTCTGGGACAAAGCGATGTAAAAAGTTGGCTTTGCCTTGCAAGCTCTGTAGTTGGCGTAAATTCCTAGGTGGTGGAATTTTTGTGATAGCTTGGACCTTGGGGAGGTCCATGGTGATGTTGTGTTGGGAGACAATGAACCCAAGGAGGCACCCAGAAGTGATGCAAAAGACACACTTGAGGGGGTTCAAGAGGATATTATATTGACGAAATCGTTGAAAATGATGCGTAAGTCATATAAATGATGGGCACACTTTTTGGATCAAATAGTGAGGTCGTCCAAATAAGCAAGGATTACCCGAGCAATATCGTGAAAAACATAGGTTATGGCCCGTTGGAAAGTAGCACTGGAATTTTTGAGTCCAAAGGGCATGAAACGATAAGCAAAGGTACCCCAAGGTGTTGTAAAAGCGATTTTGTACCGATCTTCTTGGTGGATCTGAATTTGATTGTATCTGGAGAACCCATCCATAAAGGATAGTGACTCATGGTTGACGCAATCATTGATTATTTGGTCAATGAAAGGGGTTGGGAAGTTGTTTTTGGGCCAAGCATGGTTGAGGTCGCGAAAGTCTATGTAGACACAAATAGTTCCTTGTTTTTTGTTAACGGGGACAGGGTTGGAGACCCAAGAAATGTATGCAATGGGGTAAATGAACCTGGCCACGTGTAACTTGTTAATTTAGGCTTTGATACTTGCAACTTTGCATGGGTGTTGGGGGCATTGTGTTTGAAAAACAGGGGCGATATCTCACCATGTGTCAGTGTGATGTTTGACTATAGAAGGATCGAGGCCATGCATCTCCATATATGACCAGGAAACAAAATCCCGGTATTCCTGAAAGAGATATTTGTAAGCAATTATTACTTCAAGGGAGCATGCCATGCCAATGGTGATCTCTTCTACAATGCCTGGTTTAATGGAAATGTCAATTTTTACTGTGGGGGAGATGTTGGCCATGTTTCCTTCTTCAAAATCATCAGGGGAAGGAATAGGGTTTTTGAACTAGTCAATATGCCCGAGAGGAATAAAATGCTTAGTTTCGATCACGCACAGGGAGGCTTGATTAGGAGGCTAAAAGACATCTTGTGAAAGGAAATGTGCTTGATGATGGAGCGCATTCCAAGGGAAATTAGGGGTAGTCAGTTCCTCCAACATATCTTCGTCACAGTGGAAAATGAGAGAATACAAGGGATCATGATAGATGGTAGGGGGAACCATCACTGAAGAAGTTTTAGTGGTCTCAAGGGATGAGGACGTACAAGGGATATCATGTACGGGGTGTGATGGCCTGCTGGACATGAACCAAATGTCAAGACATTGTGGATGATATCTTGTTTGTTTGGGGACTGATGAAAAAATATAATGAATGTTAGTAATGTGAACATCAGTAGGGAGTTCCTGAGAGGGCTCAGGCCGAGATGTGTTGCATACTGTGGCTAATGTTTGGAGAAATTGACATAGAGCTAGGAAATGATGAGTGTAATGGCCATATTCCAAGCATATGGCACAAAAAAAATTAATTTGTAACCATTTCTTATGTGTGGTTGAGGACTCCGTAGTAGTAGTGGATGTACTTGGTGCAATCATAAGAAATGGGGTTGCCTTAGGGAGCTGGATAAGATTGTGTAACTCAGGAAGAGTAGGACATATATTAGTGGGATATCCTTCTCTTTCGCATAGTACGAAAGGAGGTTGAGCCCAGGGAGGGAGTAGAGATATGGGCTCGTTCTTCCATCATCTGCCCCCGGTAGTGGTGGTGTTGCCACCAGTTGGGGGTGGGGCTAGTGTGGTAAGGGCCTGTACTGGGATTTTCATCGGTAATCCCTCTCTCTGAGGAGGGAGAGATGGTGTAGGAACCATAGAGGGTGGGTGGAGATACCATACAGGTATGGCGAGAACCATTTTAGGAAGGGTGAGGGTAGCCATGACCTGGAATGCTTGAACTCCAGGTGGGGGGTAGAAAAAGGGGATTTGGGTAATGTCTTGGGGGACTGTTTCCCATACTGGGATTTTCCCTTGGAGGGGNTCTGGGACAATTGGTGCAGTGGTGTTTCCAGGGAATTCCTGAGGTAGTGGTTCTCCAACTGGTGGAACTTTGATGTGGGGAGGGGCCTCAGTGAGAGGAGTATTGTCTCTGATATCTATTTCATTAGGGGAAACTACACACACTTGTGTTGAAATAGAAGGGTTTAGGAGAGGTGGTGCTCCATGATAAGTCCCTAACAAGGATGGGTCCTTGAAGATTCCAGGACTAATGTCGATGACTAGAAAAGAATCCAAGCTAGCACGGACAAGAGGGAGGATGTTATCAATGTTGGCATAATGATCGGGCTCGTAATGTGTAAGTTGGTCAATGGTGACGATTTTCCCATTGTAGGGGAACATCATCATACGAAACACAGAAGAGGCTACCACCTTCATAGCATAGATGTAGCTACGTCCAAACAAGATATTGTAATCAAGTGGGGCATCGATAACTTCAATGTCAATCAGAATGGTTTTTCCCCCAAGTTATACAGGGACATTTTGAAATATCCCTTCAGGGGATGATGGTCGATCGTCATAAGCTCTCAGAGTGATGGTAGATGGTACTAGCTCAGAGGAGCCAAGTTTTTTCCATACTACTTTGGACATGATGCATGTGGATGCACCTTAATCGATGATGCTCTGATGAATTGTGATGTTCCAGATATTAACTGGTATTTGAAAGGCTACCAGAGTGGGGAGGCATGGTTCTTCACTATCTAAATTAAAGTTGATTAGCCGAGTATCTGTTGGGTCGACTATCTCCAATGAGAAAATCAAGGATTTTCACTATGATGGATAGGTTTGGAGGACCTCCAACACAGGCATGGCTGCATGAGATTGTGCTAAGTCATCAACCAAACTGTAGTTATGGGCTGCCCTAGCATGAGGGTTATGTACATTCTGTCATAAAGGCATATGGGGTATATAGGGGTTTGGTTCAATGTTAGGGAGAGAATCATCTATGGTTGTCTAGTTGTGGCAGGAGATGCTTCTAAGGTGGTTGGGGTAGAGTGAGGAGGTAGGTTGTATGGACAACTTTGTGTTTTCATAAGAATATTTTCCTCACTGGTATGGAGGATATTGCGATCGGCTGGATTTTCGGGTTGATTGGGAACTGGGTTTTGATATTGCCCCATTTGTGGTGGGGCTGAGTTTATCTCTTGTTAGGTATTCATCGCACCTTGGTGAGGAATAGGGTTATGCAAAATGGATGAAGGTGGTGGTTGCAAATAATTTTGTGGGGCCTACTGAGGGGCAAGCGATGCCAGAGGGCGTTGTGTGTTCATGGATTCTTTCATCCATTTATAACTGACAATTTGGGGGAAGTGGTGAGTATAATGTCCATACTCACCACATAGAGTGCAAGGGAAGTTAGTTCTGAGGTTATTTTTCATCCCTTGTCATGGTTGATTTTTATTGTTTCCCCCTTGTGTGTTTTGGTTACCTTGATTCTGGTTTCCCCCAGCGGGACAATTTTGTTGGGGGTTATTTCCTCCTGGTCCCAGGTTGTTATTGTTTCATATTTTTCCTTTGTTCTTGGCATTATTCGGCTGATGGGACAGATTTTATGTATTCAACTGTTCAAAAGAATGAACTTGTTGAATGGGAGAGGGTTGAAAAAAGTTACCGCTGGCATGTGGTTGTACCGGTGGAGGAGAAACCAACTGGGGGGGAACAAGAAATGGAAAATATGGATTGTTTTGCGGATCTGATCCATATGGCGTATAGGAAGTTGAAGTATGACCACCATTGTTGGCATTATATATAGGGGTTGGGGGTGGACTCGTACTTGATAGAGAGACTAGATGCATATGGGGTACTGGTGTGGGTCCCCCCAACGTCTAAGGGGGAACAACATGATATGATTGTTGGTGAGTGGGGGGAGGGTAATAAGACATCCCTCCATATGGTTGAGGATACTGATTTGCACCATAAGTAGTTGACAGGTGGTCGTAAGGGTTGTGGTGTGTCATAGAACCAATAAAACCATCTGGAGTTTGGGAAACCCCAGGTTTGTCCTGGCCAAATGGTAGGGGCCTCGGTGCATCAGGAAATAATGTGTACAAGTAACCTGATTAGGAACATATGAGGTCGAATTGTTGGGCCTTGTTGATGACTTCCTCTTCTGATTGAGCAAAAGTGGATGCTACATATTTGGCAATAACAAAGATGAGATATTTAAGAAACCAATCTAGTCGTTATTCTTTGGTGGTTTCTTCTTTACACAAACTACGTCGTCGATGCCATTCATGGATGTGGTCGGATATATGGATAGAAGTGGTTTGTTTGAACTCGGAGAGAATTTCTAAACCAATGTCATGATGAACTAGTAATTGGAAAAAGGACAAAAAGGCCTTGGCCAATGATTCAAAGGTCACATGGGACCCTGATATTTCGTCCACATACATTTGGTTGATGAACCAATGGGAGTTATTTGAAACAACCTCAAGAAAATGGAATCATCCATGATGTTGTTTGAATATCACCATAAGTGGAAGGTCATAACATGGTTGGCAGGGTCTTCCCCTAGTTTTCCTTCAAATTTTGGAATATCTGAAGGCAATTTGGTATGCATATTGGGCCAAGTGGCATCATGCAAAATGGGATCATTCGTGAGTTTGGTTAAATTAGGATTGTTGAGGGATTCCAAGTATGACATGGGGGGATTTTCCAGAGGATTAGTTCCTGCCATTGTGTGTGTAGGTAATGGACCTGTCCCTTGAGAGGGATTTGGTGGGTTTGTACTTCTTCTTGGAAAATAATTTTGTCGCCTGCCTCCTTGTGAAGGAGAACCAATAGATGGATTACCTTGGGTATTTGACCCAAGCAAAGTGGAACCAAGTAAAGCTGATCCCAAAATAGTATCACTCACTGGGGTGTGAGATGGTTGATCTGGTGAGTTGGTGAGACTAGGGGCTCCTCTTGGAATAGAAGGGAGATTATGCAAGCATCTAGAACGATGAGGATTCTGTGGTTCCCATATGGTTTTGACTAGCAAAATGAATGTGTGAAAATGGTGACAAGAGAGAAATAAATGAACCAGAGATTTTTATATTTTAACCTTCACAAAATATTATAACTCACAATTGCATGTAATCAAATGAACATCATACATAAATAAACCGTAAAATAAACAAGCATGTGGATAGGTGGATTTTGTCTGCTTGGGGAAAAAACAAAAATAAATGCTCATGTCCTAAAATGCCTATCAACCTTCCTCTCAATTTAGCATTGGTCCTTCCAATAGCACTCGATAGTGGGGTCGAAACCCATCAGAAGAGGAACTAGTGAAGGTTGAAGTAATCAGTGTTAATGAGGGGTAGAGGGTGCATATCTCGAAAAAGCTGGCAATATTTCTCAATAGCCACACAAAATATGATCAAGGTGTGATTGCAGCCCACAACCACCACCTGGGTATATGTCCTATATTTGGCCACTAAGTACCTCGGTCAAAGTGCAACATTTAGATTTTTGGCCTAAAAAATGGGTCACGGGCTGGATACCCTCACAAGAGTTGGGTGACTCAAGGAGGGATGGGTAGAACATCGGAACTCAGCCTTCAACCCTTCACGAGTATCTCCCTACCTTATGGTATAGGGACACTTGACTTGGAGGATTTGAAAGATCCCTATCCTCAACCTCTATTGTTTCAAAATGTGAGAACCTGATCATGGGGGGTTATTTAGATGCCTACCAATGAGATCCTACCTAGAATAAATAAATTATTTTGGGCACCTCCTGTAAAGGAAACTTTAGTGTGTTCTTAGAAAATTTGTAGGTGTTGTGGGATGAGAGATTGGGGTCATGTACCAACCTCGTTTGAATTAAATTGGTGTGGATAATTTCTAAAAAAGTATTCAGATCTTTCAGAGTTCCTTTTGAAGTACTTTGTGGGTACTAAAAAAATAAAATCTTACTTCGACCTCCACTATTCTAATAGAAATTATGTGTGTGGTGAGTGGCTTTGTGTGCAAGAAAGTGAAAAGTGTGCAAAATATTTTTAATAAGTTAAGTGTAAGATTGTAGTATGTGGACTTCCTGTGGTCCTTAAAAATCTTCTTACCTAGCTTACTATGATTCTTTGGTACAACCTTGTGGAATATTTAAATCCCTAAAGAATTGGCAATGTGGACATATAGGTCCTTACTTGATCTTTTAAACTCCCTAGAATGTTGTCTATACTAAGAAAGCTTTTGAAACTATCCTAGAATTGTATACATGTGGGCATGTATGGGCTCGTTACTTGATCTTTTAAACTTTCCTAGAGTGTTGTCTAGACTAAGAAATATTTTAGAAGCTATCCTAATATTGCAAACATGTGGGCATGTATGGGCCCTTACAAATCTTTAAGATGATTTCCAAAACGAAGAGGTACCCTAGGGGGGTTTTGTCCTCTCCTAATGGTTTTTTAAAGGAGATGAAATTTCCTTTCAACCACCTTTTCTGATTCCCGAGATCACACTAGGGTGTGGGGGAAGAGCATACTTGAAGGTTAAAATTGATTTCTAGTCCCAAATTAGTTGATTTTTCTTTTAAAAATAAATAATCTTAACTCAAATTTTCAAATGCCAAATGAGCCATCCATGTGGCAACAAAGAAAAGAGAAGAATAATGATTCTTTTTACCCCTATGTTCTTATGTTAGCTAATATTCCTTATGAGAAAGGACTCTAAGTGAAGTGATATTGCTTTACAAAGTGAAGGAAATTAAAATATGAAGGCAAGGGGCCCTCACAGCACTCATAAAACCCCTACAATTTGCCAAAAACTGAACTTCTGCGTGGGCTATAGTTCTGAAATTTGCACTAAGCATGCAGAATGTGCACAATGCGTAGGTTTATGAAGGATGTTGCACTTACAGAGCACACAATGCCTAGAATGTGTGTCTGTGTGCCTAAAAATCCATGCACTCTTTGTCACGTGTCGGGAAATAATTTTCCAAATGAAATTATCTCTCCTTGGCTCTGAATTCTGACTTTGGAAGGCTATATTAGGCTGGTTTTGGTACCTAGATATCCAAACAATTAGAAATAAGTTCTCTCAAGACTTAAATAGGGAGGAATTTGATTCACAATCCCTAGTATGGTTGCCAATCTGTTGTGTTGGTTTTTCCACTTGGGTGAGAAAAAACACAACACTTACTTTCCTAGTTAAGTCATCTAAACAAGACAGAGGTTTGTGAGTTGATTATATAAAAAAATACACATGAAAAAAGGAAATAAAACTAAAAACAAAGAGAAATGAATGTTAGAGAAGCTTGCAAGAACTAGAACCATGAAAAACAAAAAATGACAATCATATATCTACCAATGGATCAATATATTGATATGATAACACTGTAGAGAAAGGTAGGGACTCATGAATCCCCTCTTCCTCATTGGGAGGGCTCTTGAGTTACCTAATAGAGAGCTCTTCTCTTCCTACAATGGAAAATGAAAATGGTGAAGAAATACAATTCCAATCCTCTCAAGAGGTGAGTGGAATGGCCCTTGCTATAGTGCTTGAATGATTCAAAGAGAAAAGAGGATTCTCCAAGAAGAATTCTTGCAGCATAACAATACCTTGAAGTTCTTATTTTTCTAGCAAAACCATGTGACATATTTATAGTGTGCATTCATGGCAAGATACAACTGGTTCATAGTGTGAACAAGGGGCCTTTTAGGGCACTTCTTATCCCTTGACTAGCCTCCAAGCTAGATTTTGCTCATATCTGAGTGTCAAATCGTGTTGGGGGCTAGATTGGAAGTGGTTGAGAGGCTGACAAGATTCATAAATGCATCTTTCATGGGAAGTGCATGGATTTTCTCATAGACAATCGTGCATCTTGTGCATAATGCACGATTATGGTTGTGTTGGCACGCGCATTCTGCACGCAGTGCAGACGCTTCCTTTGGTGAATTTGCACACTTTAATTTTTGAACCAAGTGTATAGTTTTGTGCCTTTTTGATGGATTTTGGTGTTGTAGGTGTGCTAATTATTGTTGGCATTGATTTCTTTCTTCCACCATTGTGTTCAATGCTACAGACGATTTTTCAGTGATAACACCATGCAACTCACATGCAACTTGTTAACTTCTGTTTAAAACTACTTTAATATGCAACTGGCATGCAAATTGTTAACTTATATTTACAACTATTTTACCTTGGCATGCAACTTGTTAACTTCCTATTCAAGGGATGAAATCAATGAAAACCAATCTTTCAACAATTCAATGACAACCAATATTTCAACAACTAATCTTTCAACACTTAATCTTTCAAAACCTCTT
This sequence comes from Picea engelmannii, assembly GCA_009831015.1. NCBI lineage: Eukaryota > Viridiplantae > Streptophyta > Pinopsida > Pinales > Pinaceae > Picea > Picea engelmannii. The sequence goes on from ML789403.1 coordinate 273,248, forward strand.
GCTCTTAAAATTCTATAAAACGTAGCTATATAGAAATCCATACAAGATTCGTGTCACTCTTGAAATTCTCTAAGGAGTGGCTAATGAGCCCTCAAATGCAATAATAGAAATAGAATTATAAAAGGCATTTATATATGCATACTATTTTTTCTTAATTACAAAGATACATATTTACAATATTTTTCCAAAATGAATCCTTTTCTCATAGGTGGCTTCTTCATGGACTCATTCTTCCCTTAGTAATATAAGGAGTCTCACAAATTACTGCCTCTGACAATTCCTCTGAAGATGATTTTGAATCTGACATTGAATATGGAGTTGAATCCAAGAAACCCTTGGACCCAATTATAGGTCTTCCCATAACCTATACAACCTCTCCTTTTGAACACCAAGCACTACTATTGTGTCCTGAGTATCTTATTTTGAATACAAAAGTACCTTTCCATCCTAGAATGCAACTGCATATCCTTCATCTTTGAAATATGAAATTGAGAGTAGGTTTACTTTCAGATATATAACATATAACATATGAAAAAAAAAATCATAGTGTTGGGGATGCAGAATCAAGGTGCGACACTTAGATGTGACAATTTTGTGTGTAACACCCCTATTTTAATCAGAATCTCCTAGGGTATTTAACACCTAAATATATTTTCTCTATAGGAAGGAATGCGCAAGCTTGTCGGACAACATTCTTTGCACAAACTCTTTCCATCAGAGATTGAGTTTAATTTTTCACCATATTACCTTTTTAGAAAAATTCAAGATGCAAGCTTTGTTGGGTCATCCTTTCCACAAACATTTATTTTATTTAAAGTATGATTTTTTCTTGAAATTAGTTCCCTGTAGGCCAATAGGAGTCATCCATGCTAGTCCCAAAATGTGAGCTCTGTGGGAATATGTTTGTGTGTAGGTTCATCATTGAAACAAGAACTTATACTAGTTCAGTCGCAGCCCGTGAGCCATAGACCAATAGCCCCATGAAGCTTTAGGATACAAGCTTATCCTTGGTAATTATGCTTACTTTTCTAAAAAATGGTTATGAAAGGTTTTATTAATGATCATGCTTATAACCCTTTGTAACCCATTTTATTTTAACAAGAATTGTTTGGCGCTCCTCCCAGAGATTAACCCCTGACCATGCAAGACAGTCAGACTCGTACTCATATATATGTTGGATCCTTTGTTGCCACGAATCCGTTTTCACCCGTAAGCCTTGTGGGAGAATCTTTTGTGCATGGGATCCTTGCTAAAACAAAACATTATAATTTTTCTCCCACAATCCAGAACCGCGCAAGCCAATTATAATTGTTCTTATGAAAAAGTTCATATCGTAATTAAGTCCTTTCCTTGTAAACTTTCTCCCCATAAAAATGAATCCCAGAAACCTTGCAATATAATATTCATATGCAAGATTAATAGGGGTGTTATTACATGCTTTGTGAAATACTTTTCCCATGAACCCTTCCTTGTGGATGTACTATCTACAATCCTTGGGGGAGAATACTTACACGAGAGACAAAACATTATGTGTATACATGATTGTTATCTTTTGAATCCCAACTCACAAAATGTTGTCGCGAATCATGAGTTCATGACCTCGTAATAGGTTATACTCTTTGCATTGCATAATAGACACATTTGTTGAAAGCTTGCAGATGTACATGTGTTTCCTCAGGAAACTCATGGATTTATGAAAAGGACTTGGATTTATAACTTTTTCTCCTTACGCTCTACTCTTGCAAACTTTTTCATTCACTGGAATTCATTGACTTTGACTTATTATCTTTAGATTTGCTAATTAGTATTTACATCAGTGATATTTTAATTGAATTTTCTCTATATTTTAATGAGGATATCATGATGACATGCAACTCACATAGGATCTCATGATGACATGAAACTTGTTAACTTATGTTTATAGATACTTTAACATGCAGCTACCATGCAACTTGTTAACTTCTATTTATAGATACTTTACCTTGACATGGAATTTTTTAACTTCCTATTCAAGGGTTGACATCAATGACAACCAATCTTTCAACAATTCAATGACAACCAATCTTTCAACAACTAATATTTCAACAATTAATATTTCAACAATCTCCCCCTTTGGCATTGATGGAAACACTTCGACACAACACTTAGACATGGAAAACACCCATGCTCATGTTGGCTCCCCCTATATTCATGCTTCTTCTCTTCGTTTCCCTGCCTAAATTTTTATCTCCCCCTTTGAAATCAATGGAAAAGGGAGAATTCTCCTTATGGATTCTCCCCCTGTATGTAAGCCTCTGATATCTATTGATGTTTCTCTTCATGGTGCTTCCTCGTGTAAATATCTGATATAAAAATCATTAAAAATGAATTCAAGTCTTTAATGATTACTATTTCTCTCCCCTTGTCTTACTGTGCCAAATACCGGGTAGATCACTATGGGGATGAAACTACTCCAACTTTCTTCTGAAGATACTCAAAAGTATCCATTGGAAGAGGTTTGGCAAAGATATATGCAATCTATTCTTTTGCACCAATGTACTCTACCTTGATGTTCTTCTTTGTAACATGTTCCTGTAGAAAGTGAAACTTGATTGGAATGTGTTTCATCTTGGAATGCATCCGTGGATTCTTAGAGATACTTACATCACTGGTGTTATCAAAAAATATTGAAATAGGCTCATCATATTCCACCTGTATGTCTTGCAAAGTTTTCTTCATCCAAAGAACCTGTGTACAACATTTTTTTGTTGCAATATACTCTGCTTTTGTCATGGACAATGATACCAAATATTTTTTCTTTCTCAACTAGGATACTAGAAAATCACCCAAGTAGAAGGATGATCCACTTGTACTTCTTCTACTTCCTAACCAATCTACATCTGTGTATGCAACTAGAGATAAATCATTCCCTTTTGGATACCATAATCCATAGTCTTCTATTGCTTTGTTATATTTGAATATTCTCTTTATTTCCATAACATGTGTTTCCTTAGGTGATTTTTGAAATCTTTCAACCTGTCCAAATTCTTGCATCAAATTTGCTCTAGATGCCATCACATATAGTAAAATTCCAATCATTGATCTATAGAGTCTCTGATATTCATCCTTGGATTTATCATCTTTTCTCAATTTGAAACTAGTTTGCATGGGAGTACTTACGGGCTTGCAATCTACCATTCCAAACTTCTTTATCATTTCTTTGATATACTTAGTCTGGGAGATGAAAATACCTTTATCTTGTTGACATATGTAGAGTCCCAAAAAGAAAGGCAACTCACCAAGTAATGACATTTCAAATTCATTTTGCGTGTCTTTAGAAAATGTATGACTCATCCTATCATTATCACTTCCAAAAATAATGTCATCAATATTAAATTCAATTATCAATATACTGTCTTGATTTAATTTGATGTAGAGATTGTTGTCTTCATTTCCTTTCTTGAACCCTTGTTGTTGTAGATACCTATCCAGTCTTGAATAACATGCTTTGGGGGCTTGTTTGAGTCCATACAGTGCCTTCTTCAATCTCTAAACATACTTTTTCTTTTCTGATAGTAGAAATCCTTCTAGCTATTTGATGTAGACTTATTCTTCTAGTTCTCCATTTAGGAAGGATGATTTTGCATCCATTTGATATACTTTGGTTTTCTTATAACATGCATGATCCAAGACCAATATGAAAAGTTCCATTCTAGAAAATGGGGAAAAGGTTTCTTCAAAATATATTCCTTCAACCTCATCATATTCCCTACATACTAACCTTGCTTTGTTCATGGTTACTTTCCACCCTCGTTCATCTTGTTTATGAATACCCATTTTGTGCCAATCACATTTTTATTATTAGGCCTTGGAACAAGTTCCCATATTTCATTCTTCTATATTTGATCTAGTTCGTCTTCCATACCTTTGATAAGGTGTTCATCAATGATAACTTCTTTAAAATTGTTGGGTTCAACTGTGGACAATAGTGCTAGATGTTTGTGTTTTGGTGAGCGTAATTTTCTTTGGGTTTCAACTCCTGCTTATTTATTCCCAATGATTTGTTTTGGTGGATGACTTTTCTTCACTTGTCGGCTAGGATTTTTGGGAGATATATGAATATTTTTCTGGTCATCTTCCTCTTGATCTGCTTCTGGATGCTCTTCTTCTACTTCTTCTTCTTCTACTTCTTATTTCAAAAAATCTTCTCCTTCCTGCTTTGTTGAGTCTTTACTTTATTCTTTGGGATTTTATACACTTGTCTTGTCAAACTGTATGTTGATTCTTTCCACTTTTTTGTTTAGTGTTAGATTGAAACATTTGTAAGCCTTGCTCTTGCTTGAGTACACAACATTTTTTTTTTTCAACCCAGGAGTCAAATTTTCCAATCTTGTCATTTTCTCTTTTGATATATCACTTGCTTCCAAATACTCTAAAATTCTTCACATTTTCTGGACTTCCTTTCCATAGCTTATAGGGATTCTTATCACTTACTTTTGAGCATTCCTCTGTTCAGCATATGAATTGTTGTATGTACTTCTTGTGCCCAAAATATGTCACCCAACTTGGAATGTGTTAACATGGTTCTGTCCATTTCCTATATTTTTTTGTTCTTTCTTTCAACGACTCTATTTTGGTGAGGTGTCATGGTTGATGATAATTACCTTTTTTATTCCATTTTTACCAAAAAAATCCATGAACTATTTCAATGTAAAATATCCACCATTTTCAGATCTCAAACATTTGATTTTCAAGTTTGTCTCTATTTCAACCATCTATTTGTATATATTGAAGTGTTTGAATGCCTCTGACTTCTTCTTGAAAAAGAAAACTACAATCATTCTTGTGTAGTCATAAATCAATAGCATGAAGTATTGTTCACCATTTAATCCCTTTGTTCTCGTTGGTCCACGTAGAAGTGTGAGTGCAATTATAAAAACCAATTTTATGAAATGTTTGATGACTTTATGGCTCCATTGTTCCAAAGGATGTCGAAGAATTGGTAAATCTTACCAATGAAGCATGCTTCATATTATGGAACTCCACTGAAAACATCGTAGGAAAACTTGATATGACTAATATGAATGAGTTGAACCAGGTAGTACCAAGCAATATGAGGATATTAGAGGTTGAAAAATATAGGAATCAAAGAAAACAAGTAATAGAACTAATGAATGAGATAAACCCAGGAGTGATGGATAACTACCTCATCAAACCGGTACAAATGACCACTCTAGTAGAAAATTACACCAAAGGACTTCAAAAATACCTCAAATGGGAAGTAATAATAAGAATTCTTCATGGGGATATTCAAATGGAAAATGTACAACTGGAGAACGTCAAATACATATCCAGAAAGTTCGACCTATGGACTTCATATAGAGAAAATTTGTCTCCTAAATTTTCTTCCTAAATTTTGTTTGTAATTCTTCTATGTAGTATTTTGAATTGTATATAGGAAAAAAAATTAGAAATGATAAGGTGTAAATATCATATAAGATGATGGAAGTTACCAAATGTAAATATACTCTCTTGATTTATAAAAGAGGGTTCCATAGAAGAAGAAGGGACTATTTCCCATTCTATGAACAAATAATACTATTATTTCTATAAAAATAAAGAGTAGAAGGAAATTTTTGAAGTCATGAATGTCTACGGATGTGTATGGACTATTTTGCATATCTATATGTTATATAAGTTTCTCTAATGCTTTTCATATGAACTATTTCTTCGTATAGTATTTGAGATGCTTATGCTTTTTGTTATTTCTAGCAGATACAAGGTTAATGTTATAGGTCAACTATGCAACTATTTGTGAGTTAATCTATGGATTTATTGTTTTAATATATTATTGATCATTATGAATGAATTCTTTCTTCAATGATACTATCTCATGTTGTGTCTATCTTTCTTTTTGGACTTGGTATTGATCATGATAAAATATAATATTATAGGATTAGAATAGGATAGTTTTAATTTATCTATAGATAGTTCAATTCAGTTTTAGTTAGAATTTTATTGAGGAAAACATGTCCCCAAAACTCTTTAATTGAAAACCCTTAAGTGGCAACTTGGCCCACATACTAGTCGAAAGTTCCATCTTAAATGAGAGTAGATCTAATTGGGACCTGTCATCATGCATTTTCCCTTACCTACTTGATAAGCCATTCTGACCTATCAACACAACCATAGTCAAACATAGTCACCCTTAGTCAACCATAGTCAACCATGGTCATACATAATCAGCCATTGTCAATCATAGTCACCCATGGTTAACCATATTCAACTATAGCCTTTCATGAGAAACCATAGAAAACCATGGTTAATGATGGTCAAACGTGGTCATACATTGTCTACATGGTCAACCATAGTCAACATGGTTTTCCACGGTCAACCAAAGATGACATGGTTGACCATTGTTTACCATGGTCAACTATATTCAACATGGTTGACCATGTTGACTATAGTTGACCATGTTTGATCATGTTGACAATGGGATGACTATGGCTTATTATGGTTGACCATGAAAAAATATGGTTCACCATGGTTAACCATGTTGACTATGGATGACTATGGTTTATTATGGTTCATCATGTTGACCATGGATGACATGGGTGACCATGTTGACTATGGTTTCACATGTTCACCATGGTTGACTATAATTATACAATATTATAAATTTAAGTAGTTAAATAAATATTAATTATTTAACCATAGTCAAGAGGATTAAGGTTTTCATTAATGTCATATTATGGATTTGCAAATACAAAAAAAATTTCAAGTAGTTGAACCATAATCCATCCTCGTCGTTGACATTGGTCCACAATTCTTTCTTTCATTTCTCTTCTACAAATATCTGAAAGCATGATTTCCATTCCTTATATTTTTATGGTGAGGATGATGATAGGGAAAAAATGTTTTTGTCAGTTGATCAAAGGAAGTAGGATCGGGCTCAAGTTCACTTACAGGAGTATAAAATCTCAACATATTGTCCACAATGTCATCTCTAATATCATGCTAAAATTATGGCATGTGAGGATAAGAAACTCATTAATCAATTAAACAGAATCGATAGTAGGTTTCTCTTCTGGAAAACCAATCTGAACTCCACCTGTAACAAAAAAATCTTTCCTAGTTTTTGCAAGGCTAGGTGTAGGTAGGGAGGCATCAACAACATCATATACAAAATGGGTCTTAATGAATGGACACCTTTGAAAATAAATGATATTATCTAAGGTTTCAATACTCTTTTCAAACTTCAAGCTTATATTTAACTTAATAATTGTTTTCTCAAGTTCCTTTCTTAAGGAAACAATTTCAAATTCTATATTTTTGCAGTTTTCTTCCTTTTCCTTCAGCTGTATTATCACCACTTCTTATATTCTTCTTGCCTCTTCTAATTGAATATTTAGGTTTATGATAGTATTTTTTGTTTCTTCAAGGCTCTGTGACATTTTGGCTTTTGAATCATGATTCACTTCTTTATATTTCTGCAATCGCTCCTTTTATTTAAAATTATTTTTCCTAAACTTCTTTAGTTTGATTAAGGCACACATGAGTTCTTCTTCAATATCCACTTCCCCGTCTATTTTGACATTTTCCTCTTCATTGAATCCATTGTTTCTCTCCCTTTGTCTTCATTATTTATTTCAATTCCCATAAAGAGAGTTTCTTCTCTATCACTTCTTTCACTGCTTTCTTTAGATAAGTCACTAACCCCTTTTAAGTAGAGAATGTTATTATGTTTATAAGGATTCTTGTTCTTTTCATGCTTGTACTATTTGTGGTTCTTTTGTGTTGACAATGTTTACTCCCTTTCTTTACGTTATGGTATTCTTCATCATCACTATTTTCATCCTTTTCATATGGACACTTAGCAACAAAATTCCCTACTTTTCCACAATTAAAGCATTTAAAGGGTATCTTACCTTTGTATTTTCTAGATCCCTTTCTCAGTTTTATCAAAAAATGTGTTTCCTCTACATTTGATTCATTTTCGAAGCTATCACTTTATTCATGCTTTCTTTTCTTTGTCTTCTTTGAGGCTTTGAAGGATACTTCTTTCTTTGACGAATTTTATTTCTCTATCCCCATTTCATACACCATGAGGATCCCATGTAGTTCATCCATTGTTAAGAATCAAGATACTTCATTTCTTCAACGATAGAAACTTTTGCATTAAATATTAAGGGGAGTGACCTTAACACAGTTTGTACGATCATCGATTCTTCAACCTTTTCACCAAGTCCTCTAATGGTCTTGACAATTTTGTACACATGAAGGGGATAAGATGAAACATTTTCTTCGTCTTTCATTATCAAACCCTTGAATTTCCTTCTATGAGTTTGGATCTTTTCCTTATTAACCTTGTCATCACCTTCATAGATAGTTTGAAGCTTTTCCAAAATTTATTTTTTCCATTCACAATGCATCACCTTGACAAACTTGGATTCTGATAGTCTGCAAAAGATGGCATTCATGGCTTTTGCATTATTTTCACTAGACTTATTCCCTGCCACATCTGTCGGTGGAGTTTCTAGGGATGTATAACCAATCACTATTGATTTCCAAATATCAAATCCAAGAGCCATTAGATATTTTTTCATCCTTATGCTTCAAAATGCATATTTTATTCCATCAAACAATGGAGCTTCGTTTGTGGAGAAACCTTCCTAACCGGCCATGTGTGATCCCAATATCTACCTTCTAGCAATTAGAACATTTTTGAAGGAACCCACTCTGATACCAATTGTTGAACACACACTTATACTAAGAGGCTGGGGTGAACCGGTATAACACAATTTTTTTATGCTCTCAAACATTCATCAACAATAAGAAAATAAGAACATATGAGATCTATCAACTGTAGGACATGGAACACAAGATTTACGTGGAAACCCTTTCAATAGAAAACCAAAAAAATTCTCTTTATAATTATTTATAGTAACCAACCTATTGTTACAAATATTTGTAGGCACCAACCTACTAGAGACACCAATCCCCATTGGTACAAACCATGGTAGGGAGAAACCTACTCTTGCATATCTTCGTAGACACCATTCTATTAGAGACACCAATCCCCACCACTAAGAACCAAATTAGCAAGAGAAACCATTCTCTTTGTTTGAGAATAACCAAAATTTAAGTTATAACTTTCACATTAATTTCATTGAGTCTACTTGCTAATTTTTCCTTCATCAGGTCTGACCAAAATTTGAATTTCCAAATGCAATTTATGGCAACTTTCACAAAGCTTGTTGTTTTTGGAATCTTCCCAAGAAAATACTTTTACAACATGAAACATATTCAATTTTTAAAATAGGATTATGAAATTTTTACATACAATACTTCTATATGTTACCTCAGATCGCTGAAAATTTCACAGACCGAAATGTCCCAGAAAGGAAGTTATAGCAAAAATGCCAAAATGACATGTTTGAAACATATTTTAGGACCATTTCAAAACCCTAAATTAAACAAGGAATATCTTAGAAATTGTAGCAAACCAAATTTTGAAATTTTTACTTGAGGTACTTCTATATGTCACCTCAAATCCTTAAAAATTTCCTAGTCTGAAAAGTCCTAGAAAATAAGTTATAGAGAAAATTTCAAATTGACCTGTTTGAAATCGATTTTAGGACAATTCGCAAACCATATCTTCCACAACTCATATCTCATAAAGCGTGGAAAAAAAAATCTGAATTTTTTACCTGAGGTACTTCTGTATGTCTCCTCAGAACCCTAGAAATTTCATAGTCTGAAAAGTCCCAAAAACGAAGTCATAGTGAAAATGAAAAAATGACCTGTTTGAAATTGATTTCAAGACCATTTAGAAACCCTAACTTCCACAGGGCATATCTCATAAAGTATAGTGAACCAACGTTTCAAATTTTTACCACATGTACCCAATGATATTGTATATATCTCCTCAAAGTTTTATGGTCTAAAATGTCCCAGAAAATAAGTTATCACAAAAATTCCATGATGACCTGAAACTAATTTTGCAACTCTCCCCTTTTGGAATGATATTCAATCTTTGCTCATCCACTTCTTCAAATGTTATTACATTTTTCACCCACACACTTTATATCAATACTTTATCTTTTTATAATTCATCATAACCCTT
>ML789403.1:283402-293507 GCA_009831015.1 Picea engelmannii
CACACTTTATATCAATACTTTATCTTTTTATAATTCATCATAACCCTTTACAAAGAGACATGTTAATTCAAAAAGACACGACACCCATTAATTAAATAATTAATTCCTCTTTTTTATTTCACTTTTCTAAATACCATGGGCTTTATAGTTTTTCATGGTAAAGAGGTAAATTAAAAATATATCATATTCATTCATAGTCAACATGGTCTTCCATAGTCAACCATTATCTACCCTATTCAACCATACTCAACCATGGTCAACCATAGGCAACTGTGGCCAACCATAGCCAACCTTTGTCAACCATAGTCAACCATGGTCAAGATGGGAAACATGGTTCTTTCAAGGAAAATCCCCTACAGGACTGGGTTATGCTACAACGTACATGATCCAGATTTATGAGAATAAAAAAATGAAACCACAAATTTATGAAATTAACAGAGAGACATAGTGAAAAATAACAAAGATACAGTAAAAATTGATTTCTATTAAATAAGAAATGTGCTGAAAAATATAAAATGCAGATTGAAAACAAGCTTGCTAGAATGGTGGCAGCTTACCTCTAAGAATAGATGTGACAGCTACGCTCATTCACAAATAAATCAACACAATGAGGCTCTGAAGGCATTTTTACAATAAATATGAATGCTAAATCCCTACATATAAAAAAACCTAACCCTAAGAGATGAAGCACCAAAAGTCATGTGGGCCCCGTTGGGGTAAGTTAGTACATTAACTTCCCAGGGTCGTAACTTTTACATATGATCTCCATTTAGGGAACACGATAGCTCATTGGAAAGTTATTGACAAGGATATTAATTTAGGGGGATCAATGAGTTCCTTTGACCATCATTGATGTGTCTCATGATCGTGAAAAAACGTCGTTTAGGCCCTCAAAATGGCCCCCGAAGTTCAAGAAATGAAAAACTGCTAAAAATAGTAAGTTGCCAGAAAACTGTTTTGAGCCAGTTGGACAAGGTGGGTGTCCACTGAGATCCTCCTGGATCAACACAAATGACCATAAATAAAACAAATTCCCAAATATAACATGAAACAAATATATAATAACTAATTTCAAAAGAAATAACTAATTATAGGGAGGAAAATAAAGACTAACTCAACCAGAGTCCTATGGTTGATGTCATTTCTAATTGTTGTAGTATTTTCTCTCTTTTCCAACAACTTCTCTACAACCTACAAAAAACTTAAAGACACAAGCATATACAAAGAGGTAGTTATACTAATAACTGCATGTTATGCTAATGAAATATAATGGTTTGATCTCAACAATTAGTATTCTACGAAACATATATGAAAAGATTGAAAACAAAACATTAAAAACAGGATAGATTTTGAAGGAAAGAGTTTATATATTTACTCAATAGTTAAGTGGTTACATATTTATACTTTTCATGTGTGACACTACCTTTTCAAATGAGATCCCAGGTTCCTCCACCCTTCCTCCTGCTATACGGGTTGGTTTTGACTCTAGATTTACCATAGACCCAAAGAGAATATAGAGGGAAACTCTTGGAAATAATGGTTGGTGATCAGGAAGGGGATGAAAACAAGGGTTTCCAGGTCAAACTAGTAGAAACAAGGATGTACAAGGGTTTATAGAATTGACATGAATAACCAAATAGGTGTTTTCTTTGGGAGTGCAAAGAATCATTACTTGTCATTACCTCTATCCTTGGACAAAATGCTCCTTTTATGCGGTCTCTAGTTGGTTAGAGATAGTTGAGCATGGGTAAAAGGATTTAGGAAACTAACCAAGCCTATAAATCACCATTAATTAAGAATAATTATATTTTTTTAGGAATTTTATGACATGTACGTGACTGTCCCTTAACTGGCCTGCATATATGCGAGTTCCAGAACTATGAGGCCACGCACATCTTCCAAAAAAGTATTTTTTATAAGTTCTCAAGGAGGCATGGGGAAGAGTAGTCTGTAAATAGGATAGGGACGAGGCCAATAATATTTTAAATGCTTCAAAGGTGGAAATTGATGCTATAACAGATGCCCCCTAATATGTGAGGTTAGAAGAGAAATTGATGAACAAAATACATTATAAGTCTTCAAAGAGCAGTGTTCCAGGGTGAAGGTCACCATAATCCAAAATAAGAACAACAACCAAACACAAAAACAAGTTAGAATACTTAATACCCAAGGAGGGCATACCCATGCTTAGGTGTGATGATAAGCATGACCACCAATCAAGTACACCGTGGATCCATGTTAAATGTATATATAGAAAGTAGTGATCATGGCCACAAAAAAGATACATGGTGGATCCATGTCAAACATATATCATGGCCACGAAAGAGATGCATAGTGGATTTATGTCTTAAAATTAGTGAAAGATATATGGAGGAAAGATAAATATGATTGATCTTTCATGAGTATTGATGTGAGGAGTGGTACTACTCAGTCACAACTCGGGAAGAAACATAAAAAGGGTGAGGCTAATACATTCCCGAGGTCTTCAAATCAATTGTTGTGGTATGATTCTACATTGTGGGAATAAAGGAGTTGAATTCAAGCATAATGAAACACAATTTGATTATCATTCATTGATGGATATCATTAACAAATGTCACACAACCTACCGATAATGATAATTGGTGTTAAGGTACCTAGTATAATCTAACAAGTGTGAATATAGGTTCTGATGTCAAACATTTGGTAAAATATATTGATCAGGGGGAATCAATGTATTCCCACTGTCAACAATGAGGGAAACTGCCACTAATGACTACAAGCCCCAAGGTACTAATAATGACTCTAGATCCCTATCCCAAAGCAAGATATGTTGAATTCTATAAGAAGAGATCGACTGGAAGGAGGGAATTAAGGCATCCCCCATCATCCAACATGAGGATTAGTAGAAGGAAAAAAGGTTTGGAAGGACTTGGATGAAGGATTCCAAGGACCACCATGAAGTATGTCACATGCATGCACTAGATGTAAATAGTACATGACAAATACCCTCTGAATAACATCCAATAATTAAGACTGCAGAAAAAGGTGAGGAAACCACCAATGGAGACAAATGGAATCCATGGTACTACATGAATTCCGATGTGAAAACAATGTTATTTCCATCGAACATAAGAGAAACCACTCATTCAGTGACCAATGATGGAATGTTATTTATTGAGCACAAGGTTACCTAGAAATGATGTAAATAGGCCCATAGTGGAACTCTAGGCCAAACCCTCAGAGAAATTTGTCGTAGTTGATAAGAAATTGACCCACTTGCAGGAAGTCAATGTGGACCTTCCATACCAACATAAGTATAGGAAAATGATACTCTTGATTCTGATATGTACTTGATGTTTAAATTTCTCCTACTCAATACTCGACAATTATCTCAAAACAAAATCATTTTATATACTAAAATCAGAGGTGAGTAATCAACTAAACATGTAGCGAAAGAATAAATAAGGAAACTAAATAAAACACATAAGAACACCAAAGTTTTTGGGTATAAACCCCTTGAAAAAAATTGAATGGAAAACCAGTGCTCATAATGATTTTATTATGCTAAAACTAGGGCTTCTGTAATAGAGATAATGGTCAACCAAGAGAAATACAATTCCAAACTAACCTGAAAGGTTATGACCTGATGTACGACTGTTTTTGGAATGATTTTTGTGGCATATGTGATTCTCCTTATTTTTAATCGTGTATATATGTGATTCTCCTAATTGTGAATCATGTATCTGTATGAAAAACTTGTACGACAAGTTTCATATGATCTAACACTCTCCTATTGCTTTCTCAAACTGAAACCCACCTATGTAAGCCTATGTTCTCTCTTCTCCTTGAATTGATCTCTAGTTGGAATTACTTCTCCTTCCCTATCCAATATCTCCTTGAATGTTTCAAGTGTATTTCAAGTGTCAAATGTCTTTCTCCTTCACCCTAGCCTTGCTTTTATAATCATGATTTATAATCCATTTTTAATCTCAAAAGTGATCTACGATTGAGATTACTTCTCACACTCACTTGATATTTAGATTACATGATGCATGATAATTACTTTTAGCATGTTTATTAAATAACTCAATTAACTAATTACATAATTAGTTAATAAAAGTAATTTTCTTTAATAATTCCTTTAATTAAAGTAAATTCAAGAGTAGAAGGCTTTGGACGATTTCCACACTTCTAGATACATAGACCCGTGCGAAATTTTTTATCTAATGATACCACTAAAATAAACACTCCATCTTAGCAAAGAAGGTATTTTCCAAAGAGCCACATCGAACTAGTTCTGCCTTCGACTCTAGCACGATGTCACACACATAATCCTGCATACTAGAATTCCTCCAACCCTTGTGGTCATCTACTCCCTGAATACTGGAAGTCTCTAAATTGATGATGCTACATATAAATTCCATGAAGTTTGGAAACTTCTTCAAATTTATTATCTCCCTCAATGTGCTCCTAGAATCTTCTTTCTCTTATGAATCCATTAATTTCATCTCGTACCAACTCGGTCTCTCGACATAACTAGAAGGGGATAACTCCCTCTTCTCCTCTGATGGTTTACTCACCACACTGGAAATTTTTGAAATCTACTCATCCTTCGATCATTCACCCTTCAAATCCTCCTTCTCTTCATCCTCCATCACTAACATTGATCCATGATCCAAGATCCCCTTGGAGCTTCATACAATTTGGCCCAACAACCTATATAACCAACCCTCTTAGACACCAATTCTCACTGTTGTGTTAGGGATAGATCCCTTTGAAAAAATGAGTACTTTCCCTCTCTAAAAAGTAACTACAAAACCCATGTCCTCCAAAACCGAATCTGAGAGAGAGTTCTTCTTCAGTTATGGTACATATAACACATATTCCGCCTCCAAAATCCCTCCTGAGTCGAGTTGGAATCTGATTGTCCCAACTCCTTCTACACCACACTTGGCATGAGTGCCAAGCTCAACATGTAAACATGATTCCATATGTGACCAACTAGTGAAAAAATCATGTGTCCCTATCATGTGATGAGAATACCCATTGTCCAAGTACCGCATGCTCCTTGAGTAGGTGTTGGTAGATAGACATGAAAACATTGAGAATTCATTCTCAAAATTTGTTGCAAACTCATCTAGCTATGTCTCTATTGATGTTGTTGTTTACATCTTTACTTTCCTCTTCTTCTCTAGACACTATGATGCATATCTCCCAAACTTGTGGCATGTGAAGAACTTGATTTTACTCAAGTCCTTCTTTCCTCGATTTGAGGTTGAATCCTCACTGTTACCCTTCTTGTTGGAACCCTTTCCTTTTCCCTTCCTTGTCTAACTGACAAGGGAAAGGTTCTCCTCTTCTTCATCTTCCTATTGGCCACTCTTAGACTCGTCCCAAGTCTCTTCTTGGATGAAATCATCCCAAAGTCTCTACCAATCTAGGATATTTTCCCAGGCACAAACTCCTTTGAAAAATGATTCCCACAACTTGGGAAGACCATTCAGTACCATATTCATGATCTATGCATCCTTAATTTTCTCCCCTATGGATGAAATATGATCACATACATGTGTGATCCTCATGATATAGTTGGTAACATTATCTGATCTAGACATCTAAACCGATCTGATTTTATTCCTTGAGACCATCTTCCTATTCATGTTGTTTCTTTGGAATAAACTTACCAGGGAATAAAAAATCTCTTTGGTCATATTCTTGTCATTTATGTTAGGGATTAGATGATCCTTTACTGAATCTAGGACCGTTTCTTCTTTGATCTCCTTCTTGTTGTGAGCATCTAAAGCTGTCAGATCTTTCAGAGGAGTAACTGTTTTATCCACTAACTCCCAAAGTTCATACTCCTTCAATGCCAAATTCACTCTTTCTTTCCAATATAGGAAGTTGGATGCTCCATCAAATATTTCCTCAAATATCAACGATGTTTCTTCCATCCCTAAGACCTAATAAACTGCCCTGGAAATAACCTGCTACTGGAAAATTTCCCCTGTGCTGACTTGTATGTCTTATATACAATTTTCAACACTAGAAAATGCATATATATGTGATTCAACACATTGAAAATAACGTATGTACGTGATTCAACCCACTGCAAATCATGTATGTACATGACTCAATCCATTTCAAATCACATATGTATGTGACTGTATCTTCTGTGAAATGTGTATGCTTTTGTACACCTACAAAAACCTATCCCTTCTTCGGTATGACTATTTCCCTAAAAATCCATCCTTCAATTTCCTTATATTGGTTATGAATCTGAGACCTAGCTTCCCTTCAAAGAACCTACTTTGATACCATGTTGAATTTTCTAGCAGATCCAACCCCTTGGTATGCTCTAATACCATGTTGATTTTCTAGCGGATTCAATCCTTGGTATGTTCTAATACCATGTTGAAATTTATCCTACTCAACACCTGACAATTAGTTAAAAAAAAATAACTTTATTTACTAAAATCACAACTGAGTAATCAACTAAACATGCAACAAAAGAATAAATACGGAAACCAAATCAAACACATAAGAACACCAAAGTTGTTGGGTATAGATCCCTAGAAAAACCCCGGAGGAAAAACCAATGCCGAGAATGATTTTATTATGCTAAAATCAGGGCTCCCGTAATAGGGATAAAGGTGCACTAAGAGAAATACAACTGCAGACTAACCTAGTAAGGCCTGACCTATTGTACGACCCATTCTGACATGCTTTTCGAGGCATATGTGATTCTCATTCTTGTGAATCACATATATATGTGATTTTCCTCACTGTGAGCCACATATCCATACAAAAAGTTTCATACAATATGACACTCTTTGTGGCTTCCTCAAGTTGAAGACCACCTGGTAAGCCTCTATTCTCTATTCTCCTTGACTTGATATCTAGATAAAATTCCTTCTCCTTCCCTATCCAAGATATCCTTGAATATTTCAAGTGTCTATCAAGTATCAAGTGTGTTTCTCCTTCACCTATCCTTTCTTTTATAATCGTGAGTTACAATCTATTTCTAATCTCAAAAGTTATCTACAGTTGAGATTACTTCTCAGACTCACTTGAGATTTAGATTACATGTTGCATGCCAAGTACTTTTAGCATGTTTCTTAAATAACTAAATTAACTAATTACATAATTAATTAATAAAATCAATTTACTTTAATAATTACTTTAATTAAAGTAAATTCAAGAGTAGAAGGATTTGGACTATTTCCACACATCTATACACATAGACCTATGCAGAAATACATGTCTAATTCTACCACTAACATCAACACTTGACAGGGGAAGGCCGACTTGCAAAGTCAAGGAATTTTGTGGAATGGCTGACACATGCTAAAACTTCCTCCGAAAAAGAACATGACACAATATGTGACTTAGGAAGAATGAGATAAAAATGATCATTGACATAGGTTTGTGATGCAGGAGGAAATGACACACTCTCCATAGTGATTGGAAGAATAACTAATTGGAGGAGTAAAACTCTATTTAACTGGTTCAGTTTCTTAAAGTCATACTAACCCAATCTGTTGATATTAGACTCAAAACTTTATGTTCTTTTTTAAAGGAGACTCGACTGTTGCCAATAATGGTGAAGAAGACTCATTCCTACACTTTTTTTTTTTTTTTTTCATATTAGAAATCCTGAAAAAAGAATAAAATAATGCTAAAATACATGAAGGAAACGAGTATTGTGGGAAAGAAAACCAGTTCCAAGGGCATGGAACATACCTATGATCAATGTAAGGAATAATGTGTAGGATATGGACATTTAGGGGAATGTTTCCTCCTAAGATACAAGTGTCAAATTTCAATGGAAAAATATGCAAGGATAGTAACTGATCATAATTCATGAGAAAATGGCTAAGAAAAATCATGTTGAGGCTGGCATTAGGCTCAAAAGCGCAAGAAACCAAATGCAATGTTGTATTACAACTTAACACATAAGTATGGGAGCCTTGCAGGTAAATAGATAGAATAATATTGAGAAGAATATGAGGTTTTAATGCAATGACATGGCGGGATTAACAAGACTCTTGAGCCTAAGAAAAAAATATTTAGCGTGGGAACCAAAAGGAAAAGAGGGTGCTAACTAATATTCTCATGATGATAGTCTCTACCATAAATTGAACGACACTTTTATCAGTTGGGAAGGTTTGTATCACCAATAAGTGGGGTTGACCCTAAGGAAAATGTATAATGGGTCATTGATAATGCAAAAATGCAAGGCGTAATGAACCTGACCTATATGCTAGTGAGAGAAAAATTACCTGAAAGAGTCATTAAAAGCGGACTAGCAGAAACTAGAAGTAGTATTATAAATATCCTCCCTGCAAAATCTCAACTCAAATGGTTATTTTTCTCAATAAGTATGATCCATTAGGCATTTTAAGGACTAAAAATGACAAAAATTATATAAAAGTGGGTTGAAATATTCTAAATTATGGAAAATAACCCAAAATTCATTTCATTTAAGTTTTTACCAAATTTAGTAAAAAAAGGTGGGAAAAGTTTATGAACTTCCAACGATCATAACAGGAGCTATACATCATATTTATTCATGATCAGAACCAAGTAAACAAGCTCTGATCTCTAGACTTCCTTTCTATCCAAGTCTTTTGCATTTTCCTGAAATTCTTTTGTTTTCATTTTTCATTTTGAAAATAGTTGGGCTTGTACATGCCCATGCTTGGGATGGGGTGCGTATACCCCATCATATATGTGAGGGACCTTAACGATGGATTCTTATGTACGCACCTGTCACCAAAGGCTCCCATGTTTATGTCCAAAAAGAAGGAAAAAATGATGCAAAAAAATTCTTAGCTGGTTGCAAAGTTGCAAAAATGGTTATAGAGTAGTGGGAATGAGAACATGAAGAGGTTCAAAAATAACTTGATGATAATATGGAGTATTTAAAGGTTCCTTAGCGTTGTGGGTTGAGAAAATTTTATGACTGTCCCAATATGAAAGCACACAAAATATTGTTGTAGTTGTTGATTGGTTACTGGAACCCAGAAGAAAATGCTTTCATGCTAAATGGTCAATCCTTGACTATCAAGGTAGAGGACAGATACTTCATTACTTATTTATCCCACCAAGGAGATGTGGTAAATATCCAAACTCGAGGGGGAATTGGGATGACCATAGAATACTACATAGCATCATATTGTAAACCTAGTACACAATAGCTTGAGAGTCAAATCCTATTTCAAAACATAGAGGATTTGAGTCTGAAGGTGATCATGTAGACTATCACCAAGATTGCAGGGTCTTATGCATTACGCCAAGCATCCCAACCAAAGATGTTTTACGTAGTGGAGTTTCTTGACCCAATGATATATGAATGGAGCACCTCTTTGCTTCAGAGCATGAAAAAACGACTGGATGCAAGACAAGAAGGATGAATAACTACATATATGGAATTATCTTATGTTATTTCTTCAAGAGAGAGTTCCCACAATTATCCCATGATTTTATATGCCACCAAATAAACTCACGGAACCATGCTTACTACGATGGTCCGCAATGATACAAAACTTAGGAGGTGGGAGCATACTTTATGCACATGATGATGATTTTTTAAAGTGGTGGGAGTGTCAGATCATTTTTATAGATGACTATCCCTATGAGGGGATACGTTTTACGCATGATCCAGACATGCACGTGCCTCCTAGTGGTGTGATGGGGGAGATAGGTAAGAAAATTTTCAATATTCAATATTATTTCATTTTTATTTCATTTTAAATTGTTTTAAGAAGTATAACAAAAATATTTTTGTTATGTATGGAAACTAACAAAACATTGTGAAAGAGCAGATATTAGACCAAGATGGTTAGAGGGGTACCCTCATCACTGACGCAGGGGATGTGGTGAGGCCCAACCAAGTGCGGATGTTTCTCAAATGGAGCATACTTTACAAAACGTTCAACGGAACTTGGACCGCCTTACAAAATAGATTCCCATGGTGTATATCAAGGACCTACCAGAGTAGATGCAATGACAAGTCGTCGGTGTCCCACGAGCATGGGTATGACTTTTATAACATCTAGTCAATGTCGTATATATATATACATTGACTAGATGTTATAAAAGTCATACCCATGCTCGTGGGACA
>ML789403.1:293815-304704 GCA_009831015.1 Picea engelmannii
TATATATAATTATGAGTTGGTGTCTAGCTTGGCCATGACCTTAAAAATATATTATTATTATTATTATTATTGTTATTATATATGTGAAAAATTTCAATCCAGTACATAGTTAACGTATGAATTTGATACAAAATTTTCACTTCTAAATGTTGGGTATGTGTTATAGTCTTTGCACGACTAGTTTTTTTCCTCGAGAAACATGTCATATTTTTGCCTCATTTTTCATGCCGCTTCAATTTTCATGTCCATTGTCTGGCATTTTTTCAGCACATGGTTTTTTCTGATGGTTTTCTATTTATAGTCAAAGAATTAGGGTTGTTGACTAATCCAGGTCATTGGGTTAGGGTTTTGGATGTTGTTGGCTCTTATATGTATATTGTATTGTAAACAATGTAACACTATGAATGAATATAGAATATGTTGGTTTTCTTTGTTTGGGTTTCCAGGGGAAAAATATCTATGTAATGTGTGTATTTTTCATTGTATCGTTTATGTTCTTTTATTGAAAATTTGTTTGCAGTAAAATATTGTACAAGGTTAAAATCTACATTTGGTATTAGAACTTTGTTGGCTTCAGGGGGATGCCTTTATGGTCAAGGGATTGGCTTGAGAATGTGATAAGAATTGTTATAGTGGGAGATATATGGTATTGATTCTTCAGGTGAAGAGAAATGGCGAGAAGTTTGAAAATGGATATCAAGAAGTTTAATGGGAAAAGTTTTGAGTTGTGGAAGCTCAAGATGGAAGGTTTATTGGTGGACAAAGATCATTGGATTGTGGTGGATTCATATACTGCACCTACAAGAAATTCAACAAATGATTGGAAAATTTTGGATCGGAAGGCGAAGAGCACAATCCGATTGTGTCTCTCAAATTCAATATTAATAAATGTGTCAGAGGAAGCTACAGGAAAGGATTTATGGGATAAGTTGGGGAAGTTGTATCGGTCTAAGTCCCTAGTAATTAAACTATTTTTGAGAAAGAAGATGTATAACCTAAGGATGAGAGATGGAGACTCGGTGGCCAAGAATTTGAATGCCTTCAATATTGTGGTAAGTCTATTAGTATATGTTGAGATTAAAATTTCAGATGAAGATAATTATATTAGTTTGTTGTGCTCTTTACCAGACTCGTGGGATAGTATGGTTGTGGCCATAGGTAGTAATACAACTTCCTTGAATTTTGATTAAGTGGCCTCATCCTTATTGTCGAAGGAAATGAGATGGAAGAACATGGAAGGACAGAGCACAGATGCATTATTTGCAAGAGGACACTCCTAGAAAAGAAATAGATCTAAGTCCTCAAGTGGGAGATGTAAGTCTAAGGGTATATCTAAATCTACCAAAAATTTTGTAAAGGTGGGATGGAGATGTGGAAAGAAAGGCACTACAAGAAGTAGTGTAGGTCCAAAATTGAGAAAAATAAGGGATTTGAAGAAGCTCTTTCTACAAAAGAAAAGACCTCCAAGGAAGAAGGAGGGGATGTGTACTTGTCTTCTTCAAGCACACATGTAGATCATGAGGCATTGTTGGTTGACTCAGGTGCATCCTTTCATATGAATCCCCACAGGGAGTGGTTCTGTGAATATGAAAGGTATGATGGAGGTAATGTTTTCCTAGGTGATGACTCAACAACCATAATCATAGGATGAGGAAAATTCAAGTTGAGGCTCATAGATGGAAGGATTAGAAAACTACCTGGTGTTCTGCACATCCCAGGTTTGTCCATAAATTTTATTTTTGTAAGTAAAATGGACGATGTAGGGGTAAAAGCAATATTTGAAAAGGAAACTTGCAGGATGGTTTGAGGAGCAATGGTGTTGCTGAAGGGAGTTCGGTTTGGAACTATGTATAAGATGCAAGGAAGCACTATTAGTGATGGTTGTAATAGTTCCATTATTCCTGATATTGGATTTGAAGAAGAAAGAACTCCTACAATCTTTAGAGAAAAGGTTATGTTGTGGCATCAAAGACTGGGGCATATCGGATAAAAGGGTCTTCGATTGCTACACGGTAAAGGTATGGTTGCAGGTATGTCTAATTTCTCTTTGGATTTTCATTTCTATGAACATTGTGTATATGGGAAGCAAAATTGGGTAAGATTCCCCTCTGGTGCAATAAGGGAAGAAGGAATTTTATAGCTAGTTCACGGTGATGTGTTTGGACCTGTGTCAGTTCCATCATTGGGAAAATTTGTGTACTATGTCTCATTTATAGATTACTTCTCTAGGAATACTTGGATATATTTCCTCAGGAAGAAATATTAAGTATTTGATAGGTTTAAAGAGTTTAAGGCTCTTGTTGAGAATCAAATAGAGAAAAGAATTAAGGTGTTGAGGACAGATAATGATAGAGAGTTCTACGGGAATGAATTTGAAGAATTCTGTAAGAAGTGTGGTATAGAAAGGTAGAAGACTACTCCATGTACACCTCAACAAAATGGAGTTGTAGAAATGATGCACAAGACATTGATGGAAAAATCAAGGTGCATGCTCAGTGGTGTCGGGTTAGGGAAAGAATTCTGGGTAGAGGCAGTGGGTACTTCATGTTACTTGGTCAACATATCACCCTCATCAACAATGGATGAAAATACTCCACAAGAGGTATCGACTGGTAGGAAACCTTCTCTCACACATCTCAAGGTATTTGGTTGTGAGGCCTATGTTCATGTTCCAAAGGAAAACATGAATAAGCTAGATAAGAAGGCTGAAAAGTGTATCTTTATTGGGTATAAAGATGGTCTCAAAGGTTATAAGATTTGGAACCCAAAAACTAAGAAGGTGTATAGCCGAGATGTTGTATTTAGATAAATGAAGGATGTTGTTAAACAGGAATTCCTACAAAGCAAGGAAGAACCAGAGAAAATAGAGTTTGATTTAAAGGATGATGAATCAGAATCTATAGAAGAATGTGAATTAGAAGAAGAAGATCCTCATACTCCAGTATTGAGGAGATCGATTCGAGAAAGAAGGATACTGGAAAGGTATACTCTGTTTGATTTTTGTTCAAATTTTTCTTTGTCTATTACTGATAATGATCCTAGAACTATCAGGGAGGCAGTGAATTCAGAGGATGGAAAGATCTGTAAAAAGGACATGGATGAAGAAATGGAATCCTTGGATAAGAATGGGGCTTGGGATCTAGTGGAGTTTCCAAGTGGAAGAAATACCATTGGTAACAAATGGGTATTTAAAAAGAAGTTCAATTCATAAGGAAAATCAAAGAAATACAAAGCTCAGTTAGTAGCAAAGGGTTATTCCCAGGTTGAGGGAATTGATTTTGGTGAGATTGTTTCTCCTGTTGCCAAGTTAAATTCTATAATATTTCTATTATTTGTTGCTTATGACTTTTATTTTTAAGTAGAATAGATGGATGTGAAGACAACATTCCTACATGGGGATATGAAAGAAGAAATATATATGAAGTAGCTAGAAGGCTTTGTTGTGAATGGAAAGAAGGAGCTGGTATGCAAACTGAAAAATTCCTTGTATGGTTTAAAAAAATCACCAAGGATGTGGTATCAAAATTTTGATACTTATATGTTGGTACTTGGCTTCACAAGAAGCAAGGAGGATCACTGTGTGTATTTTAAATTAATTGGTGATCATTTGATTTATTTGATCTTGTATGTGGATGACATGTTGCTAATAGGAAACAACAAGGAGATTATCTAGAATGTGAAAACTCAATTGTACTTTGAATTTGACATGAAGGATCTTAGTGCTTGAAATTTCATTTTTGGAATGGAAATTAAAAGAGATCGAAAAAAGAGGAAACTCTAGTTAAATCATAGAAAATATGTTGAGACAATATTACAGAGGTTTAATATGCAGGAATGTAAACCGGTCAAGGTCCCTATTCCTATTGGTGTAAATTTATATGCGGATCAGTGTCCCAAGACATAGGGAGAGGAGGAGGAAATGTCTCGTGTTCCATATGCGAGTAAAATTGACAGTTTGATGTATGCAATGGTCTGTACTAGACCGGACATTACACATGCAGTGGGAATTTTGAGCAAGTATATGTCAAAACCAGGGAAGGAGCATTGGAAAACAATAAAACTGGTTTTCAGGTATTTACGTGGCACTACTAGCTATGGATTGTGTTACCAAGGAAGACCAGGATTGGACAGAGTGTTGGACATACATGGCTTTGTGGATGCAAACCAGGCTAGAGATCTAGATTGTAGGAGATCTACAAGCGGGTATGTGTTTAACCTGTCTGGAGTAGTAATCAGTTGGATGAGAAAAAGATAGGCTATAGTGGCACTTTCAACTACAAAATTTGAATACATGGAAGCCACTCATGCAAGTAAGGAATAATTATGGTTACAAAGATTGTGTTCAAGTATCGGGTTGGTACAACAAGCTGTAAGGATAGATTGTGACAGACAGAGTGCAATTTTTTTGGCAAATAACTCGACTTATAATTCAAAGAAAAAGAATATTGATATTCAATATCACTTTGTGAGATACATGGTTGAAGAAAAGAAAGTGGTTTTGATGAACGTGGACAATTTGAAGAATGTTGCAGATTCATTAACAAAATCTGTGAGCATTGAGAAGTTCTCCTGGTGTAGAGGATCCATGGGAATTGTTGCCCTGGATTGTTGTCTATGTAACCCTAAAACCCCATGTATGCAAAGAAAACAATAAGTGATATAATTTTGGGTATGTGTTATATTCTTTGCACGACTAGTTTTTTTACTCGGGAAACATGTCGCATTTTTCCTTGTTTTTCGTGTCCATTGTCGGGCAATTTTTCGGCACATAGTTTTTGCCGATGGTTTTCTATTTCTGATTAAGGAATTAGGGTTGTTGAATAATCCAGGTCATTAGGTTAGGGTTTTGGATGTAGCTGGTTGTTATATGTATATTTTATTGTAAACAATGTAACACTATGAATGCATATAAAATATGTTGGTTTTCTCGGTTTGGGTTTCCGGGGGAAAAATCTTTGTGTAATGTGTGTATTTTCCATTGTATCTTTTATTTTATTTTATTGAAAATATGTTTGCAGTAAAATATTGTACAAGGTTAAAATATACACTAAAAACATGAATATAAGTAATATAATTAAAATATCATTCCAAGAGACATACTCGCAGGAGTCATCGGAGCAACGTGGGGTCATGCACACACTATCAACCATTTAGTTGCAACACCACCAATTTGGAATCTAGGTGAACTTATAAATATAATAGACCCTTGGAAATAACATCTCTTAGGATCTCAATCACGACGTTATACTCAATCACATTGTTCGTTGTTGGCCCTAGATAAGCACCACTAGATACCACAACTTGGAGCTTGGGAGAATAAATCACCCATGCAACGAAAGTAAGGTTTTGAGTGTGACGAATTGCACCATCCATGAACCCAACATGGATCATATATTCCATCAAAATCTGCCAATCAAGCAGAAGCACCATAA
Organism: Picea engelmannii; assembly: GCA_009831015.1. Lineage (NCBI taxonomy): Eukaryota > Viridiplantae > Streptophyta > Pinopsida > Pinales > Pinaceae > Picea > Picea engelmannii. The sequence goes on from ML789403.1 coordinate 299,248, forward strand.
AAAATCGGAGATAAAAGAGACAATACTAAAACTAGAATCTATATACAATAAATACAAAGGGTAAATGCATGAGAAACATTGCTCCATCGTTATACCTCTTGATATAGATCCCCTTATTGGGCTCCGAAAACACATTACCCTCGTAATCGAATAACTCATAATCTCCTTTTTTAAGGGCATGCCTCACGATGTAAAGACTGTTCCACATTGGATTGAACTCGCATGCGCCTAATGTGTCCTTATCCTAATTATAAAATAGAACAAGGTCACCCTCAAAAAATACCCTTGGGTGGATAGATTTGTCATATTGAGACTTGAAATGTTTCTTATGTGTTTCATTCATGGTGGAAACATCACAATTCTTCTCATCTAGGTTCTCTAACAGAACAAGACGCACTTCTAAATATGTTGTGTCAGGAAGAAGCTTGATCACAATATTTAATGAAGAAATCTCACATTCAATAGGAATGAATTCTTCAACCTGTGAATAAGCTTGATAGATGAAAAATCGATAGCAATCTTGACTAAGGTATGATATGCCCATAATGTTGGGTAAAGCATTAAATTCTAATTATACTTACTCTTATTGAGAGTCTGTTGAAGTATGGTCTTGAGAGACTTGTTTACAACCTCTACTTGACCATTAACCTGCAGATAATAAGGAGACACATGCTCCTTTTTAAATCCCAATTTCGATGCCAACTTAGACATCATTTGGTTTTGAATGTGACTGCCATGGTTAGTGACAATCTCTCTCATGATCAATGACAATCTCTCTCGAAACTCCGAACATGGTGATAACCTAATTGAACAAAAAAAAAGTTGTAGTCTCACTGTCGTTGGAAATATTAGGCATGGCCTCTACCCACTTCATAAAGTAGTTGATGACCATGATGATGTAACAATGCCCCCTGGCCAACGATGGGTTGCACATAGTGAAATAAATTCCCCACTTTGTAAATTGACCAATGATGATGACAGGGAACAACAAAGAAATGTGTGCACACATTTTGCGAGAAAAAATATGGCAAGGATGAAACCTCTTGATCACCTCAACACAAATTTAAATATTGTCGGCCAAACGTACCCAACTCACAATATTTTTTGGGTTGTTTCCAATCCAGATAAGTGACCCCTGCATGCTCCATTATGACAATCATTTATCATGGACTCCACTTCTTCGTGGGTTACTCATGATGAAGAATCAAATCGACTCCATGATGATACAAAGTGTCACCGATGATGAGGTAATTCTTCACCTGGTGATGATTCCAACACTAACCATCCTGTGAATAATGCAGAGAAATTTTGAGAGTTTGGATATAGATAAGGATATCTTCGTACCAAGGATCATTGGAAGAAATAAGGAACAAATTTTTGTCTTGAAACGAATTCTAATCATAAATTCTTCATTCTCCCACATAAACTCCAACATTACTTCAGAGAATACCAAAGACTTCTTAGACTTAGCAGAAACAAAATCCAAGTTGAATTCTTTCAGAATGAGAATCCATTTATTGTGTTTTCCCCTAATTATGCACCATGTGAGGACATATTGAAATGGGTTGACATCCATAACAACAGTGGTTTTCCGAGGTGAAATTTAATTCGATAATCTTTGGATAGCATAAAAAACTTCCAAGGGTAGCTTCTCAATGTGTGAGCAATTTAATTTAGGCCCAATCAGACCATGACTGAGATAATAGATGACATGATCCTGTGAGTCATCAACCTATTGAACTAAAACCATATCGACTTTTTATTTTTCTGCCATGATATACATCAAGAAATCCTTATTATAGTTCGGAGGACTAAGCAGAGGGGATGAAATTATCACGTTCTTAAGTGCATTGAAGGGTCGTTGCATGAACTCATCCCAATAAAATGGGACCCCTTTCTTTAGTAGAAGCATAAATCCCTTGGTCATGTTGTCATATTTTGCAATAAAATGATGAAGGAAATTGGCCTTTCCATGGAGACTCTATTGCCGACAAATATTTTGCGGGGGTGGAAACTGAAACATTTCCTTCACCTATAATGGATCAACCATGATCCATTTGTTGGATACTATGAAACCCAACAAACTCCCCGAAATGACACAAAATATACATTTATTTAGGTTCAACCAAATACCATAATAAGGACATCTTTCAAAAACAATCCTAAGATACGTTGGGTGATCTACCTTCTTTCAAGAGAGAGAAACATGATCATGTAGATAAGCTTCAATGATATGTTTCAGATCATGGAAAGTGAATGACATGGCCAGTTGGAATGTAGCTCTATCATTTTTAAGGTCACAAAGCATTTTTCAATATGTGAAAGTCCCCTAAGGATGTATGAAAGTCATCTTGTGCAGATCCACAGGATGAATCTAAATATGAATGTATCTAGAAAATCCAACCATGAAGGAAAATATTTTTCTTCCTACACACTCATAGATAATCTGGTCAATGAAGGGTGTGGGGAATTTGTCTTTTGTAGAATCCTTGTTCAAATATCAGAAATCCATACAAACATGTATGGTTCCTTCTTTTTATCAATGAGAACATTATTTGACACCCATTCTGTGAGAGGAACCGGATAAATAAAACTTGCTTTAAGCAACTTTTCTACTTCAACCTTTATAGCTGCTACATTCTAGGGATTTACTAGTCGTAACTTTTTCCAAGCAAGTTTAGAATTTTTGTAAGTATGAATATTGTGTTTGACAATGTTGAGGTCTATACTTTGCATCTCTTCATAGGACCAGGAAAAAAAATCACATAAATATTTAAACACAAATTTATATGTGTGGATATCTTTAGGAGAACAATCTACACTGATAAAAACATTTTCATTGACGATAGGGGTTTTAGAGATATCGATCGAAATGGTTTTCAATATATTATCCATATTACCTTAAGCATAAATGTTTTTCTTTACTAGGGGTTTCATGGAATGATCGACACCTCTACTTACAACTGATCAAAACTCTCTATTTTCGAATCAATTGAGCTCAGGAAGGAAATATGATCGATGATGCATATAGTCATATAGTAATTCAGACCCTGTCATTGTCTCTATAATATATTCTTCATAAGTAAAAATAGTGTTAAGGAAATTGATGGAATTCAAAGAATTCTGAGGCCAAATAAGCTCTGAAAACTTATTATTTTTTTTCATCCATGAAGAAGTTAGATCAAAGTCTGTAGTATCTTGTTGGATTGCTTGATAAGTGATATCTACTATAGATAGTGGCATGACCATCCCAACATGCGCAACACCTTCTACCAATTCACACGGTGAGGGTAACACCCACAGATCATCAAAGTATGAAGTTCAAAACGAACCTACCTATGTAACGGGGATGGAGGGGTTCAACCTTTGGTAGTCGAACGAGGTAGCATGAATATTCAAAACTGGTGGTAAGAAATTAAAATTTCCCATGAGAAATGGATACATTCTAACACCAATGCTCTCAATTTTCATCTGATAGTTTTTTATCAACATGACCATAGATCCTGGATTTTCCATGGAGTCAGAGCGGTTGAATGACATATGGTCTACCATTCCTATCCTCCCTTCATGATGGAAGCACAAAATTTGGAAAACCAATGAGATGATAGTCGTCATTACATAGGCCCAACTCTTTCCTAACAAAAAATTATAGTCGAGCAGAACATCGACTACTTCAACTTCCACATAAATGATTTTCCCTTCTAACTGAACCGGAAAAGAGGAAATGCGACTATGCGATCTAAAGGATCATTCATCAAATGTGGTTAAAATCAATTGTTACCACTTCAAATTTCTTCTCTAAAATCGGTAATGGTTGTAGCAAACTCGTTAGGTGTCTATGTTCAAATTTCACTCTCTAACATTCCATACATTTGGAAATGTAATCAACAACATCGTTCTTCATCCCAGGAAAAAAGAATTGGCTTCTTTCTACTGCAATTGTTTTATGGTAGTCGAGATGTAGAGCATATGGAACATTATGCATTTATTTTAATACCAATTCCCTAAGTTCTCCAGAACTAGGAACATAAATTGTATGCTTATGCATAATTAATCCATGTTCCTTGATCTCATACTCTTTAATTTTATGTTGTACATTTTCTTCCTGTGAACTTTCTTTTACTTGTAGGTAATGTTGATATATAACAACAACATCCAAAAATATTCTCTTCAAATATAACTGATGCATACTAATGGTTGTAGCATGCATGATATGTATCCTTCTGTTGAGTGCATCAACAATTTTTTTTTCTTTTCCTTTGATATGCTTGATACCAAAGTCATACTCACTTAAAAATTCTAGCCATCTTGTCTGCCTGGAATTCAAATTTGGGTTTTCAAAAATATATTTCAGACCATTATGGTCTATTCTTAATTCCAATCTCCTTCCCATGAGATAACACCGCCACATATTCAATGCTTTAACTATGGCAGAAAGCTCCAAAACATATGTGGAATAATTTCACTCATGATATTTAAAATTTATGGACTCATAAATAATTACATACCCATTTTGAGTGAGGACTCCACCAAGTCCTTCCTTGCATGCATCTGTACATACCACCAAATTCTCATTTGGGTCAATACTATTTAAAATAGTTCCACTAGGAAGTAATTCTTTCAACAAATTGAAATTTTCTTCACACTCTACCGTCCATTCAAATTTAATTCCCTTCTTTTGCAAAGATGCGATGGGATGAGGAATATTAGAGAATAATTTTATAAATATCATGTATTATTTGGCTAATCCCATAAAGGATATGAATTCTGAAACATTTCTTGGTGTTGGCCATCCTATAATGGCTTCAATATTTTCAGGATCTACTGATATACCTTCTTATGAAATAATGTATCCCAAATAATGGATATGTTCTTGGTAAAAAGAAAACTTACTAAGCTTGGAATAAATTTGATGTTCCCTTAGTACTTGCAACACCAACCTCAAGTGATTTTAATTATCTTCCTTGGACTTAGAATAAATAAGTATGTCATCCAAGAACACAATGACAAACTTGTCCAAATAGTTTCTGAATATGCCATTCATTAAGCATATAAAGACGGTTGGTCCATTTGTCAGTCCAAATGGCACCACTTACAAATTCCTATTGTCCATACCTAGTTCTAAAGGTTGTCTTATTAATGTATTCTTCCTTGATTCTTACCTGATGGTATCCTGGTCTCAAGTCTATATTTGAAAATGTATTTTCCCTTCTTAGTTGATCAAAGAGGTCATAAATTCTGGGTAGAGGGTATTTTTTATTCAAATTTGATTTATTTAGCTGTCTAAATTCAATACACAGTCTCAATATTCCATCCTTGTTTTTGATAAAGAGTATTTGTCCTCCCCAAGGTGAAACACTTGGGCATATGTACTCTTTCTTCAACAATTCTTCCAGCTACATTTGTAATTATTTTCATTCTAGTGTACTCATTTTGTAAGGAATTTTTTTATAACAG
>ML789403.1:308573-324735 GCA_009831015.1 Picea engelmannii
AAGATGTATAACCTAAGGATGAGAGATGGAGACTCGGTGGCCAAGAATTTGAATGCCTTCAATATTGTGGTAAGTCTATTAGTATATGTTGAGATTAAAATTTCAGATGAAGATAATTATATTAGTTTGTTGTGCTCTTTACCAGACTCGTGGGATAGTATGGTTGTGGCCATAGGTAGTAATACAACTTCCTTGAATTTTGATTAAGTGGCCTCATCCTTATTGTCGAAGGAAATGAGATGGAAGAACATGGAAGGACAGAGCACAGATGCATTATTTGCAAGAGGACACTCCTAGAAAAGAAATAGATCTAAGTCCTCAAGTGGGAGATGTAAGTCTAAGGGTATATCTAAATCTACCAAAAATTTTGTAAAGGTGGGATGGAGATGTGGAAAGAAAGGCACTACAAGAAGTAGTGTAGGTCCAAAATTGAGAAAAATAAGGGATTTGAAGAAGCTCTTTCTACAAAAGAAAAGACCTCCAAGGAAGAAGGAGGGGATGTGTACTTGTCTTCTTCAAGCACACATGTAGATCATGAGGCATTGTTGGTTGACTCAGGTGCATCCTTTCATATGAATCCCCACAGGGAGTGGTTCTGTGAATATGAAAGGTATGATGGAGGTAATGTTTTCCTAGGTGATGACTCAACAACCATAATCATAGGATGAGGAAAATTCAAGTTGAGGCTCATAGATGGAAGGATTAGAAAACTACCTGGTGTTCTGCACATCCCAGGTTTGTCCATAAATTTTATTTTTGTAAGTAAAATGGACGATGTAGGGGTAAAAGCAATATTTGAAAAGGAAACTTGCAGGATGGTTTGAGGAGCAATGGTGTTGCTGAAGGGAGTTCGGTTTGGAACTATGTATAAGATGCAAGGAAGCACTATTAGTGATGGTTGTAATAGTTCCATTATTCCTGATATTGGATTTGAAGAAGAAAGAACTCCTACAATCTTTAGAGAAAAGGTTATGTTGTGGCATCAAAGACTGGGGCATATCGGATAAAAGGGTCTTCGATTGCTACACGGTAAAGGTATGGTTGCAGGTATGTCTAATTTCTCTTTGGATTTTCATTTCTATGAACATTGTGTATATGGGAAGCAAAATTGGGTAAGATTCCCCTCTGGTGCAATAAGGGAAGAAGGAATTTTATAGCTAGTTCACGGTGATGTGTTTGGACCTGTGTCAGTTCCATCATTGGGAAAATTTGTGTACTATGTCTCATTTATAGATTACTTCTCTAGGAATACTTGGATATATTTCCTCAGGAAGAAATATTAAGTATTTGATAGGTTTAAAGAGTTTAAGGCTCTTGTTGAGAATCAAATAGAGAAAAGAATTAAGGTGTTGAGGACAGATAATGATAGAGAGTTCTACGGGAATGAATTTGAAGAATTCTGTAAGAAGTGTGGTATAGAAAGGTAGAAGACTACTCCATGTACACCTCAACAAAATGGAGTTGTAGAAATGATGCACAAGACATTGATGGAAAAATCAAGGTGCATGCTCAGTGGTGTCGGGTTAGGGAAAGAATTCTGGGTAGAGGCAGTGGGTACTTCATGTTACTTGGTCAACATATCACCCTCATCAACAATGGATGAAAATACTCCACAAGAGGTATCGACTGGTAGGAAACCTTCTCTCACACATCTCAAGGTATTTGGTTGTGAGGCCTATGTTCATGTTCCAAAGGAAAACATGAATAAGCTAGATAAGAAGGCTGAAAAGTGTATCTTTATTGGGTATAAAGATGGTCTCAAAGGTTATAAGATTTGGAACCCAAAAACTAAGAAGGTGTATAGCCGAGATGTTGTATTTAGATAAATGAAGGATGTTGTTAAACAGGAATTCCTACAAAGCAAGGAAGAACCAGAGAAAATAGAGTTTGATTTAAAGGATGATGAATCAGAATCTATAGAAGAATGTGAATTAGAAGAAGAAGATCCTCATACTCCAGTATTGAGGAGATCGATTCGAGAAAGAAGGATACTGGAAAGGTATACTCTGTTTGATTTTTGTTCAAATTTTTCTTTGTCTATTACTGATAATGATCCTAGAACTATCAGGGAGGCAGTGAATTCAGAGGATGGAAAGATCTGTAAAAAGGACATGGATGAAGAAATGGAATCCTTGGATAAGAATGGGGCTTGGGATCTAGTGGAGTTTCCAAGTGGAAGAAATACCATTGGTAACAAATGGGTATTTAAAAAGAAGTTCAATTCATAAGGAAAATCAAAGAAATACAAAGCTCAGTTAGTAGCAAAGGGTTATTCCCAGGTTGAGGGAATTGATTTTGGTGAGATTGTTTCTCCTGTTGCCAAGTTAAATTCTATAATATTTCTATTATTTGTTGCTTATGACTTTTATTTTTAAGTAGAATAGATGGATGTGAAGACAACATTCCTACATGGGGATATGAAAGAAGAAATATATATGAAGTAGCTAGAAGGCTTTGTTGTGAATGGAAAGAAGGAGCTGGTATGCAAACTGAAAAATTCCTTGTATGGTTTAAAAAAATCACCAAGGATGTGGTATCAAAATTTTGATACTTATATGTTGGTACTTGGCTTCACAAGAAGCAAGGAGGATCACTGTGTGTATTTTAAATTAATTGGTGATCATTTGATTTATTTGATCTTGTATGTGGATGACATGTTGCTAATAGGAAACAACAAGGAGATTATCTAGAATGTGAAAACTCAATTGTACTTTGAATTTGACATGAAGGATCTTAGTGCTTGAAATTTCATTTTTGGAATGGAAATTAAAAGAGATCGAAAAAAGAGGAAACTCTAGTTAAATCATAGAAAATATGTTGAGACAATATTACAGAGGTTTAATATGCAGGAATGTAAACCGGTCAAGGTCCCTATTCCTATTGGTGTAAATTTATATGCGGATCAGTGTCCCAAGACATAGGGAGAGGAGGAGGAAATGTCTCGTGTTCCATATGCGAGTAAAATTGACAGTTTGATGTATGCAATGGTCTGTACTAGACCGGACATTACACATGCAGTGGGAATTTTGAGCAAGTATATGTCAAAACCAGGGAAGGAGCATTGGAAAACAATAAAACTGGTTTTCAGGTATTTACGTGGCACTACTAGCTATGGATTGTGTTACCAAGGAAGACCAGGATTGGACAGAGTGTTGGACATACATGGCTTTGTGGATGCAAACCAGGCTAGAGATCTAGATTGTAGGAGATCTACAAGCGGGTATGTGTTTAACCTGTCTGGAGTAGTAATCAGTTGGATGAGAAAAAGATAGGCTATAGTGGCACTTTCAACTACAAAATTTGAATACATGGAAGCCACTCATGCAAGTAAGGAATAATTATGGTTACAAAGATTGTGTTCAAGTATCGGGTTGGTACAACAAGCTGTAAGGATAGATTGTGACAGACAGAGTGCAATTTTTTTGGCAAATAACTCGACTTATAATTCAAAGAAAAAGAATATTGATATTCAATATCACTTTGTGAGATACATGGTTGAAGAAAAGAAAGTGGTTTTGATGAACGTGGACAATTTGAAGAATGTTGCAGATTCATTAACAAAATCTGTGAGCATTGAGAAGTTCTCCTGGTGTAGAGGATCCATGGGAATTGTTGCCCTGGATTGTTGTCTATGTAACCCTAAAACCCCATGTATGCAAAGAAAACAATAAGTGATATAATTTTGGGTATGTGTTATATTCTTTGCACGACTAGTTTTTTTACTCGGGAAACATGTCGCATTTTTCCTTGTTTTTCGTGTCCATTGTCGGGCAATTTTTCGGCACATAGTTTTTGCCGATGGTTTTCTATTTCTGATTAAGGAATTAGGGTTGTTGAATAATCCAGGTCATTAGGTTAGGGTTTTGGATGTAGCTGGTTGTTATATGTATATTTTATTGTAAACAATGTAACACTATGAATGCATATAAAATATGTTGGTTTTCTCGGTTTGGGTTTCCGGGGGAAAAATCTTTGTGTAATGTGTGTATTTTCCATTGTATCTTTTATTTTATTTTATTGAAAATATGTTTGCAGTAAAATATTGTACAAGGTTAAAATATACACTAAAAACATGAATATAAGTAATATAATTAAAATATCATTCCAAGAGACATACTCGCAGGAGTCATCGGAGCAACGTGGGGTCATGCACACACTATCAACCATTTAGTTGCAACACCACCAATTTGGAATCTAGGTGAACTTATAAATATAATAGACCCTTGGAAATAACATCTCTTAGGATCTCAATCACGACGTTATACTCAATCACATTGTTCGTTGTTGGCCCTAGATAAGCACCACTAGATACCACAACTTGGAGCTTGGGAGAATAAATCACCCATGCAACGAAAGTAAGGTTTTGAGTGTGACGAATTGCACCATCCATGAACCCAACATGGATCATATATTCCATCAAAATCTGCCAATCAAGCAGAAGCACCATAAAAAATCGGAGATAAAAGAGACAATACTAAAACTAGAATCTATATACAATAAATACAAAGGGTAAATGCATGAGAAACATTGCTCCATCGTTATACCTCTTGATATAGATCCCCTTATTGGGCTCCGAAAACACATTACCCTCGTAATCGAATAACTCATAATCTCCTTTTTTAAGGGCATGCCTCACGATGTAAAGACTGTTCCACATTGGATTGAACTCGCATGCGCCTAATGTGTCCTTATCCTAATTATAAAATAGAACAAGGTCACCCTCAAAAAATACCCTTGGGTGGATAGATTTGTCATATTGAGACTTGAAATGTTTCTTATGTGTTTCATTCATGGTGGAAACATCACAATTCTTCTCATCTAGGTTCTCTAACAGAACAAGACGCACTTCTAAATATGTTGTGTCAGGAAGAAGCTTGATCACAATATTTAATGAAGAAATCTCACATTCAATAGGAATGAATTCTTCAACCTGTGAATAAGCTTGATAGATGAAAAATCGATAGCAATCTTGACTAAGGTATGATATGCCCATAATGTTGGGTAAAGCATTAAATTCTAATTATACTTACTCTTATTGAGAGTCTGTTGAAGTATGGTCTTGAGAGACTTGTTTACAACCTCTACTTGACCATTAACCTGCAGATAATAAGGAGACACATGCTCCTTTTTAAATCCCAATTTCGATGCCAACTTAGACATCATTTGGTTTTGAATGTGACTGCCATGGTTAGTGACAATCTCTCTCATGATCAATGACAATCTCTCTCGAAACTCCGAACATGGTGATAACCTAATTGAACAAAAAAAAAGTTGTAGTCTCACTGTCGTTGGAAATATTAGGCATGGCCTCTACCCACTTCATAAAGTAGTTGATGACCATGATGATGTAACAATGCCCCCTGGCCAACGATGGGTTGCACATAGTGAAATAAATTCCCCACTTTGTAAATTGACCAATGATGATGACAGGGAACAACAAAGAAATGTGTGCACACATTTTGCGAGAAAAAATATGGCAAGGATGAAACCTCTTGATCACCTCAACACAAATTTAAATATTGTCGGCCAAACGTACCCAACTCACAATATTTTTTGGGTTGTTTCCAATCCAGATAAGTGACCCCTGCATGCTCCATTATGACAATCATTTATCATGGACTCCACTTCTTCGTGGGTTACTCATGATGAAGAATCAAATCGACTCCATGATGATACAAAGTGTCACCGATGATGAGGTAATTCTTCACCTGGTGATGATTCCAACACTAACCATCCTGTGAATAATGCAGAGAAATTTTGAGAGTTTGGATATAGATAAGGATATCTTCGTACCAAGGATCATTGGAAGAAATAAGGAACAAATTTTTGTCTTGAAACGAATTCTAATCATAAATTCTTCATTCTCCCACATAAACTCCAACATTACTTCAGAGAATACCAAAGACTTCTTAGACTTAGCAGAAACAAAATCCAAGTTGAATTCTTTCAGAATGAGAATCCATTTATTGTGTTTTCCCCTAATTATGCACCATGTGAGGACATATTGAAATGGGTTGACATCCATAACAACAGTGGTTTTCCGAGGTGAAATTTAATTCGATAATCTTTGGATAGCATAAAAAACTTCCAAGGGTAGCTTCTCAATGTGTGAGCAATTTAATTTAGGCCCAATCAGACCATGACTGAGATAATAGATGACATGATCCTGTGAGTCATCAACCTATTGAACTAAAACCATATCGACTTTTTATTTTTCTGCCATGATATACATCAAGAAATCCTTATTATAGTTCGGAGGACTAAGCAGAGGGGATGAAATTATCACGTTCTTAAGTGCATTGAAGGGTCGTTGCATGAACTCATCCCAATAAAATGGGACCCCTTTCTTTAGTAGAAGCATAAATCCCTTGGTCATGTTGTCATATTTTGCAATAAAATGATGAAGGAAATTGGCCTTTCCATGGAGACTCTATTGCCGACAAATATTTTGCGGGGGTGGAAACTGAAACATTTCCTTCACCTATAATGGATCAACCATGATCCATTTGTTGGATACTATGAAACCCAACAAACTCCCCGAAATGACACAAAATATACATTTATTTAGGTTCAACCAAATACCATAATAAGGACATCTTTCAAAAACAATCCTAAGATACGTTGGGTGATCTACCTTCTTTCAAGAGAGAGAAACATGATCATGTAGATAAGCTTCAATGATATGTTTCAGATCATGGAAAGTGAATGACATGGCCAGTTGGAATGTAGCTCTATCATTTTTAAGGTCACAAAGCATTTTTCAATATGTGAAAGTCCCCTAAGGATGTATGAAAGTCATCTTGTGCAGATCCACAGGATGAATCTAAATATGAATGTATCTAGAAAATCCAACCATGAAGGAAAATATTTTTCTTCCTACACACTCATAGATAATCTGGTCAATGAAGGGTGTGGGGAATTTGTCTTTTGTAGAATCCTTGTTCAAATATCAGAAATCCATACAAACATGTATGGTTCCTTCTTTTTATCAATGAGAACATTATTTGACACCCATTCTGTGAGAGGAACCGGATAAATAAAACTTGCTTTAAGCAACTTTTCTACTTCAACCTTTATAGCTGCTACATTCTAGGGATTTACTAGTCGTAACTTTTTCCAAGCAAGTTTAGAATTTTTGTAAGTATGAATATTGTGTTTGACAATGTTGAGGTCTATACTTTGCATCTCTTCATAGGACCAGGAAAAAAAATCACATAAATATTTAAACACAAATTTATATGTGTGGATATCTTTAGGAGAACAATCTACACTGATAAAAACATTTTCATTGACGATAGGGGTTTTAGAGATATCGATCGAAATGGTTTTCAATATATTATCCATATTACCTTAAGCATAAATGTTTTTCTTTACTAGGGGTTTCATGGAATGATCGACACCTCTACTTACAACTGATCAAAACTCTCTATTTTCGAATCAATTGAGCTCAGGAAGGAAATATGATCGATGATGCATATAGTCATATAGTAATTCAGACCCTGTCATTGTCTCTATAATATATTCTTCATAAGTAAAAATAGTGTTAAGGAAATTGATGGAATTCAAAGAATTCTGAGGCCAAATAAGCTCTGAAAACTTATTATTTTTTTTCATCCATGAAGAAGTTAGATCAAAGTCTGTAGTATCTTGTTGGATTGCTTGATAAGTGATATCTACTATAGATAGTGGCATGACCATCCCAACATGCGCAACACCTTCTACCAATTCACACGGTGAGGGTAACACCCACAGATCATCAAAGTATGAAGTTCAAAACGAACCTACCTATGTAACGGGGATGGAGGGGTTCAACCTTTGGTAGTCGAACGAGGTAGCATGAATATTCAAAACTGGTGGTAAGAAATTAAAATTTCCCATGAGAAATGGATACATTCTAACACCAATGCTCTCAATTTTCATCTGATAGTTTTTTATCAACATGACCATAGATCCTGGATTTTCCATGGAGTCAGAGCGGTTGAATGACATATGGTCTACCATTCCTATCCTCCCTTCATGATGGAAGCACAAAATTTGGAAAACCAATGAGATGATAGTCGTCATTACATAGGCCCAACTCTTTCCTAACAAAAAATTATAGTCGAGCAGAACATCGACTACTTCAACTTCCACATAAATGATTTTCCCTTCTAACTGAACCGGAAAAGAGGAAATGCGACTATGCGATCTAAAGGATCATTCATCAAATGTGGTTAAAATCAATTGTTACCACTTCAAATTTCTTCTCTAAAATCGGTAATGGTTGTAGCAAACTCGTTAGGTGTCTATGTTCAAATTTCACTCTCTAACATTCCATACATTTGGAAATGTAATCAACAACATCGTTCTTCATCCCAGGAAAAAAGAATTGGCTTCTTTCTACTGCAATTGTTTTATGGTAGTCGAGATGTAGAGCATATGGAACATTATGCATTTATTTTAATACCAATTCCCTAAGTTCTCCAGAACTAGGAACATAAATTGTATGCTTATGCATAATTAATCCATGTTCCTTGATCTCATACTCTTTAATTTTATGTTGTACATTTTCTTCCTGTGAACTTTCTTTTACTTGTAGGTAATGTTGATATATAACAACAACATCCAAAAATATTCTCTTCAAATATAACTGATGCATACTAATGGTTGTAGCATGCATGATATGTATCCTTCTGTTGAGTGCATCAACAATTTTTTTTTCTTTTCCTTTGATATGCTTGATACCAAAGTCATACTCACTTAAAAATTCTAGCCATCTTGTCTGCCTGGAATTCAAATTTGGGTTTTCAAAAATATATTTCAGACCATTATGGTCTATTCTTAATTCCAATCTCCTTCCCATGAGATAACACCGCCACATATTCAATGCTTTAACTATGGCAGAAAGCTCCAAAACATATGTGGAATAATTTCACTCATGATATTTAAAATTTATGGACTCATAAATAATTACATACCCATTTTGAGTGAGGACTCCACCAAGTCCTTCCTTGCATGCATCTGTACATACCACCAAATTCTCATTTGGGTCAATACTATTTAAAATAGTTCCACTAGGAAGTAATTCTTTCAACAAATTGAAATTTTCTTCACACTCTACCGTCCATTCAAATTTAATTCCCTTCTTTTGCAAAGATGCGATGGGATGAGGAATATTAGAGAATAATTTTATAAATATCATGTATTATTTGGCTAATCCCATAAAGGATATGAATTCTGAAACATTTCTTGGTGTTGGCCATCCTATAATGGCTTCAATATTTTCAGGATCTACTGATATACCTTCTTATGAAATAATGTATCCCAAATAATGGATATGTTCTTGGTAAAAAGAAAACTTACTAAGCTTGGAATAAATTTGATGTTCCCTTAGTACTTGCAACACCAACCTCAAGTGATTTTAATTATCTTCCTTGGACTTAGAATAAATAAGTATGTCATCCAAGAACACAATGACAAACTTGTCCAAATAGTTTCTGAATATGCCATTCATTAAGCATATAAAGACGGTTGGTCCATTTGTCAGTCCAAATGGCACCACTTACAAATTCCTATTGTCCATACCTAGTTCTAAAGGTTGTCTTATTAATGTATTCTTCCTTGATTCTTACCTGATGGTATCCTGGTCTCAAGTCTATATTTGAAAATGTATTTTCCCTTCTTAGTTGATCAAAGAGGTCATAAATTCTGGGTAGAGGGTATTTTTTATTCAAATTTGATTTATTTAGCTGTCTAAATTCAATACACAGTCTCAATATTCCATCCTTGTTTTTGATAAAGAGTATTTGTCCTCCCCAAGGTGAAACACTTGGGCATATGTACTCTTTCTTCAACAATTCTTCCAGCTACATTTGTAATTATTTTCATTCTAGTGTACTCATTTTGTAAGGAATTTTTTTATAACAGAGAAACTCTCGGTACTAAATCAATAGAGAAATATATCTCCCTCTTGGGTGGTAATCTTGGTATTTCTTGGAATACATCTTAAAACTCTTGAATTACCGAGTAATTTTCAAGGCTTATCCATTTGGTATTTCCTGGATCCTCCACATGAGTTACATACAATTGACATCGTTTCCTTTAACATCTCTTCAAATGTAAGGATTAAATATATCTTATAGAAATGCTCTTTGGAATTCCTTTCGAAGTGCTCTGTTTTCCTTCTTCATCAAGACATGTAAATTTCTTGTTGTGACAATCTAGGATAGTATGATGTTGGTCCAACCAATCCATTATATTTAGGATATTATAAGATCCTAATGGGATCATATTCATATATGCATTATAACTCACCCCATTCATATTTATTGGACAACCTTTAATAGTCTCATTGATCCTTCTTTTGGTTCCACTGGCTAGTTGAACCAAACTTGTTTTTTCAAGCTTAATTTTCTCCAAATGTAATCCATCCACTATTTTAGGATCAATGTAATAATGGTTTTCTCCTAAATCAATTAAAATAGAAACATGATGATTAATGATATTAACTTCCACTTCAGTCATATTGGATTGGTATTATGCTTGTCAGACATCTAAGGATGGATATATTCTTGGGATACTTCTACCCATCTCTTATACTGTGGTAGACTCTTGGATATTGTGGATGGTATTTCAGTTCTTCTTCACTATGAGGACAATCCTTGTACATGTGATATTATTTTCATCCCCAAAATTTGATTGGTGGTATTCCCATTTTTCTCAGGGAGTCTTCTCTCTTGGGCTCATCCTCAACAGAACAATCATGCTGATTTTTTTATGCAGGAACATCATCATCATCGTTCAAGGAGGCCAAGTGGAGGACATATCAACGTCCATCGTGCACATTCAAACTGTTTTGGATCCCAAGGAGAGTGTTTCATTACTATTTTGAAAGAATTGTAATTAGAGGGATTTAAATGTTTTGAGGCTTGAGCCATTATATGAGATCACAGGAGATTGTAATTTATTTAATGCTTAAGGGATTGTATAGATATTGAGCATCAACTCATATCTGGGTTGTAATTATCCATTTATTGTAATATTCCTTAGTGGTAGAATAGTTTTATTATTATGTGAAAGAACTATATTAGTTGGTAGGAAGGCTCGAGAATCCCCTCGATGTATAAATATATATAATCTATGCGCAAAAGAGGTTGTTGATAATTGTAATTTACTATTGAAGGAAATTCTAATTGTGTTTGAATAATTGTTGAAGAGATATTGTAGAGAGTTGTTGTTGATAACTTTGTAAATTCTTTGTTGAAGGTGTATAATAGAAGAAGAATGCTTTCAGACTTTGAGTTGTACATCTATGAGTTAATTGGGTAATGTTGTATTATTTACTTTCTTTGTTTTATATGCCTCTGTGTGCATTTTATGGTTGAATGAATAAAATTGTAATGTTTTATAAGTTTCAATTGTTTCTCTTCTGAAACACTAGTGCAAGGAGTGCACAGTGGCCACACAAAGAGTGCGAAGGAAAAATTGTTTTCAGAATCAGTAGCTCAGGAGAGATAGAGTGAATTGTGCAGAGTGAGTGCAAGGAGTGCACATATACTCGTCTGAGTATAAAATCTCGAGAAGACCCTTGCAAGGTGTGCATAGGGACAAAACTTAGTCAAGTGTTGAAAGAGTCTCAAGGAAGATGAGCACAAGGAGTGCATGGGAGGATTTTCTAAGAATCAAATTTCAGGTTTCAGTGAAGCGCAAGGTGTATGCCAGAAGTCTGAATCACTTTGAGTGATAAAGCTTAGGAGGGAAAGAGAACAAAATCCTTTGGAGGAAGAAACCTTTTATTTTCAAGGTCGAAGTGGACAAGATACGCCTGAGGAGGAGTCATATCCTTCCTAGCCATCATATCTGGGAAAGTAGCGCAGGTAATAACCCTTGAAGTCCTTCAGACTTCACGAATTCAATGATTTCTGTGTGTTGTGTGGAAAGGAGACAAGTTTCTTGAAGTCTCAGGAGCTAGAGTGAATATGGACCGTCCATTTGTGAGGACACATGTCTGCAGATCCAGATTTGTTCTAAATTCTGACAATTCATAAATTTGGAAGTGTTGTAGTGAAAGTGAGCAGAACTCTCAAAGTTTTGAAGCCTAGAATAAATCCTAGACATCGGTGAAAAGAGCTAGGTGTTGACAGATCTCGAAGTCTGGAGATATGGTACTCTGGAGGAAAATGAGTGTAAGTTTTCTTGGGTTGACCACTCTCGAAGAACCGAAGGCCAGAGCCCATCTCAACCATGCATTTTCAATAACACATGGACCATTGATTGAGACCCCTTCGTGAGTTCGCCTGTTCAACACTCCAGAGGATTTGAGGTATTTGGGTGTGAAAATCTCTGAAGCCCGGAGCACAGAGTAAATAAATACCATTGATCTGAGGTGGATGCCAGCTGTTTGATTAGATAGTTCGACATTTGACACTTGAGAAGTATTGTGTGTTGGAGTAGGGAAGATTCCAAAAGTTTGGAGTCCCGAAGTCCCTATGAGTCATAGATCTCCATGCATGTAAGATATGTTGATCTCCACCGTAGTTCGACTATTCATGTATTCGACATTTGAGAGGATTGTATTGCATTGTAGTTGGAACTCCTGAAGCCCGGAGCTTCGAAGTGTTGGAGTTCCTGCTGATTAAGAGCTTATCCCACAGTTTTATCCTAAGGTCACATGGATTTCTCTGTGTAGGTAAATAGACCCTCACAAATGTAGTTTTTCATGCAGGGAAAAGAAACAAGGCTAGTGGTACATTATTTTAAGGGTTCAACAAGAGCTCGAAGATCCAATTCAACTCCCTATTGTGAATGATCCTAGACCAGGAGGTCAAGCGAGCCCCAGAAGGTGGTGGGGCTTTTCATCAATTTTTATGAGGACTATTTCTGTTGAAAGAATATTTGAATCCCTTCCTTCTTTGATCATATATCTATTTATTCTTATCCTTCTAAGATTTCTGTAAGGATTCTCTACCCTTTCCTTGTTCATAGAGGTACTTAGCATTCCTGATGGCCTCTGTCAAAGTTTTGGTATCATCATATTGAATATTCTCTTTATAAAATGGTGGAATTCCACTCAAGAACCTTTATATCTTAACCTTCTCATCCTTTATAAACCCTACATACTTCAACAATCCTAAGAACTTATTTTCATATTCTACCATGGTCATGCTTCCCAATATAAGTTCTAATAAATCTTGCATTCTCTTGTGATAGAAGTGCTATGAAAGATACTCCTTCTGAAAATATCCCTGGAACTGCTTCCAAGTGATCCTTCTCTCACTAATGTATTGTAATGTCCCCCACTTCTTAGAGAGGTAATGAGGAGACTCAGTGGACTGGGCACCCCCACTAGGTCATAGTCTCACACTGAAGGGGGGAAAAGTCAAGAAGTTAAAAGTTATATTTTTAAGTTGACTTAAGAAAGGAAAATGAAAGGAGTAAAAGATAACTCAACAGAAGAATAGAAGATTAACCCTGGGAGTTAACCTAACTCAATAGAGAATTAGAAGGAAAAGTATAAGTAAGAGGCTGGGTGCACCTATTACTCATTCTGGTTTTGGATTAGCGTTTTCTATTGCTCTTGAGCATTTAGTTTGGGGGTTTGCTGTACAAACCCTTGTGAGAAACTCAGTGGTGAAATATCCACTCACCTTGTTTCGCAGCTTAGTCTCGGGGATGAAAGACTCCTCCACACCATTCTAGTCTCATCCCATATCCATCTAGTGCTTCAGAAGGGGCAGGACCATTAGTTTGAGGGATTTTCTGGAGGGTTATCATCATTCTACATTTATCTGCAGATTGGGATGTCTTAGAGCCATAGGGGACATCTTGTAATTCAGTAAAACTCAGATCTAGGGAGATCTGCTTGAGATCTGAGTCTGAAACTTCTCCCATTGGATTCTCATAGCCCAATCTATATTCTTGGATATTTTTAGAGCTTTTGGAGACCTCCTTCATTAGGGATGAACCAGCTCGGGTTTGAGTCATCCAGTGGGGCACCCCATTCAGTGGGAAATTCAGATCTATGGAGATTGAGAGGGATCTTGGAGATTCAGGCACCTGGGTTATTCTTACCATCACCTGATCTATATTCTTGGAGAGTTTTAGAGAATTTGGAGGCCTCCTTCATTAGGGCCAAACCAGCTAGGGTTTCAGTCATCCAGTGGGGCACCCCATTCAGTGGGAAATTCAGATCTACGAAGATTGAGAAGGATCTTGAAGATTCAGGAACCTGGGTTATTCTTACCATCACCCGATCTATCAATTGGCATATTTCTTAGGGTGATTGGACACT
The DNA here is from genome assembly GCA_009831015.1 of Picea engelmannii. Taxonomy (NCBI): domain Eukaryota; kingdom Viridiplantae; phylum Streptophyta; class Pinopsida; order Pinales; family Pinaceae; genus Picea; species Picea engelmannii. Next base: position 322,843 of record ML789403.1, read on the forward strand.
TTTGGCAGCAGGGCCGAGTTATTGAGGGTTTTAGCCTTCTATTGGAGCATGGCATTCTTCAGCTGGAGATTTTGGCATTCAGATATGCTTGTATTGATCTTCATTTCTTATTCATCCTTTGGAGGCATTATTGTGTATTAGCGGGAGCATTTTGTAGCAGCTCATATCTATTGCTTGTATGTCCATCTGAGGTTTATGCCAGATCAACTATCTATTGTATTGATCTTACATTGCTCATAATAAAAAGGTCAGATCTTTGCTTGTGCTTCTACATCTTGAATATATTGTGATCTCCGTGTGTTGATGAATCTTGTATGCACTTAATAACTCAATAAAGTAGTAGTAGTTAGTGATTCCAAGAAAGAATTTGGCTTGAGATCATTATAGTGGTATCAGAGCCTCGATCCTCCAAACCTATGGAGAGATCGGTGCATGCAGAAATATAGGGGAATTGTTATGGGTCTGAGGAAGAAAAACAACATTGAAGCAGAGGCAGAAATGGAAGGGTTAGGAGATGACCATGAGCCTCAGGGCTTGGTTCTCTTAGTATCCGAGTTTGGTAAGTTCCAACAAAACATGAATGACACAGAAATCACATTGGTCCGGCAGTTGGATGAGTATCAGGAAACCAACAGAAGGGGATAGGCCAAAATATCTAAAACCTTGAAGAAAGTTGATGAGAATCTACAGGAAATGAACGAGAACCAAACCAGGATAACTAACCTTCTGGTGCAAGTAACCCATCGAGGCAAATATCCTGATACGTATGGGAATAAGGAGGCTGGAGGGTCCAGTGGAACCCATGAGGAAGACAGATATAACCCGGAGAAAGCACCAGGATCCGAAGGAAGTCTTGGAGGTGGCACATTCCATGGGCAGATGGGTAGCAGGACCAATCATAGACCATACGTGCCAGTGTTCACAGATGAACCGCTAGGCCAACACTTAGGTAGCAGAGCTAACCCCAGACCATACATGCCCACATTTACAGATGAGCAAGAGCAACATGAACAGGTTGAAGATTTTTTGGCACAATTAGCCAGGAGTACCAGGGAATACTATAGCTTGGATATGAAAGTTCAAAGACATAAGTCTCTAGACCAGTATTGTCAACTCAGGTTCAGAAACCAGCCTAGGAAGAACCACAGGGGCAGCTTTGAGTTTGAGCGAAGGGCAGGGAAGATAGAGATTCCATACTTTGATGGTACGGCTAAGATGACAGCACAAGCATGGGTGCAGAAGCTGGATACTTATCTGTAGCTTAACCCCATGAGAGAGATGGAGGCCATCAAGTTTTCCACTATGCACTTAGATGGCAAGGCCCACGACTGGTGGTACCATGGGCTCACCACACTCGGCCACAACCAGATTGTATCCTATATAGAATTCAATTAGAGACTCATTGATAGATTTGATCTAGGAGATCCTGAGTTACATTTTCGGGAGCTCACCCAACTCAAGCAAACAGGTACGGCTGAGGCATACATTGATGAGTTCCAGAGGTTAGCAGTGATGGTACAAGATATGTACCCAACCCGGCTCATGATGCTCTTTACAGAAGGATTGATGGAACCCTTGAAGAGTTGGGTTAAGGCCTTCAAGCCTACCAGCCTACAGGAAGCCATTTGGAAGACGAGGGATCTGGGTCCAGCTGCTAAACCAAAATTTATACCTAGACCACCTCTTAACAATGGTGGAAGAGATCAAAGGCCTCCAATAAAATAGGGAGGACGTTACCCTAAGGGTTATAACAAGGGCCGTGGCAGAATAGATGACAACACCAGGAGGGAACTGAGAAGGAAGCAACTCTGCTTCACATGCAAGGAGCCATGGAATCCCTCACACAAGTGCATGGGATGAGGACAGGTACATTACATTGAGGTCACCTCAGAT
>ML789403.1:329434-377490 GCA_009831015.1 Picea engelmannii
GTAGTTAGTGCAATTGAAAATACTTTCTGATTCCTAGAAATCATGCTTCAACTTCATCTTCCCTTTCTCTTTCACCATCAAAGGATGGTGGGTTAAGATTCCTAAGATCTCCTTGCAAACTATCCAATTCATTCCTTCTTCTTTGGTACCTAACAAGAGATACTTCTAGAATACTTATGGATTCCTCAGATGCATAAAATACCTTGTTGAATAAGGAAGTAAGTGATTTCTATGAATTCTGCTAGCACTTATTGAATGACCAGCTCTTCTATAGTTTTCTCTTCTTTCATGATGTCTTCCTTCTTTCTCTTGTCTTGAGTCTAATCCATTCTTTTCTTGCCTATGCAACTAATTTAGGATTTGTATCACTTGAGAATTTATTTAATTTTTTTCTCTCTTCATATTCTCATTTTCTTCTTTTTAACTCTACACTTCTATTCTCAAGCTTCTCATAGTCTCTATTAATGTTTCTTGTTCCCCTCTGCTCCTGTTCTCATTTGATTATGTCTCAGCATTACCAACACTGTTATTTTGACCTTTGGATTATTTCTCATGACTAAAGGCTCCCTCTCCTTCCTCCATGTCCCAAATATGCTTTCTTATCTTGAACTGATATATTTATATCCCTTAATTATATAGAATGTGAAAGCAACATTTTTTGTTAGAATTTTGCATATTATAGAAAATTTTGAATTAATGCTACATGTAATTTTTTTCTTAATTCATGAAGAATTATATCGTAGATATACCAATTCTAATAATTCCAATTTATTCTTCTCTGAACCATAGTTTTAGTGACTATTCTCTTTCTCAATTCTGAGTCTTGAGAAGAAAGTTATTGATATTAAAGACAATGGAGGTATATCCATTTGCGCACGCAACATAGCGTCAGTGCTCAACGACTGTCTAATAATTCCTTTGGATTTAATCTTGAGAGTGAGTCTAGTTTTCTTTGGATTATATCATGATCATAAATCTTCATATTGGCCGCCTCAATACATAAACCCCTTTGATGCATGGAATTCATTCGATCAGTGCCTTGGATTAATCTCGACAGTTGATCCCATTTTCACATAGCTTGAACATTTTTCTCACAACCACTATCATATAATATCTCTAATTAACCTCATTCGTTGATATTTTATCTTGATGGTTGATCGTAGGTCTAAGGAATATATTCTTATACCTCCATGGCCTCCAAATTCATCTCCGTGTTCTGCCACACTCACTTTTCACCTATACTTAGAAACTTTTCTAAGTATTTCACCGTGGTTCTTAGAGACATCATGAACCATCAGATCTCTCACCCTATGGGCCATCCAATTTGTGACAAGTGGTTACCTCTTGGGCCATTCAATCGATTCCTCATACTTAAAAAAATTTCTCATATTTCACTGTGCTCTGCAACATCTATGCCTTCCCAATTCATTCTTGACACTTAGTCAATTTGTGAGATCTCATCGCACTTAGTGAGATATCTATGTTCTTCTCTTATCCAAGACCTTCTCCATCCGACCAATTCTTGACACTTAGTCACTTTTCAATATGTCACCATGGTTCTATGGAACATCTCCATTCTATTGATTCCTTATTGATACTTATCTATTTCTCGAGACATCTCTATCCAACAAATTCTTGGTACTTAGTCATTTTTCAAGATCTCATCACAACTCCTTGTTCTACGACATTTTCTCAATTCTTGTGGCCTCGTATGTCCAACTGATCCTTGATACTTAGCCAATTCCTTGAAATCCAATCACGAGTTCATGCTCCTTTCTTCACATACTCTTTATTCTCCACCATGCTCACTATCTCTGCGATGTATTGGTACTTAGTCATTTTTCAAGATCTCTTGTGTTGATGTTGCATATGAGGTGGATTTTGCATGGATGTCTTCTTCATGACATGGCATCAATACATGTCCTAACACATGCCACTGTGCATGGCATCTACAGAGCTACTTGTTATATCAATGAAATAGACTCCCTCTTATGTGGCACTCATATGATTAGACACGTGGCACTAATGAGGTTTCTATTACGAGGTTGATGTGGTTGAGCTGGACCACTGGTATTGGGCTGTTATAACCCTAAATTGCACCAAACATGCACACCTGGCATCAAGGCATCTAACTTTCTCTCTTTTCCAAGCCAACACTGAACAAACTCTTCTAAAAATCATTGTTTTGAAGGTATACGCGCCCTGCACCACTACTGCCCGTGTACACATGCTTGTTGCACCACTACAACCCGTGTACACTCATAGAATGTCGCAAAAAATGAAAATTGCATAGGATTCTGGTTTTTGGGCCATTACTTAACCATTTGAATGCCCATAGCCAGTCACCTCAGCCATTACCATCTCCTTTGTCCTATAGAAGAAGGGGTTGAGGTCCTATTTCAAGGGGGAAGCACGAGAGCATAGAAACTCTGCCCATTTCCATATTCCCCCTTCGCCCCAATATTCGACAACCATATTGTGAATTTGAGTAGTTGGTGCATTGTGAAGAGGATCCCAGGACCAAGTTCGAGGAGCAATATCAGTCTCATGTTGTAAGTGACTTTTGTGAGATTAATATAAAGAAGTACTTTTTCCGTCCCACCAAATGACGTCTTAAACTTATATGATTTGTTTGCATTTATTGTTTATCATGTCTAACCCACTAATCCATATGTAGATTGCATGCTTGTAGTTTCTTGTTTGTCTTTTGATGAATGCAGGTTAGCCTTGGGAGGAGTTTTATAGTCAGGAAACAACTAAGCGCAAAGGGATCAACACCAGAATCGGAGTTTAAGGTAGGATTACCAGATCCCTATACCTTTTCTTTTGTGTATGATTGTGGGGTAATGTCGAGTTAGTTGATAAAAAGTAGGAGAATTTAGATGGTTAGCTATGCCTACATTTTAGAACCCTGGTGTAGTCCGCAGAGGGGTTTTCCCGCTATAGCATGAGCCCTAATCCTTTCCTCTTAGTTGTGGATCTTTGAAGATCAACAGTTATGATTTAAACATCTCTAGATCCACAGTTCTTCACCACAAAATTTAATTTCTTGTGCAAGGTTCCATACTCGTCTGTTCTCATTTAAACCATGTAACTCCAAATTCAGTTTATAAACCATTTTTATTTGTTTTTCCTTTATGAATACACACACACACACACACATATATATAACAGATTGCATCATTCACATCAGTCTATGCAGCCGAGATATTCTTATCAAGCTTGACATTGCTCAGATCTCTAGTGAGATTCGTCCATCTTTTCATCACTCCACTCCCCTTAATATTGTGTAGCCCCAAATCTATTTCACGCACATATATCTTCATTCTTAATTCAAGGTAAACACATAAAAATATTTCATAAATTCAATAACGTACAATCATCTTTGTACTCAAGACTCCTCAATGCACAAGGGTATTTTCTACTTCCTCTGTTTTGTTTGATTCACAAACTATTTCCAACAAAATACTCATGCAAACAATTTATGTTGTCCCATAGCGAAGTAATCAATTTCCATAGAATGCCTCAATCTTGTAGAAGACCCTAAGGCATGGTGTTGTAACCTATAGATCTAATACCACTCTATAATGTCTCCATCCTCCAACACCATATACTGGGCACATGAATTACCACCAATATGTCCTCCAAGACACTCTTATACCACTCTATAACATCCCCATCCTCCAACACCACATTCTGGGCACACGAACTGCCACCAAAAATCCATCCAAGACACTCTGAAACCAACTTACAACAAACCCAAACACCAATAGGTTGGCTCACACTATATCAAAATCTCATCTCAAGAACTGAGTTAAAATTTTGATAACAATTAACTAATAAAGAAGCATGAAAGAAACACAATAACTATTAGAAAAACAAGATAACAAAGAAATACAATAAAACAAATGTGGAAATAAAACACATAATATACACAATACAATAGAGACATAGATATATGTGGTTCACCTAGTGTGGGCTACGTCCACTAGAGAAATTTATAGGTTGTTCCTTTATTATTATCCAACAAAATGAAGGGATACAACCTACAACACACCTGCTGTAACTTCCTCTTCTTTATCTCACAGTCTCCTCTCTCAGAAATAAAATATTCACACACATACACAACCATAATACAATTCCCTCATGAAAAGAGGGTTGTATTATAGGGAAAAAAACCCTAACATAACTTCTACCATCATATCTATGACCTTAGAATGAACGATCCATATTGACTACAAAATCACAATAATTTGCAAGGCATTTTCCCCCAAAATTTCACTTCAGAGGCACTACCCTTGAATCCCTCGCCAAGGGGGGATCCAAATATTGTTTCCTCCCCCCCTTGAACCCCCTCTGGCGATAGAAGTGGGGGGTAAATCCCCCCCACACCCGTTAGGAAATAAGGTCCAAACGCTGCTAAAAATAAGACCTTTAAATAAAGAATATAATCAGGCTCAACAACAAACAATCTCCCACTTGGAGACTGATCACAAAAAATCCACAACTATTGTACTTGTTAGACTATGATCCACCTTGGACTTGGAAAATTTCTCATCTTCACCTTCATGCTTGAAGGCCAACTAAAACTGAGAAAGAACTTAGCTTCTCCTTGGTTACTCCTTTGTTAACATGTCTGCAAGATTATGGCTAGCATGTATCTTTTCCAACTTCAAATGTCCATCTTCCAAGACAGATCGTATGAAATGGTACTTGAGTTGTATATTCTTAGTATTCAAATTGAAGGCTGAGTTCTTTGCAATATGAATGACACTCTCGCTGTCACAGTACAACCTACTATTTTTCTGCTTCTTCCCCAATTCCTTTATAAACCTTTGTAACCAAATAATTTCTTTACTAGCCTTTGTAGCAACAACATACTATGTTTCCATTGTTGAAAGTGAAAGAACCTTTTGCAGTTTCAAAATCCAACTTACTATTGTTCCACCTATAGTAAAAACATACTCTATGGTGCTCCTCCTGCTATCTTTATCACCTACAATATTTGAATCAACATATCCCTGCAAAATAGTGTCTGAACCTCCAAAACATAATGCATGAGTAGTAGTACCTATCAAGTACCTAAGAATCCACTTTACTTCCTCCCAATGTTATTTACCTGAATTTTTCATATACCTACTCAGAACTCCCACTGCATGTGAAATATCTGGTCTTATGCAAACCATCACATACATCAAGATGCCAACTATTGATGAATAAGAGACCCTAGACATGTATTATATCTCCTCCTGTGTCTTGAGACACATTTCCTTGGTTAATTTGAAATGGCTGGCCAAAGGTGTACTAACTAGTTTTTCATTTTTCATTCTAAACCTCTCCAACACCTTCTCTATGTACTCACCTTGAGACAATCAAAAATTGTGATTTTTCTTGTCTCTTGTTACTCTCATACCATGGATTTTCTTTGCAACACCCAAATTATTCATCGAAAATGAATTAGCTAATTTATTCTTGAGCACATTTATATCCTTCATGTTAGACCCTGCAACAAATATGTCATCTACATACAATAAAAAGATAATATAGCTTCCATTTTCTATATTTTTAAAATACCACTACCTTGGAGCTTCAAACTTCAAATACCACTTCCTTGGAGCTTGATTTAGGCCATTCAGGTTCTTCTTCAACTTTCATACCAAATTCTCCTTTCCTTTGACCTTATACCCCTATGGTTGTTGCATATAAATATATTCATTCAAATCCCCATGGAGAAAAGTTGTTTTTACATCTAACTATTGAATATGGAAATCTTCTATTGCCACAAGACTTAAAACAATCCTAATTGAAGTCATTTTAACAACAAGGGAAAATATTTCATCAAAATCTATACCTTTCTTTTGTGCAAACCCCTTTACAAAAATTCTAGCCTTGTACCATTTTTTACCTCCATCTTCTTCCTTCAACCTATAAACCCATTTATTCTACAATGCTCTTTTTCTTGTAGGAAACTCAACCAAATCTCAAGTCTGGTTATTTACCTAGGAATCCATTTCCTCTTCCATGCCTTTCTTCCACGTCTTTTTAGTGTCTAACTACAATGCCTCTTCGTAACTTTCTGGTTCACATGAATCATTTAACAATAAATAATACAATGAAGGAGAGTATCATTCAAGGGGTCTACTTAACCTGGTAGATATTATAACAACAGTTGTATGATTTTGAGGTACCTGTTGCTCTTGTTGTTGTACATTTTGATTTGTTGGTACCTTTGGAATTTATTTTTCATTGATCCCATCAAGCATTGCATATTCTAGTTTTAATTTTTTCTATATCTTTCCTTGGAACCAATCTTTGTACATGAGCTTCTCATTGAATATGACATATCTACTCCTAATGATTTTGTGATTATTGGACATGGTGTTATGGTGTTGGGATTGATGTCAAAGAAGGCCAATATGATCAATGTTGGACATAGTATTATGGCATTGGAATTGATGTCAAGAATATCAATATGGTATTGTAATTATATGTCTTTGAGATCCTAAAGCTTAGGAGATATAATGTAGTAGGTTGCGTAGAATCTAGATCCTACAAAAAAAATCCCTTGTGAAGGATCGTGGAAATATAATCGTCCAAATTTTGAGAGTAATCGCAACCATCAAAACAATTAGGACCATTGATCGAAGCCAAGTGGAAGGATAGCATACATTTTGGGACACCGAAACTTTTCCACTTCAGAGACCATTGGAGACAAGGAAGAGGCATGAAATCACAAAGTCATGAATTCACAAAATCCCACTAGCCATTAGATCAAGGAGGGACTTTAGATGAATTTTTGACCATCCTATTGAGCTTAGTGGAAGGATAGGGTAAGCCACAATATCCCAGAGTCTTAGATTAAACAAAATCATCCATACCATTGATCTAATATCTCCTTGGGAGAAATGAGAGTCATTGGATCAGGTGGTCAACTCCGACATTGTCCTACTTCGATGATCAAAAGTTTATAAAAACCAAGAATACCCAAAGGCTGAAGCCTTGAAGTCACGAAATCCAAACAATTGTTGTTTGAGGGAAGGAATAGTCAGCACAACATTGACCAATCTGGGATTACAAGGATTCCCAAACAACTAAAACTATTTAAGCCAAAAAGTACCGAATCCATGAAGTGCAAATCCATGATCCAAGAGGGAGACATGTGGTAGAAGACAAAGATGACACATGGCCCAATCAACTGGTGACAAGTGTCAAGGTCTAATTGGCACATTAGGTATACAAAAGTCACAAATAAAGATGACAAGCGGTAGCCACTCAGCCAATGCTACATCAATAGTGAAGTCAACAAGCCATGTCACTCCAGGATTACAGTCTCCAGGGATATCCATCTTCTCCTACTAGAAAAAATTCCCAAAGCATCGAAGGGAGTGTTATCACTCCAAGAAACTCTCCTAGGCTGTAAGTCAGAGATGCCTGGTAACTTAATCTTTTGGTAACTATTTTCTCAATAAAAAGTGTGGGTTTGGAACAAGTCAGAGGACTGGATCAATTCTCGCTCAAATCATTCATAAACACATCAAGATGGACAAGGCTTTCAACCACAAATGTTCAGAGAGTTTACAAATAAAGGGATGGATGAAGAAATAACTATTATATCAATAGAATCACATATAAACATATATGAATGGCCAATTACAATAATCATAGGAATACTTGCAAAGTTAAACTTCTGAATGCGGTGATAAGATGACAGTTATCTGGCATAGACAAGACTAACAACATGAATATAATATCCAGGTGCAAGTACATAATAGACAAGAAGATGAAATATGAACAAATTATGGCAAAAGAAGCTTGTATTACTCCATATGAAAATGAGAAGTTTTGAGTTACATAATATGAAAAAGTCTCCAAAGTCGAACCCTTGGTTCATCTTCTAACCTTAGCTTTATAGCTTTACAAAATAGTTCTGAGATCCTGAAAATAAGGATCAAATATACTAAAGATAGTAAATCAAAATATGATTGCAAAAGATGTGGGATGATCCCAAAAAGTGAGGTCAATCCCAGATTTTCTGGTCCTTCTCTCTTGTTGAGTGCTGGTGTAGTGCAGAATAGCCTCCCAAGGCTAAATGCTGACTCTCCAAGAGAGATAAATTCGAATCTGTTTAGTTGAGAAAAAACCCTATATTTTTGCCTTTGAAAAATGTACCAAACTTTATTAAAACACCTCTTCTTTGCCTTATCCATCAAAGTAACCATTGGATTTGACTTGATAATTCACCACCTATCTATTCCAAGAGGTTTCATCTCATTCTGATTCGAAAATTCCTGATCTGGGCGAAATTTCAAGTGTTCTGGTCATTACAGGCTTTTGGTGGTTAACATAGAAGACTTCTGGGTGGATTAACTACCGAAAGCATGGCTTTCAGTGGTTAATGAACAGTCATCCTGTTCGCCTAAACCACCGAAAAGGCAGGTTTTCCAGAAATAAACTGCCTTAGGAAAAATCAAATTTCTCAGTCATGGAGAGTCTTTTTTGCATGCTTAAATAGTCGATCGACATCTACAAATCCTGAGCTTTCCAATGGTGCTTTCAAGTCTAAATTTGGAGCCCAAGAAGCTAGTCAAATGTTCCCTACAATATTAAGCATCATTTTTTCAAAAATGCCAGTGCATTTTTTATTGCTAACAGGGAGAAGTCATGAATTAACATTAACCATTGATCTTCTTCAGGAGAAGTCTCGAATATTTGATCGAGTACAGTGGAAGGATAGCATAAGGAGCACTAACAATTGACAACATGTGGTCACCGCAACTTTATGACTTATTCGGTACGTAAACCTCCGAAGGGATTGAACGAATTCATAGCTCAAGTAACCCAGAGTCTCAGAGTCATGAATAACTGAATACCCAGAAAGTGGGAGCTACTTTTTGCCTAAGACTACAGTCCTAGCTCCTGGACATGTGAAGGCTACTAAGCAAAAAAGTTTTAATATGAACTCCGATGGAATTTGCTCTGGGAGAGTTGAAAGACTGCAAAGGCCAAAGTCCTAAAATGATGAAGTCCTGGAGTAAACAAGAATCATCCATCTCAGCTTGCAAACAAAACACAACCGTCATTCTTTATAAGCAATTAAGAGCTCTCTTGGGTTATCACTTAGACACCAACCGTGGTCATATGGAATAGAGGTCCTGAAGCACTTCTGTACACAGTTTAACACAGAGAGGATGAGATTTGTCACTGATAGGAAGGAATTTTGAATCAGATAAAGATCTAGAATTTGTCATGATTTATCTTAAATGATCCAATACAAGAAATGAATTAGAGAGATAATTGAAAATCTCGGATATGATTTAAATTGAGTATGCAATAAATAGGCATGAAATTTAATTAAAAGAAATCAATCCATACCTATGATCGATTTATGAAAATCGCTCTTACTAAACTGAAGAGGTTTCACTATAATATATGAATAATAATAGAGGAAGATATTAATTATAAGTTAAAAAGATAAACATTATTTGTTGATAAAAAAAAATGAAGAGGTACATTGTTTCAAACAAAGGGACACAATTATTCAAATCTCAAACTAGTTGGGAAACTATATAAACAAGAAAGAATGGTGAAGAAGAAAGTGTCTCTACAGTCCAAATCAAAAGATCAAAAGCAGAAGTAGAGTCCAAGAAGGAAAAAATAAAATACTTATGTAGTGAGGGTGGAAGGGAGGAATAAGGAAGGATTCATATCCTTTACTAAGTAAAGTGTGAAAACAAGGGAGTTGGTGCTTCCTAGGTTTGGTTCCCTAAAACAAGGGACTTGGTGCTTCCTAGGGTTGGTTCCCTAAAACAAGTGAGTTGGTATTTACTAGGGTTGGTTCCCTGAAGAAGGGGATTTGTGTCTCCAAGAGTTGGTTCTCTAAAGAGAATTGGTGTCCTTCATAATCACAGATTATTCTTTATAAGATTTGTAATTATTTTTTAGTATACTTATATAATTGATTTTTAAATACAAGTCGATTTTTTATCTATTGTGATGATTAATAGAATAAAAAAGTAATTACTGATTGTTTTAAAAGGTAATATTGATTCACACCCCCCCCCCTCAGTATTTCCCCCCCCTTAGTATTTCCAACAATTGGTATCATAGCAAGTGCCTTTAGCAAAGTCTAATAACCATAAGGTTGATCCTGAAAGAAATGGATCAGCAAGAGGGAATGTCTTCAAACAAAGCATGATTTTTTAAAGGAGATTATTATGCTCTCTAGAAAATAAAAATGAAAAACTACCTTAGGGCTCTTGGTTTTGATGTTTTGAAATCTATAGAAAATGGGTACAATGCACCAACTACTCCACCCACAGATACGGCAAGAAATTAGATTTGCAATGACAACTCAAGAGCATTCAATTCCATTCTAGGAGGATTAACAAATCCTATATTTGTGAAGGTAATGCATTGTAAGTCATCTAAGGATATCTTGGAAAAACTGGAGGTTATATATGAAAGAGACAATGAAGTCAAGGAAGAGAAACTACAAACCTATAGAGCTCAGTTTGAAAATTTGAAGATGAAATAAGAAGAAAACATTGTTGAATATCTTCATATAGTATATGAGGTAGTTAACTCAATCAGAGCAGTGGGATATGAACTTAAATACAAACACATTGAAAACAATATCTTAAGATCATTACCTGTGAGGTATGATGCCAATATTTCTACAATTGAAGACAGACCATACCTTGACAAACTCACAGTAGATGAGCTCCATGGAATTCTTATAGTGTATGAGATGAGGACAGGATAGGAAAACCCATCAAAATGAGAAACAACCTTTAAGGATTCTAAAGGAAAGAAGAATCAAGAGTATATGTCTAATGAATATTATTCAAACATATCGAATGTAGAAGAGGCCAACTTTATAAAGAAACTCCAAAAAGGATTTGGAAAATATAAAGGAAAGTTGCCCTTCAAATGTTTCAATTGTGGAAGAATGATACACTTTTCTAAAAAAATGTCCCTATCCCAAGCAAGAGGAAAGTGATGATGAAAGAATTTTCAAAGATCAGAAGAAGAGAAAAACTAAATATAAAAGTAATTTATACAAGAAGAAGAAAACTTTCTTTACCCAATAAGACAGTAGCTCATCTGAAGAAAGTAAAGAAGAGGAGCCAGAGCTTCTATTTATGCGAATGAAAACTCAAAATGATAATCATTTAGAATATGAAGAAGAAGTGAACCTTGAGGAAGAATTTATCCGTGCAATTGAGGAACGAAGAAAAACCAGCAAGCAAACCAAGTTACTAAGGTAATAACTTATAAAGTTTGAAGAAGTTATAAAATCAAGATAAAAGGAGGTTTCCAAAACCATTAGTGATTCAAAACAATTAATTATTGAGTTAAAAACCCAACTCCAAGAAACCAAAATAAAAGAAGAAATATTGAATAGGGAACTCAATGGGAAACAACAAACATGTAAGATATTGGAATATGCAATAATTCAACTAAAAGGGAAACTAGAAAAAGAAGACATTCAATCTAAGTTTGAAAACAAATCAAAAATCCTGAACAACATTCTTAGCAATCAAAGATCATCAAATGATAAGATAGGATTGGGATATGATCCCTCTAGAGAACAAAAGAATGGAAAAAAACCAATCAGCTATGCAGATTATCTTAAGAACTCCATAACAAGAGAAGAAAATAAGGCAAGGACAATACCATTGAAGACTATCCCAAATAAACAAAAATATGCATTCCCAACTAAAGAAAAAGATGAAAAAAATAATAGAATCATCAAAATAAATCCCTCTAACAGAAATCCCTCCAACATAAATCAATATATTTTCCTTGGATATTGTTATTCCTACAATAATTTTGGACATAAAGCAGTATATTGTAGAGCTTATAAGTACAATCCAAGAAATGTTCAAAGATATGAAAACAATAAGAATAATGGAGAAATAAGAAATTATAACTCATTCTCTCCCTTACAAGACTTCAAGACTGAATTCCAAAAATGCAATAATTATGGTCATAAAGAAAATTATAAGAATATATGGAGAAGAAAATCTAAAGTACAAAGGAAGAAAAATGATGAATATATTGCATCTGAAATTGATAAAATTGACAATAAGAGAATGATGGGTGAAGTGTCCGATAAGGTATATGAAAATCAGATTTATGCATATAAAGTGGATGAAGTTGAAGAATAAAAAACTCCTAAATAAAAAAGTGACAATTGTAGAACTTGATAATGTTCTGCAAATAAATTATCCATTACTCAACAAATGGAAAATGCAAAAAGAAAATTCTCAAGAAAAGGATAAAGAATCTTATGTTGCACAAAACAATGATGATGATGATGAGATTTCAATAGGAGATCAACCAAAATAATTAAGCAATGATGTTCTTGGAAATTTTCAAAAACTATTTTGATGATCTACCAAAAATCCTCAACAAAAATATAAACATAAAAAAGGAAGGAGGAATTAGGAAATACTTAAGATTGTTCCTATTGATACCCCTATGAATATTGAGGAACAAAACAATGAAGAGTCTCTTGGTTTAAAAATGAATAAATAGATAATTAGCATCATTGAAACCAGCATGGTTTGATGGTATAACTCTATTTTGCAAGATCTGACATGGTTTGTTGCAGGTCTTCATATACCAAGGAACAATGTTAGTTATGTATTATCTCAATGAAGTTATGTGAACGGTTTCTAAGGTAGATAGATCATGGTACATGGATGGTACATATGTGAGCTCCATTTATATATATTATGATAGAGGAACATCCTGTGTGATATGACACTTGTTTAAGGAACATTGTTGGTACATTGATAGAGGCACTTGTTGATGATCTTGATATATGCTTGGTTCATTTTTGGCACATTTTTCTTGACATATTTTTTTCTTCATGGTTGATGCATGAGATAGTATGTATGATTGGAATACACTTGATGTATGATGCGGCATGAGTTTAGATGTTTGATCCATGGACAGGTCCAAGCATCATTATAGGAAGATTAGATCAATATTGAACAATTGATCTATTTTCCAGTTGAACAATAGTATTTGAAAAATAAGCATATTGCATTGGTAGCATATTTTTCATATTGTAGAGAAGATGGGGGGAGTTATTCTTCTTCCCATGATTGGTTGTAGAAGCATGATTCCAGGCAGAGAGATAATTGGAATTCATGCCACCAACATTGCCTCATAGTAATATCCCTTGTCCAATGGGGGAGAGACTTGTATACAGAGGGAGAATCACATCAGAGGGAGTGTCACCCTAAAGGGAGAAAGGAAACATCCCTTTTTTCATTGATGTCAAAGGGGGAGAATGATCAGTAAAATCTAGTTAAGATTGAAAAATGGGTTTTACTCTGTTGCCATCAATGCCAAAGGGGGATAGCATTGGACATGGTGTTATGGTGTTGGAATTGATGTCAAATAAGGGAAATATGATCAATTTTAGACATGGTATTATGGTGTTGGAATTGATGTCAAGAAGATCAATATGGTATTGTCATTATATGTCTTTGAGATCCTAAAGTTCGGGAGAGATAACGTAGTAGGTTGCGTAGAATCTAGAGCATACACAGAAGAATCCCTTGTGAAGGATCGTGGAAATATAATCATCCATTCAAATTTCGGGAGTAATCGTAACCATCATATTAGTTAGAACCATTGATCGAAGCCAAGTGGAAGGATAGCATAAGTTTCGGGACACCGAAACTTCACCACTTTAGCGACCATTGGAAAAAAGGAAGAGGCATGAACTTGTCAAGTCATGAAGTCACGAAATATCTCCAACTGTTAGATCAAGGAGGGACTTTGGATGAATTCTCAAACATTCGATCGAGTTTAGTAGAAGGAAAGGGTAAGACACAATATCCCAGAGTCTTGGATTAAATGAACTCATGCAGACTATTGGTCTAAGATCTCCTCGTTAGCAATGTGAGTCATTGCATTAGGTGGTCAACTCCGAAATTAACCTACTCCGACGATTAGAAGTTCAAAATAACCAAGAATACCCAAAATTTGAAACCCCCAAGTCACGAAATCCAAACAACCATTGTTCGAGGGGAGGAATAATCAACCCGACGGTGACCACTCTGGGATTACAAGGAGTCCCAAACAACTAAAACTCCTAAAGCCACAAATTACTGAACCCACAAAGTACAAATCCATGATCCAGGAGGGAGACATGTGGCATAAGACAAACATGACACATGGCCCAATCAGTTGGTGACAAGTGTCAAGGTCTAGTTGGCACATTAGGTATACAAAATTCACAAATCAAGATGACACGTGGCAGTCAATAATCAAGTGCCACATCAACAGTGACATCATCAAGCCATGTCACTCCGATATTAAAACCTCCAGGGATATCCAACTTCTCCTACCAGAAAAAATGCCCAAAGCGCCGAAGGGAGAAGTCATGAATTAACGTTAACCATTTATCTTCTTCAGGAGCAGTCTCGATCATTCGATCGAGTATAGTCAAAGGATAGCATAAGGATTACTAACAATTGACAACAATCACTTACCACAACTTTATGACTTATTCGGTAATTAAACCTCAGGAAGGATTTAACTAATTTATATTTCGAGTAATCAGAGTCCCAGAGTCATGAATAGCCAAATACCTGGAAAGAGGGAGCAACTTTTCACCTAATCCTATGGTCCTATCTCCTAGACATGTGAAGTTTATTAAGCAAAGAAGTGTTGATACACACTCCAACAGAATTTTCTCCAGGAGAGTTGGAAGGATGCAAAGGCCAGAGTCCCAAAACAACAAAGTCTTGGAATAAACGAGAACCATCCATCTCAACTTGTAAATAAAACATGACCATCGATCTTGATAATTGATTAAGTGTTCTCTTGGGTTAGCACTTAGAAACCACCCATGGTCATATGGAATAGAGGTCCTGAAGTGCTTCTTTACACAATTTAAAATAGAGAGGATGAGTTTTGTGACTGACAGGAAGGAATTTTGAATCAAATAAAGATCTGGAATTTGTCTTAATTGATCTTAAATGATCCAATACAGGAAATGCATTAGAGAGATAATCGAAAATATCGGATATGATTTAAATTGAGAATGGAATAAAGAGGCAAGAGATTGAATTGAAAGAAATCAATCCATACCTATGATCGATTTATGAAAATCCCTCTTACTGAATCGAAGAGATTTCATGATAATATATGAATAATAATAGAGGAAGATATTAATTGTAAGTTAAAAAGATAAACATTATTTGTTTATAAACAAAATGAATAGGTACTGATCTGGGATCTTTTCATCAATGTGACTTATTAAATAATTGTATTAAATGATCATAAAATGAAGTGCACCATAGAGAAGGAAAAAATCAATTATGGAGGTACATATGCATCAAATCTAAACACAGAAACATGATAAAAAAGTTTGTCCCTAGTGGACTATGTTTCCGGGTCCTGCTCTCAAATGGGTAGGCCTTTTTATTAACTCAACAAAAGAATTTGGAAAAATACATAAGTATACCTCATTACAGAGTTAAGATGCAGAAGATTTGCTGAGATCAGAAAACAAACATCATCACTGAATTCGTGGCATCGAATTACCCAAAAATGATTGTCTCCATGCCTTGATCTGAGTCTAGCACTTTCAGGCCCATAATAAATTTCATCTCAGTTTGCATGCCTACAGTTTGCATTAATGACTGTCTTCTGCATCATTTTTCATGCCTTAGTACGACCTGTCGCGCATCCTGGCCTACCCCCCTATGCACTAACAAAATCCATTTTTTAAATAAAAATTGGGGGTGGATTTAGCAATGAGGTTGCTTGTCCTATTGGTTGGCGGATGTATATTAAGGGGTTTTGTTGGGGGAGGTTCTAGGGTCAAACCTACAGACCTCTCATTTTAATACACTTTGGGTTATATATATGTGTTATGGCTTGAATCCTGTGGGATCTTCTGATAACTTTGTAGATGGCGATAAGTTTGGTGGATTGTGTCTCCAACCAGAAATATATGGCAGAATATGGTTTAATATAGTGGATTTGGGGTTGGCGCTAGCCAACCCTGCCTTTTTTAAAAAAAATTGGTTGTTAGGAGTCCTTGTGCTTTTGTCCACTACCATGTGGCATCCCATGATTGGATCATGTGGAGAAATTTTATTGTCCCACGTCACCATACTGCACATACATGCCACATAAAATCTGCCACATCAGCCTACCATGTCACCTGTCGAGTGGCTCTTTAGACTACCACGTGGAACTTTCCCATAGGTCCACCGATTGACCGGAAAATTCCAAAAATGAGTGACACATGGCAGCCTTTGGTTCTGCCAGATCATCATGACACATGTCACCCTCTGTGTCTGCCACATACCTTATACGAATGGTGATTTCATCTTTACTGATGCTGATGTCAGCAGTACGGATGCTGACTCATCCCCGTTGATTAGGCTAGGTTGACCAAAACTTTCACTGTGAATATCTTTTGATCCATAAATCTATTTGATTATTCGTTTAAGTTGTTGGAAATATTGTGACATGCTCTTCACGATGATGCCAATTTCACTAAGTTTTGAGGACATTGAATTTTTTCCCTTTCTTTTTTTATTGACGCCATTCTGAGCTTCCTGAAATGCTTCTACGAATTCTGAGTTATCCTTAGTATTCTCTGGATCATTTTTGGATCACGCCTTCCCAATGAGATATTTTTGGACCACAAAAATATTTCATTAATCAACAGATAAGTGAAAGAAGAGTTCCCTCACCTTGTCCTTCTCAATCCACTTTGCCTTTCTTGGATCTGTGCCCTTTAATCCCACTCAAATATAATCAACATCACCCCTGCATGAAGTCCTCATCCTTCTATCTAAAATGATATCTTCCTTCAACTCATCCAAGTACTCAGGAAAAAACCCATCAACTCAATGTATTAAAACTTCCTCACCCTGATCCATGATCATGGGAGGCTAAAAAAGTTTCAAGTTTTCCACATTTACAACTGAGTAAATCTTCATATATGGTGGAAGATCTAAACGAAAATCATCAGTACCATTTTTCTCCAAAATAGTGAAGGGTTAATATTGGATGGGCTTGAGTTTCTTACCTTCACCCTTCAATCTCTCCTTTCTGATGTGAAGACATACCTGGTCTCCAACCTGGAACTAATGATCAAACATGTGTTTGTCATGCCGAGCTTTATACTGTGCTTGATTTTTCTCCAACTATTCCCTGACTGCTTGGTGTACCTACTGGATCCTTTGAATGGACTTGTGGGCCTTCTCTTCATTTATTTATTCATTTGAATTGACATATCTTCCATACATCAAGTCCAAAGGGACCTTAGGTAAATATAAAAAACATGTCTCTAATGGAGAACATTGAGTGGAAAAATGTAAGGCTTGATTGTAAGCATGTTGTACATAAGGTGTATGTTCATCCCATAACTTGGGATGTTTGTTGCAGTAGCCTTGAAGAAAAAGTATCATTGTTCGGTTAACAACCTATGTATGCTTGTCGGTTTGTGGATGGAAAGTAGTGATCCTCTTCAACTTGGTGTCCATTATTCTCCACAAGTTTTTCCAAAAATATCCAAGGAATCGAGTATCTCGATCCAAGACAATGGATGTGGGTAACCCAAAGTGAACCCAAACATACTGTTGAGTCTCCATTTTGACACTTCTAATACCCTCTATTACCCCCTATCTGAACCTATTTTGCCTATGTTATGAATATAAACTTGACTGTTGCCTCCATAAATACAATTAATGATCTTGTTCATGTGCATAGAGAGGTAACGTATGATTAAGGCATATTTTGTTTATTTTTCTTGAGTTAATTCAATTAAAATGGTTGATTGTGCATGATTCTATTCATTTGATCTTAATAAGCATTGATATGGTACCAACAAAACCGCATAACATTGATCTGGTACCAACAGAACTGCATAATATTGATCTGGTACTGCCCTATGTTATTCTAGTACCAGCCTGTGCTATTCCGGTACCAGCCTGTGCTATTCTGGTACCTGTGTGACTGTGCTATTCCGGTACCAAACAACTGAGCCTATTCTGGTACCAGTGCAACTGTGCTATTCCGGTACCAAATGACTGTGTGTATTCCAGTACCAATTGCTATTTCCAGAATTCACTTGTTGAACGCATTTGCTGAAGGAGATTCCAAGATATTAGTTTGATCGAAGTCTCCAAAGTAGTTTTCAATATCATGATCGACTTCATCACTCATGCACTTTGTGTCATGAGGATGAAGTCCATCCCTAAAGATTAAATATGTATTTCCAATTGTAATATTTTAAAATTGTTTAATAATTATCTTTATCTCTTGATAGTAACAACTCACCTTCTTTATAAGGGATGTTGTATAGGAGATAGGATACATAGGAGATACGTATGGATGTAATGAACATAATTATTCATATTTCCATAATATACAAGATGATGAGCTGTTGATTCGATTTTACAAGTTGAAGGAATACAAATGAGCTGTTGTGCAATTTCTGGGTATGATTAGAACGTTTTAGTCTGTTATCATTTTAGAGCTTCCATGCTGGAATCGGGAAGGGCCCACCATTCTGATATGATAAGCTTAATGTAAAATATATCTTAGTTTTTTATTCTTGTACATGTTTGTTTTATTCCGGTACTCATTTGTGTGTTTCATGTACCTGCTATTTTGATTTCTTGTTTGAGTTAAAATATGAATTCATAAAGTGTACCTATTGTGTTGGATCTGTATAATTGTTAGATATTTTGAGTAAATTGTGAATGGGATTGTATTAGTGTAAGTTTTACAAGTATGGTGCATCAGATATTTAGAAATTTTACTTAGTTTCATAAACAGTAATTTGTGTTGAGATAGTTGTAGAGATTTATAAAATTTTGCATTCCTGAAACTGTGTTCTTTATAGCGACTTTCATAATTTATTTTGAAATTTTAAGTGTGTTAATATAAGAACAGTTAAGATCCCATCATTCAACCTACAAGGACTATTAAATGGAGAATCTTAATATACCTAGTGTTTCCAATGCAGGGACAAATAGTTTCTTCCAGAATTGATTAAGTTATGAGTGATTTCCCTTTGAATAACGTGTGCAAAAAATTGATTACAGTTTACTATTGGAGTTAGTTGCTATAGGAGGCAAGATCTAAGTTCGTATCTTCATTTCGCGAGCCTCTAATGAATATATTTTTCACCTAATAAAGAACCTTTTGATTCATTGTTTGCTTGAGAAATTTTGTTATCAGTTTTCTCTTCTAAGTTTGGAGTTGTATTGTTGAAGTGTGCCCAGATTTGATTTCTAAGAGTAGAAACTACAGATAACTAATTCAAAGTCCATATTTCCACTTCATGAGCTTGTAAATGGGCAAGGCATTATTTGAGCAAAATCTTTTGAGTGTATGATTGCAATTTTTTCTTTCTAATTTATGAATTGTGTGAAGAGTGTTATCTTTGAAGTGTGAAAACAAAGTATTGGTTTTTATATGGTTTTCTTGATTGAACTATACTCATCAATCAAAGGAACCTATCTATTACCGGCACATATAGTGCATCAACTCTTTTGATTACAAATCCCGGTTGATAATTTATGTTTGGTAATATATTATGCAAATAATTGCACCAACATTTTGGCGCTGTTGCTAGGGAGTTGTAAATGGTAATAGGTAGTATTTGAATCAGATTGCTTTAATGGTTTTGGATTGGTTTTGTGGATGACCTAATGGTGGAGAGAATATGTTAAGATGTGTGGGAAGAGCTGAAACATCCACTTTGGTGGGGTTGCTCCAAAGTTAGGTTGTCCTCTCTTCTTTTGATGGAAGTATGTTTTTATTTATGCAAATTTAGTTTTATTTATGATGAGATAACTTGGGCAAGTAGGGTCTCGATAACGCAAGGATTTCAAGATTGGTGTGCTTTGTTTTTACAAATAGTTTTAAAATTCAGATCTTTGATGATAAATCATGTTTGGGGTGTTGTAAGAACCCCCCGAGTACTAATCTGTGTTGCGAAATAGGTATCATCAATCAGCTAGAGTAATTCAAGGATGATCAAGAGCTTGAAGAATGTTCTTCCAAGAAATTTCTCACATTCTAGCAATAGTTGGGATATCCGCCTCTCAGGAAGAGCATATTTTCATAGTAGTTAACAATCTAGTTGTCTCTCCACAGGAAGATTTAGAAGTCTCTTCAGATTCCTCTTCTCAATTTGTTGAGGAGAATAAAGAATCATCAATATTATTCAATGGAGAGAAACCAGTGGAACCTGAGATTGAGGATTCTTTAGCATGCCTCTCAACAGATCCTGTATGTACTCCAAATACCAATCACTTTGGAGAGGATAATCTACATAGCATGGTAGAGGAGGACATTTAGTGTGACCTAAACAAAGAAGAGAAACAAGAATATAGTGATCCTATTGAAATATGGTTTCAATTAGTTATTAGGTCACACCACTCTTTTATTTTTCATTATTGCTTGATCTCATCATCAAAGCGGTTGGTCCTTCATACTCTGGTATGAATTAAATTTATCTTTTAAACCTGAGTATGGATATATTTCTAACCCTGTTACGCACATGGCTTCACTGGAAGTATTCCTATACTTGAAGGACATTTTCTTTTGTTCAAATAGAGTAGGATAGGTAAATAAATAAATAAATGTTGCACATAAGTACAATGAAACCTATATTTCATACTTTTCATAAATGGGAATGTCAAAAGATAATAAAGCAATCAGTTTAAGATCTTTTGTTCCCATGGTAGATTTCTTTTTAAAAGTTATGATGATTTTGTTTGGAATATTATGAGAAGGGAATATCTCCATCCTCCGAATGCACACATAATACTGGAAGGGTTTCAAAAGAAGAGAAGGCATCCTTGTCAATGGAAGATAACACTTAAGGGAGTGCTTCATGACCTATTTCTTCAAAATTCTTCTTTTTCCTTAAAGTTGTTAAAAATGATGCATTCATGCTTTATATTTACCTATCTATTTTAAGACTGTTATTTCACAATGATGATCGATTAAGTGATATTTTAATAGCATTTGAAACTGAATGTTAAGTCCAAACTATTTTATTCATAGCTAATAATTCAAATTTTGACATTTCCCCTAAATTTTATGTTTTTAAGCATGCATAAAAATCCATTTTTAATTAGTTCTATTGGTTTGTATTTAGCAGGTGTTCACAACTCTCTGAGCAACCCTTTTTAGCATCTCACATTGTTTTCATGAGGCCATGCAAAACCTTAGGCATGGGGGAGTGGTTGTTGAAACCTTCATATTCTTTTACAACTTCCATCGGCGAGGCCAAATCAACATGTTCAGTGCTGGGATTTGATAGTCATTTCCAAAATTTTGGTACCATTCTATTCCAGTACTGCAGAATTGCGTTCATCTGATACTGTAAACAATGTTTGCCTCTACGTTCATCCGATACTGATGGTCATCTCTGTGCTCATCTAGTACCAAAGGAGAAAATCTGTGTTCATCTGGTACTGAACTACATTCCTATGTTCATCTTGTACTGATGGTCGCCTGTGTGCTCATCTGGTACCAAAGGAGGAGGTCTACACTATTCCGGTACTAAACCACAACTCTGCACTATTCCGGTACTAAAACATAACTCTGAGTTATTCTGGTACTGAACCACAACCCTGCATCCATCCATTACTCAGGTGATCTGATACTTGTAATAAGGTGATGGTAGCTCTAATCATATATTCAAGTTTTGTTGCTCGATTTAAATGCTTCAAGCAATAGGACGTATAAACTCAACATTTTTTTGTTTTACGAAGGAATTAGACTAATTATGCAGTAAACATATGGTTACTCTCAATTATTGCACGCTCCCTACCATGAACATTTGCAAGCCCTCATATACATCTCCTCCTATATTCTCACTGAATTCCTTTGTGAAGTGGTTGTCACCATGAATGAGCAAAAATAATCCATCATTTCACTCTATTCTGGTACTATCTATTATGGTATTGCAGAAACATGTTTTGATACCAATTACTTATCTGGTACCGATGCCAAAGGATATGATCTTTTTCATGTGCTTAACAGTGTTTTCACTTCAGTTAATTAGAGGTATGGGCTAATATCTTCATGTTATTTCTATTAAGAATCATTTAAGTCTTGTATTGAATTGTTTTTACTCTCATGTACATCTTCCTCCTACATTTATACACTCAACCTTGAATGAATAATCCTTGCTCTCCTTTAAGAAGATATTTTCACATTTAGCTCTATATGATAATGGGTGCACTTGTCTTATTACCTCATCATTTTGAAGAAGTGATTGCTAATTGAAATATCCATTGAAAAGTGGTAACACCATTATGAAAAATACTAACCTAGTTGATTCAAACAAGTTTTTATCCAAGTTTATCTTTACAAGTTTTTCTTGGGAAGTATTGATGAAAACCTCATGTGGTGGACCACCCTTGCAAAACCACAATGAACTTTCATGAGAACCCTAATAGGATTAACTAGAGGGACCTCTTAGTCATTATCCGAGATGTTCCATTATACATTGAATAGCTGAGATTTAAGTTTAATGTGGATGATGTCACCCTTGGGATACTTGCAAACAATTAATTATGTGCCTAACAAATCTAAAACACTCTCGTACCACCTGCCTCCCTTATACTCTAAAACTGTCAATGAACAGTATACATTATTCTAAATATTTTGAGTAATATAATAAAAAGGAAGTATCAGTAAGTACAAGTAAACCCGCTGGGGTACTGAACAGGCTTGCTAGAAGCGGAGCCATGCTTGTATGGTACTAAGGTAAACCTGATGGGGTACTGAATAGGCCTGCTGGCAGCGGGGCTATGCCAGGTAAAGGGAGTTGAAAAACATAAAGTGGCACACTTAAAAATGAAAAAAAAAACCCTTGGGTCTCATTCTGAAGCAATCATTATCAAATAAAGGCTAGGAGATGACGTTTATATCTCTCGGATGATCTTGTTAAGAACCTTCAAGTATCCACTTTAGAGTTCTATATTTAAAATAAATAGGTTTGCATGAGAAGTGGGACCCTCAGTATATGTAATTCACCTTACCTAAGCAAGAACAACTTCATCTCTAAAAACTTGGATCAGAAATGAGTTAATCATCTTGGGATGTATTCCTTTATGTGTTCCTCTCTTCAAATGATATCTAAACTATGCTTATATCACTTTTGTTTTAAAGTTAATCTAGCCAGGGGGGCCTATTAGTCAAATTCATTTTGAAAACTCTTGGCCACTATCCTATAATCATATTGGATTCACATCCAACCCTTTCTCTTAACTATGATCCACAACAGATTGGATAAGGCTTAGCGACAAATCACTAACAAATATAATCTACTACTCATGACTCCACTCTTTCGTCATAACTACTTTGCCATGGGTAAGAATGTGAAGCATAGGCCAGGAAGTTTATATGTATGACATGAACTTAAGGAGCTCAAGAAAGGTGAAACTTCAAGGAATGCTTGATTGAGTGAAGAGTATCATCAATTTTGAAATTTTGAAGATCATTGTTGCATGAGCACATGCAATGAATTAAGAATGGGGGAATGTTGTGTCTCCATTTTGAAATTTCTAATAGCCTCTATTACCCCCTATCTGAACCTATTTTACCTATGTTATGAGTATAAACTTGACTGTTGTCTCCATAAATACAATTAATGACGTTGTTCATGTGCATAGAGAGGTAACATATGATTAAGGCATATTTTCTTTAATTTTCTTGAGTTAATTCAATTAAAATGGTTGATTGTGCATGATCCTAATCATTTTATCTTAATAAGCATTGATATGGTACCAACAAAATCGCATAACATTGATCTGGTACCAACATAACTGCATAATATTGATCTGGTACTGCCCTATGCTATTCTGGTACCAGCCTATGCTATTCCAATACCATCCTGTGCTATTCTGGTACCAGTGTGACTGTACTATTCTGGCAACAAACAACTGCACCTATTCCGGTACCAATGCAACTGTGTTATTTTGGTACCAAATGACTGTGTGTATTCTGGTACCAATTGTTATTTCCAGAATTGACTTGTTGAACACGTTTGCTGAAGGAGATTCCAAGAAATTGGTTTGGTCAAAATCTCCAAAGTAGTTTTCAAGATCATGATTGACCTCATCACTCATATACTTCGTGTCATGAGGTTGAAGTCCATCCCTAAAGATTCAATATGTATTTCCAATTGTAATATTTTAAAATTGTTTAATAATTATCCTTATCTCTTGGTAGTAACGACTCACCTTCTTTATAAGGGATGTTGTATAGGAGATAGGATACATAGGAGATACGTATGGATGTAATGAACAAAATTATTCATATTTCCATAATATACAATATGATGAACTACTGATTCAATTTTACAAGTTGAAGGAATACAAATGAGTTGTTGTGCAATTTATGGGTATGATTAGAACGTTTTAGTCTGTTATCTTTTTAGAGCTTCCATGTTGGAATTGGGAAGGGCCCACCGTTCTGATATGGTAAGATTAATGTAAAATATATCTTAGTTTTTTATTCTTGTACATGTTTGTTTTATTTTGGTAGTCATTTGTGTGTTTCCTGTACCTGTTATTTTGATTTCTTGTTTGAGTTAAAATATGAATTCATAAAGTGTACCTATTGTGTTGGATTTGTATAATTGTTAGATATTTTGAGTAAATTGTGAATGGGATTGTATTAGTGTAAGTTTTACAAGTATGGTGCACCATATCTTTAGTAATTTTACTTAGTTTCATAAACAATAAGTTGTGTTGAGATAGTTTTAGAGATTTATAAAATTTTGCATTACTGAAACTGTGTTCTTTATAGTGGCTTTCATAATTTATTTTGAAATTTTAAGTGTGTTAATATAGGAATAGTTAATATCCCATCATTCACCCTACATGGACTATTAAATGGAGAATCTTAATATACCTAGTGTTTCCTATGCATGGACAAATAGTTTCTTCCAGAATTGATTAAGTTATGAGTGATTTCCCTTTGAATAATGTGTGCAGAAAATTGATTACAGTTTACTATTGGAATTAGTTGCTACAGGAGGCAAGATCTAAGTTCATATCTTCATTTAATGAGCCTCTAATGAACAAATTTGTCACCTAAGAAAGAACCTTTTGATTCATTGTTTGCTTGATAAATTTTGTTGTCAGTTTTCTCTTCTAAGTTTGGAGTTGTATTGTTGAAGTGTGCCTAGATTTGATATATAAGAGTAACAGCTACAGATAACTAATTCAAAGTCCATCTTTCCACTTCATGAGCTTGTAAATGGGCAAGGAATTATCTAAGAAAAATATTTTGAGTGTATGATTGCAAGTTTTTCTTTCTAATTTATGAATTGTGTGAAGAGTGTTATCTTTGAAGTGTGAAAATAGAGTATTGGTTTTTATATGGTTTTCTTGATTGAACTATACTCATAAGACATAGGAACCTATATATTATCAGCACATATAGTGCATCAACTCTTTTGATTATGAATCCTGGTTGATAATTTATGTTTGGTAATATATTATGCAAATAATTGCACCAAGACATACTGAAAGAAGAGATTAGCAGTCTGCTCAGCAGCGATCTTGTTTTTACATGGAATCAAGATACACATCTTGTTGAACCTATCCACTACAACATAAAAATATTCATGACCCCTTTTCGACATTGGTAAAACCCCTACAAAATCTATGAATATACTCTCCCATGGATGGGATGGAAGATGAAGTAGTGAGTATAGCCCCAAATTTCTATGAGTGGGCTTACAAGTAGAACACATCACACACCCCTTTACATATTTAGTTATAATTTCTTTCATCTGAGGCCAGTAACAAAACCTTTGCAGATGAGCCATAGTGTTTCCTACCCCAAAATGCTCAGACACAAGAGAAGTGTGAGCTTCTTGTATTACATGGATTCGTTCACTTGTAGGAATACAAAGCTTTCCAAGAAGGTAGAGTAGTTTTCCCTGCAGACAATAGTTCTCTACCTTGTTACTTGTACCCTTTTTGTATTTGATCTCCAAATGAAACTGTTGAAGAAAACCAATCCACCTGTAATGTCGAGATTGTTGCAGCTTGGTTTGTTCTTAGAGATATTGTAAGGGTTGGTGATCTATATGTATGATTGTTTCCTTCCTTAAAAAGTAGTTCTTCCATTTCTTTACACTTTGAACTAATGCATACAACTCTTTATCATATGTAGGATAGTTAACAACAAGTTGGTTAAAAGTTTTAGAGTGGTTACAAATAGGCTTACGATATTGCATCAATACTGCACCCATGGAGTATCCGCTGGCATCTATCTCAATCTCGAAAGGTTACTAAAGATTTGGTAGTGCTAATACTGGTGCGATAATGATCTTTTCCTTCAAAGTGTTGAAGGCCTTTTGTTTCTTTCCTCCCCACTAAAAAGTTTTCTTCACACTAGTTAAGGCATGCAAAGGAGATGCCATAAATGAGAAGTTTGAAATGAATCTCCTCTAGTACTAGATTGCACCTAAGAAGCTTCGTACTTCGGTTACATTTTTGGGCTCAGGCCAATTTACAATTACATCAATATTGGAAGGATCAATCTTCAATTGTCCTCCTTCTACAATATGACCTAAGTACACAAGTGTAGTCTTGCCAAATTCACATTTGGATAATTTTACATACAACTTTTCCCTTTGCAAAGTATCTAATATTTGTTTTGCATGCCTTACATGTTCATCCAAAGTCCCACTAAATAAAATAATGTTGTCTAAATATACAATTACAAAATCATATAGAAATGGTTTGAATACATCATTCATCACATGCATGAAGGTTGTTGGAGCATTACAAAGCCCAAACGGCATAACTAACCACTAAAAAAATCCCTGTTTGGTTTTAAGGGTATTTTTCCATGCATCCTTTTCTCCAACCCTGATCTGATGGTATCCACTGCGTAAATCCAACTTAGTGAAATAAACAACATTATTTAATTGATCAAGTAAATCATCTATATGAGGAAGAGGGTATCGATTTTTCACCGTGATTTTGTTTAAGGATCGATAATCGACACACATTCGTCATGTTCCATCCTTCTTTGGCACCATCATGATTGGAGAACCACAAGGAGATGAAATGGGCCTGATGATCCCTTGGTCCAATAAGTCTTGTACCTACATTTTTTATCTTTGTCATCTCTACAACTGACATCTTGTACATGCCCACATTAGGAAGACGAGGATCATGTTGAAGATGTATTTTATGTTGGATTTCACTCTTAGGAGGTAGTTCATCTGGTTCTTGAAATATGTCATCATACTTAGAAACAATATCAATTAATTATTTCTTATGGGAAGGATCACATCCTTGGAAGGCATCAGATGTTCCGACATCCTTTTCCCTTATGACCATGAGTACATATCTCTTATTAGTGTTTATGAGTCTCTTCATTTGTCCTGCACTAACAAGTGTTGTGTTTACCCTCATGCTGTGGGATCTAGCAATATACTCCACTCCCCCTTTAGTAAGGTGATATTTTTTCTCATGACGAAAGAAAACTGCTTTTCTATCATAAAGATAAGGACTCCCTATCACTATGCCACATATATGAAGTGACACAACATCCAAATACAATTCATCAATCAACTTTGAAGAAATAGAAAATCTAACCCTACAGTGCATGGTGACATTAAGTTTCACTTTATCACATACCCAACCAAGAGGATAAGGCTTTGGATGTGGTTTAGTTTCAAGACCCATTTTTTTGACAAGTGCTTCAGATATCAAGTTTACTTGGGAACCTGAATCAAATAATGTATCTATCTTAGTGTGCTTAGATACAACCCTTATGTGAAATAATTCATTCCTCTTTATTTCATCATCATGAGATTCATTATTGGAATTTGAACTAGCATGAAGGGAATCTTTACCTTGTACTCCAACCGCTGTGATCTTTTCTTTGTCTCCCAAATCGAAGCCAAGATCTTGTTGCACCGTAGCAACAATATTTGTCTTCCCCTTTTCATCGAACTGTTTCAATATTTTCTATGGATGTAATTTCGAATAATGTTCATCATCATGACCATTCTTATTGTAATGAGTGCAAGATGGCTTTTGTTCTTCCCTCTTTACAGTGGTTGTCCTTTTCTCCTTCCTTTTAAACTACTTATGTGGGAAATTGGAAGGTTTCTTTGTGGGATCTTCTTGAACATGATTTCCCCTATTCTCAAGGTGAGTGTCTTACACACAAACTTCATCAAGACTGGTGGGGTTAAAAAATAGTAATGTATGACGACTATAACTGTGAAGTGCACCAATATACTTCATTAAAGTTTCATAAGAATCTAAATGAATGTTTAATCCAAGAGATTTCTTCCTAAATTCTTCCATGAAACTTTATACAGTTTGAAATTTACTTTGTCTTAAAGTTTTCCATTCCATCATTGCTTTATGTAAATAAACCAATGGATAAAATTGCTTTCTTATTGCTAATTTAAATTCTGACCATGAGGAAAGAAGATTACCACACTTACTTATGTCTTGAAGTTTTCTCTCCCACCATAGGACAGCATTGCCTTCCAACGGAAGAGAGGCAAATTTCACTTTAACTTCCTCTTCATCAATTTGTTGAACACGAAAAATATACTTCAACCTATCAGATCCAATTATCAAGCTTTTCAGGATTAGCATCTCTATTAAACATAGATAAAGAGAATTTTACATCAAGCTTTAATAATGGTTTCTTAAAAGAAGCTTTATGGCTAGAATGATGAGAATGATGAGAATGATTAGAGGAATAAGAGATAGAACTCAATGGTGAAGATGGAGGCTCAAGAGGGTCTCCCCCAACCTCTTGATTCACTGAAGAATTATCATCTACTTGTGCTTCATTTTTCTTCCCTTTCTTCTTCATCCTCTTCTTGTAGTCTACATACATTCGCTCAACCATTTCTTACATATGATAAAATAACATATGGAAGTTTTTCTCATGTTCATCACGCTTGTCCTCTTCGTCCATTTTCTTCCTTCGAGATGCATGACAAACTTTTGGGTTGAAAGTCTTAAGTGTTCCTTCACCTTGTTTATGCTTGGCCCTAGTAAGCATTCACACTCAGCAATTCAAGTCAAATATGACTGCTCTGATACCAACATGATCTGAGATATTTTCATCGATGTGACTTATTAAAGAATTGTATTAAATGAGCATAAAATTAAGTGCACCATAAATAAGGAAAAAATCAATAATGAAGGGACATATGGATCAGATATGAACACAAAAAATTGATAAAAGAGTTCACTCCTGGTGGACTACGTCTCTGGTTCCTTCTCTCAAATGGGTAGGCCTTTTTATTAACTCAGCAAAAGAATTTGGAAAAATACATAAGTATACCTCATTCTGGAGTTAAGAAGAATAAGATTTACTCATATAAGAAAAAAAAAAAAAAAACATTGCATTCATGGCATCGAATTACCCAAAAATGACTGTCTCCATGCCTCGATTTGAGTTTGGCACTTTCAGGCCCATGATAAATTTTGTCTCGGTTTGCATGCCTGCAATATGCATTAATGAATATCATTTTCCATCATTTTTCATGCTCTGGTATGGCCTGTTGCATGCCCTAGTCTTCCCCCCTATGCACTGACAAAATCCAATTTTAAAATAAAAATTGGGGGTAGAGTTAGCAATGAGTCTGTTTGGCCTATTGGTTGGCGGATGTATATTAAGGCACTTTTTTGGGGGAGGTTCTGGGTTCAAACCCGTAGACCTCCCATTTTAATACACTGTGGGTTATATATGTGTGTTATGGTTTGAATCACGTGGGATCTCCTACTGACTTTGGCGATGGAGATAATTTTGGTGGATTGTGGCTCCAACTAGCCAGATATGGTGGGATATGGTTTAATATGATAGATTGGGGGTTGGTACCATGCAACCCCACCTTTTTTTAAAACATTTGGTTACTGGGCGTCCTTGTTCTTTTGTCCGCTGCCACGTGGCAGCCCATGACTGGACCATGTGGCAACCTTTCATTGACCCATGTCACCATACTGCATGGACATGCCACATCACCTCTACCACATCAACCTGCCATGTCACTTTTTGTATGTACTGCCATATGGTACTTTCCCATTTGTCCATTGAATGATCGAAAAAGTACAAAAATGAGTGACACATGGAAACCTCTAGTGTTTCCATGTCATCATGTCGATGTCATCATAACACTTGTCTCCCTCTACATGTGCCACATACCCTATACAGACATTGACGACATTTGTACTGATGTCGACGTCAACAATACGGATGTTGACTCATCCATGTTGACTCTGTTTGATGATCCATTTACGCCATTGGAAAGCTTGCAACATTCTCTTCACGATGATTCCATTTTCAATAAGTTTTGAGGACTTTGAATTTTTTCCCTTTTTCTATATGTTGAGGCCATTCTAAGCTTCTTGAAGTGATTCTATGAATTCTGAGTTATCCTTAGTATTCTCTGAATCCTTTTTGGATCAAGTACACTGGTTCAAAAAAAGGGAAATAATGCTTCAAAGCTCACACAAGTTGGGAATCTATATAAACAAGAAAGAATGGTGAAGAATAAAGTGTCTCTACAGTCTAGATTAGAAGATCAAAAGAAGAAGCAAAGTCCAAGAAGGAAAACTAAAAATACTTATGCAGTGAGGGTGGAAGGGAGGAGCAAGGAAGGATTCATATCCTTTACTAAGTAAAGTTTGAAAACAAGGGATTGGGTGCTTCCTAGGGTTGGTGCCCTAAAACAAAGGAGTTGGTCCTTACTAGGGTTGGTGCCCTAAAACAAGGGAGTTGGTGCTTCCTAGGGTTGGTTCCCTAAAGAAGAGAATTTGTGTCTTCAAGAGTTGTTTCTCTAAAGATGATTGGTGTCCTTTATAATCACATATTATTCTTTATAAACTTTATAATTATTGTTAAGTATACTTATATAATTGATTTTTAAATACATGTCCATAGTTGATCTATTATGATGATTAATAGAATAACAAAGTAATTACTAATTGATTAAAAGGGTAATACTGATTCACCGCCCCCCCCCCCCTCTTAGTATTTTCGACAGTGATTTTCATATTCCCATAAGTGATAACCAAAATCATTAACATTATATCTAATGAAGGTACACTTCTTGGATTTTTCCTCAATCGTTGTTCTATTTTCTTTATCAATATGGACAAAATCTTCACAACCAAAAGTACTCAAAAAAGAATAGTTTACCTTTTTACTTTTCCATGCCTACTAAGGAATTCCACCAGCCAAAGAGATTGAAGGTGTTTTGTTTATTAAGTAAACAACAGTATCTACAACATCTTCCCAGAATTGTAAGGGCAACCCAACATGCAATCTCGTACTCCTTGCACATCCATGATTGTCATGTTCATCCTTTCTGAAACAACGGGAGACACCAAGAGATAATACATGAGCTATTCCCCATAGATATGTATGCACAAGCTCTAACCTTTCACTCTTCTTTTCTTTTTTGACTCTGATAAATTTGACGCTCTTATGTTTTCCATAAAAACAATGCTCACAAAAATCCATATCAATTTGTTTAAGATATGGAAACAAATTTCTTTTGTGAATTATCTGCATCCCCTTCTCACTCATGTGTCCAAGCCTATGATTCCATAGTGTTGTATCCACTCTTGTAGAAGCTAAAGATATGGAAGACTCAATATTACCAGTACATAAATGCAATGTACCTACCTTATCTACTTTTTCTATCACCAGTGATCCTTTGGTGGCCTTCCACACCTTATTTGTAGAAATAGATATACAACCTTCACTTGCCAACTGCCTTGTTGAAATTATAATTTTTCTTAGATATGGAACATGTCTTATCTCTTTCAACAATCATTGGTTTCCATTCTTTTTCTTTATTTATACCTTACCCATTCCAACAATTTTTCATGGTGCATCATCACCCAAATGAGCATGTCCAAAATAATCTAGAAAATGTTTCCTATGGAGTGTGGCATGAAATGAAGCCCCTGAATCTACTACACAATACTCATAAATATTATCTACAGAAACAATCAAAGCATGTTGTAACACATCACTTGTTACATTTTCTTCCTGATTTTTCTCATGTTGTCCATCTCTTTGTTTCTTTGGAGCTCTACAATCATTCTTTAGATGTCCTTTCTTCCAACAATTATAACACTCTATCTTTCCCAGTTTGGATTTGGTTTTTTCCTTCCTATAATTCCCACAGTTCCCTAAGCCCTTTCCTCTATCATTTTTTCTTCCCATGTTCTCCCTGGTCAATCCATTACCTGATGTCTCACCTATGCTTTTCCATTGCATTTCCTCACTAAGGATAACAACAACAACATCATCAAATTTCAGAGTGTTTGAACCATAGATAGAGTTACTTACAACCATAACCAGTCGTTCCAGCATTTTGGAAATGAGCACAAGATTAGAAGAGCCATGAAATCATCATCAAAGTCCACTTTTACAGAACTTTGCTGATTAGTAACTGTATGAAATTGATTTAAATGATTTGCAACAAACCCACCTTCTGACATCTTCATATTAAATAATCACTTCATTAGAAATACCTTATTGGACAATGAGGTGTTTTCATACAGTTTAGCCAATGCATCCATCAATTCCTTTATTGTTTTTTCTTTTGAAATATTTAAAGCCACCGACACTGCCAGACTCAGTTGTATTGTTCCTAGTGCCTTTATGTCAAGAAATGCCCATTATTCGTCCTTCATGGACATCAAATTATTTTCTATTCCACCCAATGGTAGGAATAGATCCTTGTGATATAAATAATCTCCCGTCTAGATCTTCCATAACTAGTAGTTTTGGCCATTAAATTTCTCGACCCTAAACTTTCCATCTTCCAACATTTCTCCCACTCAAACCAAGATCCCTCTTTTCTAGTGATTTGCCTTTCACTCTGATACGAATTGTTAGAAAAACATGATCGCAGAGCAATAAAATAAAACAAATGTGGAAATAAACACAAAATATAGCCAATATAATAGATACATAGATGTATTTGGTTCACCCAATGTGGGATACTTCCACCATAGAAACTTCCAGTTCTTTCCTTTATTATTATCCAACAAGATGAAGGGATGTAACCTATAACACACCTATTGTAACTTCCTCTTCTTTCTCTCAGAGTATCCTCTCTCAGAAATACAATATTCACATACACACATAGCTGTAATAAAATTACCTCATGAAAAGGGGGTTTACTTATAGGGAAAAATACCCTAGCATAACTTCTACCTTCATATCTGTGACCTTATAATGAATGGTCCAGATTGACTGTGAAATTACAATATTTTACAAGGAAAATTTTCCCAAAATGTTTCTTTGAGGGTGGTGCAGGCACGTGCTCGCTTGCACACCCATTCACAGGATCTTCCTTTTACCACGGCTCGAAGAACTTTAATGTTCCTCGATTTCCCTATCGGGAAATATACACCCATAGCAATCCTCGTGGGATCCCCCCCTTCTTTGCAAATCGATAGATTGGACTTCACAACTCCATGAATCCAATGGTCGAGCATTGGTTCCACGAATCCCCGAAACCCGATATAAGTGAATGCTAACCCTTTCCTTTACCCTGTTGGAACTTCTCCTATCACGATTTCGACACTCGTGATATTGAACGCCTTGTCTCTCTGACTCCCGAACCCCGATATGCCGAACCTCCGATGCGCTCACGGGTTGACTTTTCAATGCCCATCACCTCCATCAGGATTTCGGAGTTCACGGTATCGCGAATCCTAATACAATTGTTTCGAGACTTCTCGCTGCGAATTCCCAATGAGACATGCCACCTGTCCACCTACCGACTCTGTGGTGGTCCCACACTATTCTTGTAACCGTCGGGATATCACGTATAACAATATCATAATTCTTGTTGCGATGTTTATAGAGTTCAACCTACGAAACCCCGATATACGAAACCACGTGTGAATCTCACGACCCTTGTGGCTCGGATCAATGGATCTGCCCCTCCTAAGATTTAAACCTCTCAAGAATACCTGTAGTATCTCCCCTGCACCTTCTTGAGATCTAATGGCTCATGGGATGTCATGAATCCTCCTTGGAGAATATCGATCATCCGTTCCTCCTGATGAAATCTGCGAAATGACTATGTATTTCTCCGTGGAACTCGTCCACCTGCATGAAAAATTGTGACGCTTCTTGCCAACCTTCAAGGCACAACTTCTCTGCACTGTCCTTCAAAAAATTTGAAGGCCTATCCCTCCTGAGCTTTCTGACAACCTTCAAGTCCTTGAGAAAAATCTTGCACGCACTCCTTGCGGAAACCTTCAACCACGTCTAAGTGTTGAAGTCACTCGACTCTGTGCACACCTGCGGCAGTAGTCCTTCAATTCTCGCTCAAGTTCACACCCCTGAACTTCACTCAACCTGTGCACTCCTTGCACGGCTCCTATTCCAAACTGTACTTCTGGGATGAATGAGGACAAAAGCGATCTCTATCTAAAACCTCTGTCAATGCACTCCTTGCGGACACTTCAACTGCACTCCTTGAAAGAATTCTCTGGCTCAAATAGAGAAACAATTGAAACTCATTCCTTCTTCCTCTTAGACTTCAATTTAAACATGAAATAATATACACAGTATATAAAGCAAATGTATAACAGGAAGAAATAATTCATGAGTATAGCATTCAACATCAGTACACAGAGAACAGACACAAAACCTTTTATTTGAATCAAAGCTTTCTTCTATTATTTCAAATATCTGTACATGGGTGGTCTTACATAGCTCTTTGCATGCTCTTGCTCTAATGCTTCAATAATGTTACAATACACAATGAGGGTGTCTATATCCCATTTCCCTCTTGTGCTCTCGAACAGTCTAATCTAGAATTAAATTCTATCTACCTGCATTAACTGTCTTAAATGCCTCTACCTACTAAGGATGAGAGCTTAAAGGCTCAAGGTCCGATTACAATATACAAGTGCACTTCAACTTAATGGCTCATTTAATATCGCACAACAACTTCAAGGTAATTTCAAGATTTTTGCTAGCTTGTCTAGATGTCCTCTACTTCCGCGCTAGCTTGCTTGATGTGGGAGATGCTCCTACGTCATATTCCCTCGCTTGAAAAATTTCATGGGCTCCTTTCCATGAGGTCCCACATGGTATGTCCATGCATTTTTATCTCTGCTTCAATCTCCCATCTGGCATCTTCAACTGGATGATTTCTCCACTTAACCAGATACTCGAAGTATTACCTTCGCCTGGTCCTCTTGCTCACTCTCTTATCCAGTATGCACTCCATCTATGGCTTCTCTGCAAATGGCATCTGTTTCATCCACTGGATCATTGGATGCTCACCTCCAGTCCTTGTTTCTTCAGCCTTATATGGGTACAAATCCGAGATATTTAATATCGGAGAAATTCTGATCCCATCGGGTAATTCAATCTCGTATGGATTCATCCCAAACTTCTTCAAGACCCTACATGGCCCGATTTTCTTCATCTTCAATTTATTGTATGTTCCTCTCGGGAACCTTTCCTTTCTTAAGTGTGCTAGAACCAGATCACCAACTTCAAATTGAAGTTGTCTTCTATGTTGATCTGCTCTACGTTTATATTCTTGGCTCGATTTCAGCAGTCGCTCCTTCACCTAGCTGTGAAGTTATTTCATCGCTTCTACGAATTCCTCTGCACTAGCGCTCCTAGTAGAAGTCTGTTCTGAATCCCTCAGTTCAAAAATTCCTCTTGGCTACATCCCATAGACAAACTGAAATGGACTTTGCCCTATACTCATGTTGGCTAAGTCATTGTATGCAAATTCTGCCTGTGGTAATATGTGGTCCCACTGGCTGTGGTGCTCTGTCACCAAGATTTTCAACAAGTCTCCCAGACTTCTGTTCACCACTTCTGTCTGTCCATCCATTTGAGGATGATAAGCCAAAATAAATAACAAGTTAGTTCCCAGCTTCTTCCATAAGGTTCTACAGAAATGCCTTATGAATCTAGTGTCTCAATCCGAAATAACACTTCTTGGCAACCCATGAAGTCGAATGACCTCTTTGAAGAACATGTTTGCAATGTGAGTTGCGTCAGTGGTCTTCTGACATGGAATGAAGTGTGCCATTTTGGAAAATATATCCACCACCACAAAGATTGAATCACAACCTCTTTGTGTCCTTGGTAACCCCAATACAAAATCCATGCTAATCGAATCCCATGGTCTCTCTGGTATGGGAAATGGTTGATAAAAACCTGCATTCTGCTTCCTTCCCTTCGAATGCTAGCAAATTTTGCATCTGTCTACAAATCTCTTGATGTCTGCTCACATTCCCGGCCAAAAATATGACTCATTCAACTTCATGAATGTCTTTTCATGACCAAAATGGCATGCCAATCCTCCACTATGTTTCTCCTTCAGCAAGTTCTCCCTCATGGAGCATTTCGGAGTACACAATTGATTTCCCTTAAACAACAATCCTTCCTGGATCATGTATTCGGCCCATTGGCTTCTGTCTCTAAGAACTGGATTCTCAGCTGCTTCATATGCTTCTTTAAAACCCTGATCATCTACATACATGTCCCTGAGATCATCAAAACCTAACGTCTTGACTCGGAACTCCTGCAACAACAACCACTTCCTGCTCAAAGCATCAACATCTTTGTTAGCAGTACCAGAAATATATTTAATCACAAATGTGAAATTTTTCATATACTCAACCCATTTTACATGTTTCTGTTTCAACTTCTCCTGTTGAGGCACAAACTACAGTGCATGATTGTCACTGTACAAAACAAATTCTTTCGGGATCAAGTAAAGCCTCCATTTCTTCAATGCCTGTATGATAGCATAGAACTCCTTATCATATGTGGAGTACTTAAATTTTTCCTGATTCATCTTCTCGTTGAAGTACGCTATCGGCCTGTCTTCTTGACTTAAGACTGCCCCGATTGCAAGCCCACTTGCATCGCATTTCACCTGAAATGTCTTTTGGAAATCCGACAACACCAAAACTGGTTATTCCGTAATCTTCCTCTTCAACAGATTAAAACTTTTCTCAGCCTCTGCTATCCATTGAAAAGACTTATGCCGCTTCTTCAATGTATCCATCATTGCTACACTAATTCCACTAAAATTTCTGATGAATTTTCGGTAGAAACTAGCCAGTCCGTGAAAACTTCTCACCTCAAAGATATTCTTTGGTGATGGGCAATTCTTAATCACTTCCACCTTATCTGGATCCATCCTCAACTCATTTGCATAAATAAAAAACCCCAAGTAGATGAGCTTTGTCTTCACTAATGAGGACTTCTTCATGTTAATCAACAAATTCTCCTGCTGTAGTCTCTGCATCACTGTAGCCAAATGCTTCAAGTGCTCTGCCACTATCTTACTGTAAACCAGTATGTCATCCAAATACACAATGACAAACTTTGCGATGAACTCCCTTAGGACTTCGTTCATCAACCTCATGAAGGTAATTGGCGCATTTGTTACGCCAAACAGCATAACAAGCCATTCATACAACCCTTCATTTGTTTTGAATGTTGTCTTCCATTCATCGCCTTCTCTCATGCGAATCTGGTGATATATGCTTTTCAAATCAATCTTTGAAAAATATTTTTCTCCACTCAAGCAATCCATCAAATTATCCATCCTCGGTAATGGAAATCTATACCTAATGGTTATCTTATTAATCACCCTCGAGTTAGTACACATCCTCCAGCCTCTGTCTTTCTTTGGACTGAGTACTATTGGAACAGCACATGGACTCAAGCTTTCCTTGACAAAACCTTTGTCCAATAACTCTTGGACCTGCCTTTTAACCTCTTCATTCTCTTGCGGCGTCAATCTGTACATGGCTTTGTTTGGAAAACTGGCTCCTGGTATGAGATCAATATGATGACTCACACTCCTGATCGGTGGCAACGAATGAGGTAATTCATCCACTATTATGTCAGCGAACTCTTCCAGTAGTTCTTGAATTTCATCTGGTAAATCATCCACTCTTATGCTAGTCATAACAATCTTCGTTTTCCTGACCAGAAAGAATTGTGGATCCTCCTTCTTCTTAACTTCTGTAAGAAGTTCCTTCCCACTCATGAGAAGTACAGTGTTGCTTACTTTCGGCTTCACCTCCTTATCCTTAATTGGAAGCAACATGTGTGTTCTCCCATTCTTCTCCAGGGTGTATGTGTTCATTCGCCCATCATGAATCACATTTCTGTCATATTGCCATAGTCTACCCAGCAATAGATGACAAACATACATAGGAATGACATCACATAAGATCTTATCATTATATCCTCCTATCTTGAATTCAACTAAACATTGTTTTGTGACAATTACCTGGTGTCCTTTCTATAGCCATGAAACTCTATATGGGCTTGGATGATCAGTCGTCTCTAGCTCCAGCTTCTCTACCATCTCCGTAGAAATGAGATTATCTATGCTACCACTGTCCACTACGACCTTGCATACCCTGTCCTTGGTCTTGCGAGCAGTCCTGAAAAGTCTGGTCCTTTGGACTGAACTTTCCACCTCCTTCTCTGGTGTCAAAAGGACTTTTCGCATCATGAGCAATCTTCCTCCTTCTACGTCTTCATCCTCAACATCCCGCCTCTGCGCCTCAACGATGTGAGCTTCTCCAATGTCCTTTTTCTATGGACACTTGTAAGACTTGTGTCCATTTTTCCCGCATGTGAAGGATGTGATTACTCCACCTGTTCCTCTTCCTCTACCTCTAGTACGAGGAAAAGTGTTGTTGTCAACATAATCTTCCCTCTGCTCAGTATGCTGCCTTCTCTGTTCAACATATGGCCCTATCTGTGAGGTTCCACCTCTCTCTGTGCAAGTCGGAGGTTTCTTCCAGTCTTCTTTGGGATTCTGGTTTCTATCCTGGGCAACTGACTTGCCTCTGGGCTGGCTTCTGCCTCGGCCCCTCTGACTCTGCTTTCGACTTAGCTTCTCTTCTACTTTCAAAGCCATCTGATAAGCATCTTCCACTGTCTGGATGGTTACCATGCTCATCTCATCCTGTATATCATATCTCAGGCCATTCATATATCTGGAAACTTTCTCATCATCACTCTCCCAATGACCTGCTCTGATGTTCAGTTTGTAGAATTCCTCAGTGTATTCTTTCACTGTCATCAGCTTCTGTCTCAAGTTCTGCATCCTCCTAAACATAGTAATTTGATAGTCCCTGGGGATGAATTTTGCCTTCATCTTCATGATCATCCTGTCCCAGCTCTTGATCTTTTGCTTGCCCTTTCAGCGTGTGTCATCTTGTAGTTCATCCCACCACAATGCTGCATGTCCCTTTAATCTCGTGACAACATGCTTGAACTTCTTGTCTTCTTCGACATCTTCATAGTTGAAGTATGTGTCTAGAGATCTAATCCAGTCTAGAAGCTCCTCTGCATCCAAGCTTCCCTCGTAAACTGGAATGTCCATCTTTGCTCTTGCACCCATCCTGGCAATAGCCCTGATCAAATGCTCATTTGATGCATCTTCAGCTGCAACTTCCTCCTCATGTTCAGCCTCGACTTCGCCTTCGGAATCACTCAGATCCCCCGCACTGGCTGTGCATCTTTGCGCTGTCTCCATGTCTTCGAGTCTAGCTCGGAGATCATCCATTTGTCTCTCTATGGCTGGATCTTCCATCTGCCTGCCTCTTTGTTGCGACATTTCCCTATCCTCTGCATCGAGTGACTGTCTATCTCTTCTCGGTGGCATGGTGAATTCTCCTCTTCTCTACTACAGAAAGAAAAGAACCTTTCTGTGCTCTAATACCACTTGGTGTAGGCACATGCTCTCTTGCACGCCCGCTCATAGGATATTTCTTTTAACATGGCCCGAAGAACTTTAACATTCCTCGATTTCCCTATCAGGAAATCTACACCCACAACAATCCTCACAGGATCCCCCCCTTCTTTGCAAATCGAGAGATTGGACTTCACAACTCCGTGAATCCAATGGTCGTGCGTTGGTTCCACGAATCCCCGAAACCCGATATAAGTCAATGCTGACCCTTTCCTTTACCCTTTCGAAACTTCTCCTATCGTGATTTCGGAACTCGCGATATCAAACTCCTTGTCTCTCTGACTCCCGAACCCCGATATGCCAAACCTCTGATGCGCTCGCAGGTTGAATTTTCAACGCCCGTCACCTCCATCGGGGTTTCGGAGATCGTGGTATCGTGAATCCTAATACAATTGTTTCGGGAATTTTCATTACGAATTTCCAATGAGACATGCCACCTGTCCACCTACTGATTTTGCGGTGGTCCCACACTATTCTTGTAACCATTGGGATATCGTGTATCACAATATCATGATTCCTGTTGCGATGGGAGTTCAACTTACGAAACCCCGATATAAGAAACCATGTGTGAATCTGCTGGCCCTTGTGGCTCAGATCAATGGATCTGCCCCTCCTGAGCTTTAAACCTCTCGAGAATATCTGCAGTATCTCCTCTGCACCTTCTCGAGATCTAATAGCTCATGGGATGTCGTGAATACTCCTCGGAGAATACCGACCGTCCATTCCTCCTGATGAAATCTACGAAATGACTATGTATTCCTCCACATAACTCGTCCACCTGCGTGCAAACTTGCAATGCTTCTTGCCAACCTTCAAGGAACAACTTCTCTGCACTGTCCTTTAACAAATTTGAAGGCCTATCCCTCCTGATATTTCCCACAACCTTCAAGCTCTTCAGGAAACTCTTGCACGCACTCCTTGTGGCAACCTTCAACCACGTCTAAGTGTTGAAGTCACTCGACTCTACGCACACTTGCAGTAGCAGTCCTTCAATTCTCACTCAGGTTCGCACCCCTAAACTTCACTCAGCCTGTGCACTCCTTACATGACTCCTGTCCCCAACTGTACTTCTAGTATGAATGAGGACAAAAGTGATCTCTATCTGAAACCTTTGTCAACGCACTCCTTGCGGACACTTCAACTGCACTCCTTGCAAGAATTCTTTTGCTCAAATAGAGAAACAATTGAAACTCATTCCTTCTTCCTCTCAGACTTCAATTTAATTTAAACATGAAATCATATACACAGTATATAAATAAAATGTATAACAAGAAGCAAGCATTCATGAGTATAGCATTCAACATCAGTACACAGAGAACAGACACAAAACCATGTATTTGAATCAAAGCTTTCTTCTATTAATTCAAATATCTGTACATGGGTGGTCTTACACAGCTCTTTGCATGCTCTTTCTCTAATGCTTCAATAATGTTACAATACACAATGAGGGTGTCTATATCCCATTTCCCTCTTGCGCTCTCGAACAGTCTAATCTAGAATTAAATTATATCTACCTACATTAACTATCTTAAATGCCTCTACCTACTAAGGACGAGAGCTAAAGGATCAAGGTCCGATTACAATATACAAGTGCGCTTCATCTTAATGGCTCATTTAAGATCACACAACAACTTCAAGGTAATTTCAAGACTTGTGCTAGCTTGTCCAGCTGTCCTCCGCTTCCGCTCTAGCTCGCTTGATGTGGGAGATGCTCCTGCATCATATTCCCTCGCTTGAAAAATTTCATGGGCTCCTGTCCATGAGCTCCCACATGGTATGTCCATGATTTTGTATCTCTGCTTCAATCTCCCAGCTGGCATATTCAACTGGATGATTTCTCCACTTAACCAGATACTCAAAGTATTTCCTTTGCCTAGTCCTCTTGCTCAATCTCTTATCTAGTATGCACTCCATCTGTGGCTTCTCTGCAACTGGCATCTGTTTTTTCCACTAGATCACTGGCTGCTCACCTCCAGTCCCTGTTTCTTCAGCCTTATATGGGTACAAATCTGAGATATTGAATATCGGAGAAATTCTGATCCCATTGGGTAGTTCAATCTTGTATGCATTCATCCCAAACTTCTTCAAGACCCTACATGGCCCGATTTTCTTCATCTTCAATTTATTGTATGTTCCTCTCGGGAACCTTTCCTTTCTTAAGTGTGCTAGAACCAGATCACCAACTTCAAATTGAAGTTGTCTTCTATGCTGATCTACTTTGCGTTTATATTCTTGGCTTGATTTCACCAGTCGCTCCTTCACCTGGCTGTGAAGTTCTTTCATCACTTCTGCGAATTCCTCTGCACTAGTGCTCCTAGTAGCAGTTTGTTCTGAATCCCTCAGTTCAAAAATTCCTCTCGGCTGCATCCCATAGACAACCTGAAATGGACTTTTCCCTGTACTCCTATTGGCTGAGTCATTGTATGCAAATTCTTCCTATGGTAATATGTGGTCCCACTTGCTGTGGTGATCTGTCACCAAGCTTCTCAGCAAGTCTCCCAGACTTCTTTTCACCACTTTTGTCTGTCCATCCGTCTGAGGATGATAAGATGAACTAAATAACAAGTTAGTTCCCATCTTCTTCCATAAGGTTCTCCAGAAATTCCCTATGAATTTGGTGTCT
Organism: Picea engelmannii; assembly: GCA_009831015.1. Classification (NCBI taxonomy): domain Eukaryota; kingdom Viridiplantae; phylum Streptophyta; class Pinopsida; order Pinales; family Pinaceae; genus Picea; species Picea engelmannii. The sequence continues at coordinate 371,863 of ML789403.1, forward strand.
CGATCCGAAATAATGATTCTTGGCAACCCATGAAGTCGAATGACTTCTTTGAAGAACATGTTCGCAATGTGAGTTTCTTCACTGGTATTCTGACATGGAATGAAGTGTGCAATTTTGGAAAATCTATCTACCACCACAAAGATTGAATCACAACCTCTTTGTGTCCTTAGCAACCCCAATACAAAATCCATGCTAATCGCATCCCAGGGTCTCTCTAGTATGGGAAATGGTTGATAAAAACTTGCATTTTGCTTCCTTCCCTTCGAATGCTGGCAAATTCTGCATCTGTCTACAAATATCTTGACGTCTCCTCGCATTTCCGGCCAAAAATATGACTTGTTCAACTTCGCAAATGCCTTGTCATGACCAAAATGTCCTCCCAATCCTCCACTGTGTTTCTCCTTCAACAAGTTCTCCCTAATGGAGCATTTTGGAATACACAGTTGATTGCCCTTAAACAACAATCCTTCCTGGATCATGTATTCGGCCCATTGGCTTCTGTCTCTGAGAAATGGATTCTCAGCTGCTTCATACGCTTCTTTAAAATCCTGATCATCTGTGTACATGTCCTTGAGATCATCAAAATCTGACGTCTTGACTTGGAACTCCCCCAACAACAAACACTTTCTTCTCAAAGCATCAACAACTTTATTAGCAGTACCAGAAATATGTTTAATCACAAATGTGAAATTTTGCATATACTCAACCCATTTTACATGTTTCTGATTCAACTTCTCTTGTTGAGTCACAAACTACAGTGCATGATTGTCACTGTACAAAACAAATTCTTTCGGGATTAAGTAATGCCTCCATTTATTCAATGCATGTATGATAGAATAGAACTCCTTCTCATATGTGGAGTACTTCAATTTTGCCTCATTCAGCTTCTCACTGAATTACGCTATTGGCCTGTCTTCTTGACTTAATACTACCCTGATTGCAAACCCACTTGCATCGCATTTCACCTGAAATGTCTTTTGGAAATCCAGAAACACCAAAACTGGTTGTTCCGTAATCTTCCTCTTCAACAGATTAAAAATTTTCTCAGCCTCTGTTGTCCAGTGAAAATACTTATGCTTCTTCTTCACTGTATCCATCATTGCTGCTCTAATTCCACTGAAATTTTTGATGAATTTTTGGTAGAAACTAGTCAGTCCGTGAAAACTTCTCACCTTAAAGATATTCTTTGGTGATGGTCAATTCTTAATCACTTCCACCTTATCTGGATCCATCCTCAAATCATTTGTAGAAATAAAAAACCCCAAGTAAATGAGCTTTGTCTTCATTAATGAGGACTTCTTCATGTTAATCAATAGTTTCTCCTACTGTAGTCTCTGCATCACTGTAGCCAAAAGCTTCAAGTGCTTTGCCACTGTCTTACTGTAAACCAATATGTCATCCAAATACACAATGACAAACTTCCCTATGAACTCCCTCATGACTTCGTTCATCAACCTCATGAAGGTACTTTGCGCATTTGTTAATCCAAACGGCATAACAAGCCATTCATACAACCCTTTGTTTGTTTTGAATGCTGTCTTCCATTCATCGCCTTCTCTCATGCGAATCTGGTGATATCTGCTTTTCAAATCAATCTTTGAAAAATATTTTTCTCCACTCAAGCAATCCATCAGATCATCCATCCTCGACAATGGAAATCTTTAACTGATGGTTATCTTATTAATCGCCCTCGAGTCAGTACACATCCTCCAGCTTCCGTCTTTCTTCAAACTAAGTATTGTTGGAACAACACATGGACTCATGCTTTCCTTGACCAAACCTTTGTCCAATAACTCATGGACCTGCCTTTTAACCTCTTCATTCTCTTGCGGCGTCAATCTGTATGCGGCTTTGTTTGGCAAACTGGCTCCTGGTATGAGATCAATATGATGACTCACACTCTTGATTGGTGGCAACGAACGAGGTAATTCGTCCACTATTATGTCAGCAAAATCTTCCAGCAGTTCCTGAATTTCATCTGGTAAATCATCCACTCTTGTGCTAGTTAGAACAATCTTTGGTTTCCTAACCAAAAAGAATTGTGGATCCTCCTTCTTCTTAACTTCTGTAAGAATTTCCTTCCCACTCATGAGAAGTATAGTGTTGCTTACTTCCGGCTTCACCTCCCTATCCTTAATTGGAAGCAACATGTGTGTTCTCCCATTCTTCTGCAGGGTGTATGTGTTCATTCACCCATCATGAATCACATTTCTATCATATTGCCATGGTCTACCCAACAATAGATGACAAACATCCATAGGAATGACATCACATAAGATCTTATCATTATATCCTCCTATCTTGAATTCAACTAAACATTGTTTTGTGACAGTTACCTGGTGTCCTTTATATATCCATGAAACTCTGTATGGGCTTGGATGATCAGTCGTCTCCAGCTCCAGCTTCTATACCATCTCCATAGAAATGAGATTATCCGTGCTACCACTGTCCACTATGACCTTGGATACCCTGTCCTTAGTCTTGCAAGAAGTCCTGAAAAGTCTGGTCCTTTGGACTGAACTTTCCACCTCCTTCTCGGGTGTCAAAAGGACTTTTCGCATCATGAGTAATCTTCTGCCTTTTGTGTCTTCAGCCTCAACATCCCACCTCTGCACCTCGGCGATGTGAGCTTTTCCAATGTCCTTATTTTTCTCTAGACACTCGTAAGACTTGTGTCCATTTTTCCCACATGTGAAGCATGTGATTACTCCACCTCTTCCTCTTCCTCTATCTCTAGTATGAGGAAAAGTGTTGTTGTCAACATAATCTCCCCTCTGCTCAATATGATGCCTTCTCTATTCAACATATGACCCTCTCTGTGAGGTTGCACCTCTCTCTGTGCGAGTCAGAGGTTTCTTCCAGTCTTCTTTGCGCTTCTGGTTTCTATCCTGGGCAACTGGCTTGCCTCTGAGCTGGCTTCTGCCTCGGACCCTCTGACTCTACTTTCCGCTCAACTTCTCTTCTACTTTCAAAGCCATATGATAAGCATCTTCCACTGTCCAGATGGTTACCATGCTCATCTCATCCTGGATATCATATCTCAGGCCATTCATATATCTGGCAACTTTCTCATCATCGCTCTCCCGATGACCTGCTCTGATGTTTAGTTTGTAGAATTCCTCAATGTATTCTTTTACTGTCATTAGCTTCTGTCTCAGGTTCTTCATCCTCCTGAATAGAGTAATTTGATAGTCCCTGGGGATGAATTTCACCTTCATCTTCACGATCATCATGTCCCAACTCTTGATCTTCTGCTTGCCCTTGCAGCGTTTGTCAGCTTGTAGTTCATCCCACCACAATACTGCATGTCCCTTTAAGCTCGTGACAACATGCTTGACCTTCTTGTCCTCTTTGATATCTTCATAGTCGAAGTATGTGTCTAGATATCTAATCCAGTCTAGAAGCTCCTATGCATCCAAGTTTCCCTCGTAAACTGGAATGTCCATCTTTTCTCTTGCACCCATCCTAGCAATAGCCCTGATCAAACGCTCATTTGATGCATCTTTAGCTGCAAATTCCTCCTCATGTTCAGCCTCGACTTTGCTTTCGGAATCACTTAGATTCCCCACACTAGTTGTGCATCTTTGCACTGTCTCCATGTCTTCGAGTCTGGCTTGGAGATCATGCATTTGTCTCTCTATGGTTGGATCTTCCATCTACCTGCCTCTTCGTCGCAACATTTCCCTATCCTTTGGATCGGGTGACTGTCTATATCTTCTCGGCGGCATGGTGAATTCTCCTCTTCTCTGCTACAAAAAGAAAAGAACCTTTCTATGCTCTGATACCACTTGGTGTAGGCACGCGCTCACTTGCATGCCCGCTCACAGGATCTTCCTTTTACTATGGCCCGAAGAACTTTAACATTCCTCGATTTCCCTATCGGGAAATCTACACCCACAACAATACTCGTGGGATCCCCCCCTTCTTTGTAAATCGGGATATCGGACTTCACAACTCCGCGAATCCAATGGTCGAGTGTTGGTTCCATGAATCCCCAAAACCTGATATAAGTCAACGCTGACCCTTTCCTTTACCCTGTCAGAACTTCTCCTATCGCAATTTCGGCACTCATGATATCGAACGCCTTGTCACTTCGACTACCGATCCCTGATACGCTGAACCTCCGATGCACTCGCGGGTTTACATTTCAACGCCTGTCACCTCTGTCGGGATTTTGGAGTTCACTGTATCACGAATCCTAATACAATTGTTTCGAAACTTTTCGCTGCGAATTCCCGATGAGATGTGCCACCTATCCACCTACTGACTCTGTGATGGTCCCACACTATTTTTGTAACTGTAGGGATATCGCATATCACAATATCATGATTCTCATTACAATGTTTACAGAGTTCAACCTACAAAACCCCAATATATGAAACCACGTGTGAATCTGACGACCCTTGTGGCTCGGATCAACGGCTCTGCCCCTCCTAAGCTTTAAACCTCTCGCGAATACCTGTTGTATCTCCCCTGCACCTTCTCGAGATCTAATGGCTCACGGGATGTTGTGAATCCTCCTCAGATAATACCAACCATCCGTTCCTTTTGATGAAATCTGCAAAATGACTATGTATTATTCCATAGAACTCGTCCACCTGCGTGCAATCTTGCGACATTTCTTGCCAACTTTCAAGGAACAACTTCTCTGCATTGTCCTTCAACAAATTTGAAGGCCTATCCCTCCTGAGCTTTCCCACAAACTTCAAGTCCTTCAGGAAACTCTTGCACGCACTCCTTGTGGCAACCTTCAACCACGTCTAAGTGTTGAAGTCACTCAACTCTGCGCACACCTACAGTAGCAGTCCTTCAATTCTCGCTCGGGTTCACACCCCTGAACTTCACTCAGCCTGCACACTCCTTGCACAACTCCTGTCCCCAACTATACTTCAGGGATGAATGAGGACAAAAGAGATCTCTATTGGAAACCTCTGTCAACGCACTCCTTATGGACACTTCAACTGCATTCCTTGAAGGAATTCTCTAGCTCAAATAGAGAACCAATTGAAACTCATTCCTTCTTCCTCTCAGAATTCAATTTAAACATGAAATCATATACACAGTATATAAAGAAAATGTATAACAGGAAGCAAGCATTCATGAGTATAGCATTCAACATCAGTACAAAGAGAACAGACACAAAACCTTGTATTTGAATCAAAGCTTTCTTCCATTAATTCAAATATCTATACATGGGTGGTCTTACACAGATCTCTGCATGATCTTTCTCTAATGCTTCAATAATGTTACAATACATAATGAGGGTGTCTGTATCCCGTTTCCCTCTTACGCTCTCAAACAGTCTAATCTAGAATTAAATTCTATCTACCTACATTAACTATCTTAAATGCCTCTACCTACTAAGGACGGGAGCTAAAGGCTCAAGGTCCGATTACAATATACAAGTGCACTTCATCTTAATGGCTCATTTAAGATCGCGCAACAACTTCAAGGTAATTTCAAGATTTGTGCTGGCCTGTCCAACTGTCCTCCACTTCTGTGCGGGCTCGCTTGATGTGGGAGATGCTCCTGCATCAGAGTGCACTACCCCCTAATCCTCTTCCATGGGGGGATCCAAATATTGTGCCCCTCCCCACTCCCTGGACCCCCCTGGAGATAGAAGTGGGG
>ML789403.1:380004-394775 GCA_009831015.1 Picea engelmannii
TTAACTGAGGGGGGGGGTCTAGAATGGTATCTTTCCTCCGGAGGGCCCCCTTTATATGTGGCAGCGATCTAATGGCCCCAAGTCCTGTCATCCCCTGCTATCAGACAGACCTCTGTCACCTCTGGACGTCACCTTCCACCATTTCCTGAAATGGTCATGTCCCATAACTACTGCCAGTCCGTCCCCCCCATCGGATCATGTTTGAGCAGAATGAATTGGTCCAGAGGAGAAAACATGCCATTGAGAAGATCAGAGTAGAATTGGGAGACATGCCAACATAGGCAAACAAGATCATCAAGTTCCTCAATTCTAAGACCAGGGAAGAGCTGGAAGAGCTAAAAATTGAAGATAGAACAGAGACCATCCTTGAGGTCAAAAGAGTTTTGACCAAGAGAGAATTAATGCTTCATCTAGAAGAAAAGGTTCAGGCCATGGACCTAGGGGTAAAAAAATTCTTCAGTAAGATAGAAGCTCTACAGAAGAAAGGTCTACCTGGTCTGAAGGTAATCAATGATAAATTGATGACACTCCCAGACTATAAGAAGAGATTGGCCGATGTGGCTAAGGATAGTTCAAAGTTTGCAGGCATTCAAGGGAGCATCACTGGCAAGCCATTTTTAGACACTCTTCAGTGGGACATCAGTATCCAACATGAGATTCGATACATTTTCCTCACCAAGCCTACCTTCGCCAAGTACACAGAAATGGATGAAGTGTATCGAAGGTTTCTCAAAGTCAACGTTCCCAATCATCTCTGATGGGAGGAGCTCTGCGATCTGATTGAGTAGAAGATTATTTTTCCTAGTCCAGTTATTTGTCTGGTCAGAAGAATTCGTGTAGAGGCTTCATCGACGGCCCACACATAAATCAGCGTGCAGTTACACCACATCATCAAGCAGTTCCTAGATTTAGGAAATTTGTTAAGTTAGTTAGGCTAAAAATAGATTTAGCACGTCCTAATCATTAATGACAGGATCGTTTGTAATTTTAGTTATAAATACTTCACCTTTCGAAGTATTGAGGGCTGTTGATCTTCACACCCTGACGCTATCAGACTGTAATATTTTTGAAGAGATCTTCCATTAATAAAAGGAGGCACTTTTACAGGATTCTTGCGTGTATTCACTGGTGATGTTTTTCTCTCTAAGTTGAATGTTATTCTCACTTTGTTATCATATTGTGTTCAGAATATAATATTTAAGAGTAACGAATGTTGCAGGATTTATCTCGTATACCTTGTTTCTGACTCGAAAGGTTTAAGTGTTTTATCTTCTGGTGTTTTCAATAAAGAAATTCTTAACTACTTCTTTGTTGAAATTATCTTCCTCTTATTTTCTGTTGTTCATCATTTAAGTTACTAAAGAATCCAGTGATTATATTATCTCTCCCTGTGAATGTTTTTTCTCTTTTCATTTCTGGTTCGGATTTCATATTTTATTAAAACATAGACCCCATAGCCCAATGGATGTGTAGACTGTCTCAACCAATTAAAAAAAAAACACTTTGACAACAAAACCGACCTATCCCTTTACCTAGCCTAATATTTAAAGTTGGAAACATAGATAAATCATATAGAGAGATCCCTCTTTGAAGTTGGAAGGGCTAGATCCCAACTTCAAAAGTGGTTGGATAAAGTTACCTTAGTAGATTTCTTCTGCTGTCAACCTCTAGGAAATTTACCAAGTGCTAACATAGTGGCGACTCCACTGGGGAAGAACATATAAAATTTATAACTTCACGTTTTCTTTCCCTAAAAGAAAGTCTATTCCTAAAAGATTTCAAATTTGAGAAGAAAGTAATGTTTAGAGGTTGATTAAATTTGTACATATTATTTTCGAACTCATAAAACTAAAAAGTATATATATAAAAAATCAAAAGAAATCTAGCTCCCAAGAAAGTTTATACTCGATCTCATCCAGACCTAGAACCTGCGATAGTGACAGATAACCCAGAACAGTTTCTTAGGAAAAAGACCTTAGTTGAAGGCGCAGTGAGTCATACTCCCTTGCATAAGTCCCTTTCCTTTTCAGGGGAACCTATTACCTTTCAAAACCCTGACCTTGACACCTTTCCACAACCAAGCCTGGTTAGAACATGGTCCGATAGTTCTGTGACTGGAATCATTTTCGACCCAACCATTTTACAACCCCGAACCCATGAAGTTCTGTCTCCCACTGCGAAACCACAAATCACTCCCTCAATGCTATCCAGTCCCTCCTCGTCCTTGTCTTCAGTCACTACCTCACCAATCATCTAGTCTGTTATCCCACCTCCTTCACACATCATGGCAGCTCGATATGCTCCATTGGTATTGGTTGTGCCACTTCATGCCATGCCCCAATACTATCAAACGAGACTTCCATAGTTCAATGCAACCGGACCTTTGAGCGCACAACAACACATAGATAAAATGAATGATTATTATGATCTGCATGAAGTAGATGAAGCTGACGTTCAAATGAGATTGTTTTCCCAAAGTTTGACAAGTGATGTTAAAATATGGTACAAAGGGTTGTTTGCCGCCTCAATCCTTGACCTTACCGCATTCCAAAGGAGTTTTCTAGACAGATGGGAGGTAAAGAAAAACCCTCTGCAAATTTTGTCAGAATACAAAAATATCAGAAGGAATCAAGGTGAGACAGTGCAAGATTACTGCACTCATTTCAATAACCTGTACAACACAATCCCAGCTGAAATCAAACCTCCACAGGGTTTGGCCTTGATAAAATTCCCTGATATCTTTGATGCTGACATGTCATACCAACTAAGGGAAAGAAATTCTACCACCCTAGAAGACATGCAGAAAAGTGCAATAAGTGTGGAGGCCAATTTGTTGGCAAAAAGGGCACGTCATAGGTCAGAGAGGAGAGTCACAATTAAAGAAGAACCTTCCACGTCAACCTCAGATTCCAGATTGGATTCTTTGGACAGAGCAATGGAAAGAATGATGGAAAGATTTACTGTGTCAGACAGAAATCCTCCAAGAGAAAACCCACCAGCTCCTCAGGTTCAAAACCCTAACTTTAGGAGAAACCCTCCTCAAATCGGACAGAGAGATCCTAGGGATCAAAGAGAGCATAGAGGTTTGGATCAGCAGATTAGACCTCCCCTACAAGAAAATTACGCTAATGAAGGGGAGGAAGTGATCGAGGAATTGGAACATACTCACATAAATCTCATGGGAATTCACGATAACGAAGCTATTTTCCTTACCCAAGAAGAGTAAGAAATTTTTCTTCTCAATCAAACAAAAGTAAGTGAAGAAGCTGAAGATGCAGAATAACAGGCATTCGAAAATTCCATTTTGGAGGTACATCGGCAGTATAATCTGCGGAGTAAAAAGACAGAAGGGAGTTCCCTAAAAAAGACGATTGAAACGAAGAAGGTAGCCGAAACCAAGAAGGCCTCCGAGCCACCTGCCGAGAAGATTCCTGAGAAGAGTACGGCTGAATTTCCTGTGAAGAAAAACCTTACTATTCTGAAAAGATCATTGCAACCCAAGGTTTCACCTATTATCCCACCAAGTACTTATGGCCAGAAGAGCATGGTGGACAAACAAGAATTGACGAGCCAAGGCAGAGCTCCAACACCCTTTAGCCTTGAGGGGGAATTATCCAAAGTAAAAATTCCCATCCCACTTTTAGAGTTGATGAACAAAGACGTTTATCATTCACAGGTGATTAAAGCACTGACCATTGAACCTAACATAAGCATGAAGGCCTTAACCATTGGATCAACAAATCATTCAGACACTGTGAACCTTACTGATGATCAACCCGAACTTATGTTTGGACCTGAAGTAGGTGGTCGAGATGATACTGGTGATGTTGCTCCTTTTTACATCAGTCTAAACATACATGACCTGATCTTGCATAACGCTATGCTGGATTCGAGTGCTTCCCACAATCTGATGCCTAAATCAGTAATGGAGAAACTGGGACTGGAGGTCACCAGACCTTACAAGGATTTACACTCATTCAACTCCAATTAAGTTAGATGTATTGGTTTGATCAAGGACCTATGCATCACCTTGGTTCAGATTCCTGTGAAGAGCATGGTAATGGATGTGGTAGTTGTAGACATCCCTCCAAAGTATGGAATGTTGCTATCCTGGTCTTGGGGGGCTAGGTTGAGAGGAACCCTGCAGCTAGATATGTCTTATGCCACTATCCCAGTTTTCGGGCAACAAAGAAGGCTATACGGAGAAACTCTGATGAAATACATGGTCAATAGTCAAGAAAAAATGCACAACTATCCCCTTTACTCTGCGCATTCTGACTTGGATTCTTTTATCTTGTACAATGATGGTGACACAGGAGAACAAGATACTCAGCTGGAAGAAGATGCATCTAGTCAAGATGAAGGCCAAGAAACCATTGAGGTAGCAAGGATGAAAAACGTGATAACTGAAGAGCTACCAGCAGATTTTTGGAGCATGGATTTTGATGGGACAGTGAGCAAAGAAGGAGTTGGAGCAGGAGTTTGGCTGCATAATCACAGAAACAGGTATTCAGAAAACCATTCTTACAAATTAAATTTCCAATGCACTAACAATATTTCTGAGTATGAAGCCTTGATGCTCTATCTGAAGCTTTTGAAAAGAGTTGGTGCTAAATAGATTATGGTAAGAGGTGACTCTGAGTTGATAATCAAGCAAATCAAAGGTGAGTATGCTGTGAAACACCCACGTCTTAGAGCTTATAGGAATGTTGTTCTTGATTCCATTACATGTTTCACTGAAGTTGACTTGCAGGTAATGACGAGGGGACAAAACATTCTGGCGGATGGATTGGCTACGTCAGTAGCCACATGTAAGATTCCTTTCCACTTGACTCGCCCATACACTGTTGAGGTGAAATGCAGACCCACTGTTCCTGACAATATCAGGAATTGGAAAGTGTTTGGAAATGACGATCAAATCGAAGAATTTTTGCAGTGTAAAAATGATTTTGAATGTACAAATATAGACTTAGAGAATGAAGATGAAAATGTAAATAGACCAGATTTTGAAATTGATAGTGTGAATAGTGTAGATTCAAGAGAATTAGGTGATGATGAGATGGAGGCCGATGTTTTACATTTGAAAAGTAATGTTTTGCCTAGGGGTCTAGTTCCTCTAGAGGACTTGTTTGATTTTAACGACGTAGCCAAAAAACTAAAAATTCAAGCCAATGGACAAGAGGTAGAAGACTGTAATATAGGGACCGAAGAGAAACCCAAGATAGTCAAACTGTCTAAATCATTACCCCCTGAGAAAAAACTCAAATACATTGAGTTGTTCAAAGAATATTCGGATGTCTTTTCATGGGGTTATGAGGATTTGAAATCTTATGATACCAGCATCATACAACACAGGATTCCAATAAAAGAAGACCAAAAACCATTCAGACAAAAACTTAGGAGGATAAATCCCAATTTGCTCCCTCTGATAGAAAAGGAAATCAAAAAAATGTACGATGCCAAAATCATAGTCCCATTGCGTTTTTCCAAATGGGTCTCTAATTTGGTCCCTACATGTAAGAAATCTGGGGAAATCAGAATTTGCATAGATTTCCAAATTCTAAATAAGGTCCCCCTGAAGGATAATTACCCTTTGCCAAAAATGGACCACATCCTGCAAAGGGTGGTCAGATCCAGTCAAATTTCTCTGCTAGACAGGTTCTTGGGTTATAATCAGGTCCTAGTTCACCCCGATGACCAAGACAAAACCGCCTTCACCACACCATGGGGCACTTTCATGTATGTGAAAATTATTTTTGGTTTGATGAATGCAGGAGCCACTTTCCAGAGAGCGATGGATATCGCCTTTGTGGAAGAATTGGGCAAGTTTATTGTCGTCTATTTGGATGATGTAACTATGTTTTCCCGATCTGATGACGAACACATGTGACACCTCAAATGAGTCTTCGAGAAATGTAGAAGGTTTGGGATTTCATTAAATCCTAAGAAAATCCTTTTCGGGCTAGAGGAAGGAAAACTACTAGGACACATTATCTCTAAGGAAAGGATCAAAATAGACCCCAGCAGAATTGAGGCCATACAAAAATTAGAACACCCAAGAAACCTTAAAGAACTACAATCTTTTATCGGGAGAATAAACTTTCTATGAAGATTCATTCCCAATCTGGCCGAGCTCCTTAGAAACATTACAAATATGCTAAAAAAGGATGTGAAAATAAAATGGGACTCTGAGTCCAGATAGTCTTTCGAACAAGTCAAACGAGCACTCACAGAGGCCCCTGTCTTAATCAGTCTTGATTTTACCAAAGATTTCTATCTTTTTTCTTTCACTTCCAAACATACCATAGCAGCGGTATTACTACAAAAGAACAGTGAAGGGTATGAATATCCCATAGCTTTCTTTAGTAAAGAGTTAAGAGATGTTGCTCTGAATTACAAGATAATGGAAAAACAAGATTTCGCCTTAGTGAAAGCTATAAAAGATTTTAGGTTCTACATTATCCATTCTCATACCATTGCAGATGTTCTGAATGCGGTAGTAAAAGACATTTTGACCCAGGACAACCCGAATGGGAGAAGGGGAAAATGGATTGTTGTCATTTTATAATACGATATAGAGATTAAGCCTACAAAACTAATCAAGGGTCAAGGCCTAGAAAAATTAATGGCTGAATCAAATTTCCATGCTCTTAACATTAATTTTTTAGCTACAGCAGATGAAAAGGGTGAGATGGCGACTCTAAGTGTGAGATAGGTATTTCTTAACTCTCCATGGTACGCAGACCTTATATTCATTTTGAAAAGTTCACAAGCTCCCCCTGGTTTGACTAAGACTAAAGATAGATTTTTAAAGTTGAAAGCCTTAAAATTATGTATTCTAGAAGGCAATTTGTATTGGAAAGATCCTAGAGGCATTATGTTAAATTGTTTATTGAAAGATGAAGCTGACAACGTGTTACAAGAATTTCATGCAGGAGAATGTGGTGGCCATCTGAACTGGAAGGTCACAGCCAACAAAATACTCAGAGTTGGATTCTATTGGCCCACCCTATTCTCCCATGTACATCATAAAGTGACTGCATGTCATCAATGTCAGTTGTTTGAAGGCAAAAGGAAACTCCTCCCTCTCCCCCTGAAACCAATCTCAGTTGAAGCCCCTTTCCAGCAATGGGGACTCGACTTCATCGGAGAAATAAACCCCCCTTCTTCAGTCCAACACAAGTGGATTCTCACTGCCACCAATTATTTTACCAAATGGATTGAAGCAATACCAAGTAGGAAAGCCAATGACTCTATTATTATCAAATTCCTTAAAAATAATATCTTGTCTCGCTTTGGATGTCCTACAAAGATTATAACTGATAATGCAGTTGCTTTTCAGTCGAAGAGGATCATAGATTTCTACAACCATTATCACATTGGTTTGGGGCATTCAACAGCTTACTACCCTCAAAGGAATGAGCTGGCAGAATCTTCAAACAAAACCTTGGTAAATATTGTTTGCACTCTTTTTGTTGATGTCTGAGCAAAAAGTGAGTGCTTACATGCCTAGTTGGGCTCTTCTAGTCATGACAACTGTATGGTAAAAGGTTAGAAAGAAAACAATAGAGCTATTAACAAGAATTAAACAAAAACTAAATGAAACTATGAGCATAGGAACAAAAATAAAAAAAAATGACAATGGACCAATATCACCAATATATATGTTGGTCTGATTGATGAAATCCAAAGATACACAATGGAGAAAGAGGACTTGGGTCCCTTCCCTCTCCAAAGGAAGGCTCTTGAGGCCCTCAACTGATTGCTCTCCTTACAATGAAAGGTGAAAGTGTGAGTGAAATAACTCCAATCTTATCCACTCTAGTGAGAGATGGAAAGCCTATGAAATGGTGTTGATAATGTCAATTGCCAAAGAATGAGTCTATAGCAATCTCAACAGCATAACAATACAAAGAATTCCTTCAAGAAATGATGGTCATTCATGGCTTTTTATAGCCAAGCATTGAGCTATTGTGCAACCTATTTTGAATGTGAAAAGGGGCTCTTTAGGGCACAATTAGGTCTTTGACCAGCCTCCCCACGTAGATTGAGCTCGGATTTGGTGTCAAATCGACTTGGGAGCCGATCCATTAGTGGTTGGGAGGCCGACCAGTTCCATAAATGCGCCATTTGGCAGGCGCGCGGGTTTTGCACCCCACAGCCGCGCCTATGCGCCCAATATACGAAGATGTTGCACGCGCGCGCGCGCATTCTCAGTGGGTGCAATGCGCTTTTTAATTTTTTATCCATTTTTGTATAGTTTTGGCCCTTTTGTTGTGCTGTGGAATTAATCCTTGTGCCATGAATGACTGTTTTTCTGTGATGATGATGCGGAGTTCTTGTCGCCCAGTGCGGACGAAATTTCAGTGATAACAGATGCCCCCTGATGGATGAGGTTAGGAGCAAAACGTATAGCCGAAATTCATCAATGTTTCTTTGACTGAGAATGGTGTTGTAAGGGAGAGCMAGAGTGAGACCGTATAGAKCAATCMRTTGGAGRAGAGAGGAACCTGTAGATCCGACCTTCCACAAGGTGTGAAACAATATACAATGTGTACAAACGAGGCGGGCATGCCCCATGCTCGTGTAATGTAACTCTGAAGAGAAAATGTCTGAATTGTTGATGTAGACAGCTGCAGCGCCCTCGGGGGTGGAATGATAAAAGAAGAAGACAAGTCTGCAAAGGAACATACTCTGAACCAGTGCTAATGGTCATGGAAGTAAACCACGACAGTGAGGTGGGCAGTGGTGGCCCTACCAAGTTCAGAGGTCTTCGGCAATTGAGGAGAAAAACTGCAATAGTCGCAAGGTAAGACCCACCGCAACATGAGAAAGTGTTGGCGTCGAATGTTATGGGGGTCAACGACATCAGGGAGCCATGGTGTTTCCTCCTGTGTCGTCCGAGATCACTCATTGAATGGGAAATGAGGACCAAGATACTGTCGCCCTTTTGGAAAAGTGTATTGATGTCGACAAAAAGGTGACACGACTCCCAGAAGCAAAAAGGTACTTCGTGGAATCTACTGAGGTGATGAAGTGGCAGAGGTACATGGACGAAGTCAAAAAGTGGGATGACTCAAGACTGCCCTTGGTTGGAGGATTTATGAAAGAAACAGTGGTCGCAACCATGTAACAGGGTCAAGTGTCAGGGGGACGACAAGACCAGGGATAAGTTGTGCCAAAGGCGGGACAAGGTGAACAAATTCAGAGGATAAATGGTAAGTGACCTGAGTAGTACTCTGAAGATATAGACGATGCCGGCGAGGGTAAATGAGAAGTGATTCTCCAACCAAGGGTAACATAGGTTGCGTGTGGCCAAAAAAGGAAGGAAGGTGGCCAACGGTGACGACACAAGTAACTAACTGTAAATGGCTGGGAATAAAGGGGTTTGTACAATAATCAATAAATAAATTTGGGAAAGATGTACAAAATACAGAAACGGGTGCCCCAGTGTAAAAATGAGTGCCCCAGGCAGGGCAGAAATGTCGTGAAAAACGGATGAAGGGTGGGGGCCCCATTGGCGAGTTTCTGTATGAGGTAGGTGAAATGGAGAGAGGTTCGCAGATGGGAAAACTGATGGTGGATGAAATGGAGGGTTCATGATCCTGCGGAGGCGCATTCAAAACGAACTGAAGCATAAAGCGATGATCTGGGAGTCCATGTGGGAAAGCCAGCAAAATGAGAAGAAGGAGTATGTGGTTGAGTGTCAACATGATAATAGACTAATGGGACTCCCAGCCCTAAAGGGAAAGAACAACATGAGTGTCATAAGTGCAAATAGGTGCTATGAATGGGACAACTCATGTGGGTGAGAATGTTACCGGGTGACAGTACTGAAAATGCAGCTAAGGGTGTGAGCACTGCAGAGCCGGAAAGGGGTATCCTAAAGGCCAATATCAGAGGGTGTGACTGGAAATGTAAATGCAATACAGTGGGAGAGACTACATGCCAGTGCTGAGTATATATACCTGAAGGAGTGATGTGGCGAGATGTTGAGCAAGTACCTGCACATAGAACAACCGAATACCCAAAGTGAACAATATCTGAAGAGAAACACAAATATGAACATGTATTAGATAAATGTGACAATGCACGTGCGTACCTGGCCATGATATGAAAAAAAGAGCGTCCTGGGGGCTCGGGATGAAAAGTGGCCCAGGGACAGCCATGATGTAGGTGGCGGGATGTTGATCCCGTGGCTGAAGACGGTTCGAAGAATGGACGTCGTGGGCTCCTGGAATGATGAGTGGAAGTTTGGAAAAAACCCTATATATAGTTGTAGGGCCCACATTGCCACCTCATTTGTACCTGCTGCTACAGTGATTCCAGAGCATATTCAGAGGAGATTGAGCGATTTCGAGAGCACGAGGCATCCGTTTCCCGGCGTGCGAGGTTCAGGTTAGTGGTCTGAACGTCCTGTATAGTTATAGGTTGCAAACTTTTGGGCAGGGTAGGTACGGGGGGTCGTAGGAGAGTTTTAGGGGGTTTTTGGGTAGAGGGTGGGCCCACATGCGCAGGCGACTCAGTGAAAGGCGCGCGTGAGCGCGCGCCTATTCACTGAATACGCGCGCATGTGTGCGCGCCTGTAGGGTGAACAGGCGCGCTTGAGAGCGCGCCTGTGGGTATGACAGGCGCGCTCTAAAGCGCGCCTGTGCTGTGAACAGGCGCGCTCATGAGCGTGCCTGTATTGTGAACAGGCGCGCTCTTGAGCGCGCCTGTGGGGAAAAACAGGCGCGCGCACATGCGCGCCTGTATGGCGAACAGGCGCGCATGTGCGCGCGCCTGTGGGTGGTAAAACCGCGCCTTGGAGGCAAGGTTTCTTAGCTTGTTTTGATATGTTGGATGAGTGCCCAAGCTAATATAGGTCTCTTGGTTGTGTGCAGGTAGCTATTAGTGAGCATGGACGTGCGGTGGCGTGAGCGGGACTGGGAGCCGCTGTGGGAGGAGGTGGCCGAGGCGAGGCCGGCAGTGCGGGTGACTTTGGCAGCCAGTGGGCTGCTAAAGTTTTTTGAGTGCCCACTGCTATGGGCCCAGGAGTACTTGCTCTAGTTTCTTATTGAGATGTGGAGCCCTCAGCAGCACTGCTTCCTCGTGCGAGGAGAGCAGGTCACCTTTACTGCTGAGGAGGATGTATATTTCCTCACTGGGCTCCCCTTTCGGGGAACACCGTTGCTGACAGCGCCTATGATGCCGAGGGAGACAGATCTGGCGGAGTATGCAGGGCGATTTTGCTCAGGCGGGCATTACATGACTGGGTCGGCCGTGCGCATTAATGCGCTAGATGTTCTTTTGCATTGTTGCGTAGTGGCGATGATAGTGCGGGTTTATGGGTCTACCGCGCCCCATCGGATTAGTGGTGGGGAGTTGATGTTGATGGAGAGAGTGGTGGTGGGCCGGGAGCGGTTCGCCTGGGGGTTGTCTCTCCATGCGCGGATGATCGCGCAGCTGGACCGATGTCGGTCGACAGGCAGGGGGGAGTTTTCTTTTGGCTCCATCCTGGTGGCCTTTTTCCTGGAGAGAGTGTCGGCATTGCGGCCAAGGGTGGTGCTGGAGGTACCAGCTGTACGACACCCGCGTCTGAGGCGGTGGTCCGAGATTTTGGTTCGCCACGGTGGTGGCGAAGGGGGTCACTATTTTTCGGAGGAGGTTGCACAGATATGGCGGCAGACGCCGCAGTTCATACTCCGGTTTCCCTATGCGGGGGTGGACTTCCGGAGGGACCTTGATATGGTACTGCCTCCTGGGGAGGCGTTCGATCACAGAGGTATGTGATGTGTTTGTGTTTTGTGATTTTATATTATGCTGTGTGATATATTAGTGCATATGTTTTGATGTATAGACACTGATATCATTTTTTGTTGCTTGTTTGGTGCTTGTGCAGATGTGGCACCTCACGGGCGGGAGGTGGATGTGTTCCGGGCGCCAGCGCAGCAGGAGAGACCGCCGCGTGGAGGGAGGCGGTCGAGGGATGAGGCTGCTGGGGGACCAGTAGAGGCTGAGAGACCGGCACAGAGGCGCCGCTGGGATGACCCTGGTGCGGGGCCATCTCATGCTCCTCCGACGGCAGTCGGAGATGATGCGGATCTAGTCCGTCGTTTTGAGATGGTTTTCCGAGATGTGCCTGAGGGCATGTGGACGCAGATCCAGGACGAGGAGTTCCTGGAGCAGTGCATCGGGCTACCGCCACCATGGCGGTCTATCATGCGGCGAGCAGCTGTGTTGGCTGCTATGACCAGTGGACACCTTCCGCCTGGGCAGGGTGGTCCTACAGATGCTCCACCACCACCGCCTAGGGCAGGTGGAGGGGGGCCACCACCGCCTCCTGAGGGAGGGGCAGCGGGGGGTGCCTTAGAGGCCCCCTGATTGTATCATGTACTATGTATACCATTTTTTATTTAGACTGGTGAGCCGAGTTTTGTACCGTGGTGTGGCACGGGCCTGCGGGCCGTTGTATTTTTGTGTATATAAACACTTGGATGGCCTGAGAGGCCCACGTATATATATATGAGTATACCTGTTTTTTGAGATCCAAATGTGTTGTACATGTGTTGTTTTGTTTTGATGTTGATGATATTGATGCTATCTATATGCTATGACAGGATGTATGAGATGGTCATGTATGTGTAGCTTGATGTGATATATGCCAATCTAGTACCATGTTAGCTATGTTATCTGTTATTTGATTCAATTCTCTTGGAATATGTGTAAATGTAATGGAATCAAAATGTCGAGTCAATAATCTAACCTGCAGGTATTTGCGAAAGAGGCACGGATCGCGTACACGATACACATTGTTGAGCTGGAGAACGACTAGCTGAGAGTCCAGTAAAACGCTAAGGTAACGAATATGATGATGTTGGGCGTCGGTCAAGAGGCCAATGACAGCGGTGTATTCGGCTTGGTTATTGGTTGTTGGCCCTAAACAGATGCCGCTGGTATGTAGCAGTTCATGTGAAGGGGTGTAGAGAGCCCAAGCAGCTGAAGCGAGATTTTGTGTCCACCGGCTGGCGCCGTCGGCGTAACCAATGTGGTAAGCTGGTGGAGGATTCATCTGTCAAATAGCACAAAGGATAGTTTAGATGCGGGGTCAAAAAAGATTAAAAATGCTAAAGAAGAAAAACTAACCTAAAGTAGTTGTGACTACGTTTAAGCATAAAATTTCTTGAGGTATAACCCGTTGACGGGTTCCTTGAGTGTGAGGCCTTCGGGGGAGGCCAAGATGTAGGAACCTTTGGTGAGGCAATGCTGTATGATGTACGGGCCATGCCAAAGTGACTCGAATTTGCCATGGCCAAATGTATCATGGGCGATATCATAGGCAAGGACAAGGTCGCCTTCGCGAAATGAGCGAAGGTTGACATGGCGATCAAAAGTGGCTTTGGATCGTTTTTTAGCTGTCTCGTTGTTTTGTAATGAGGATCGACGATCTTCATCCAGAGACTCCAAGTTCAGCAAGCGCTGCTCTAGTGGAGCAGTGTCAGGTAAGAGCTCAATAGCGGTGCGAAGGGTGGGAATTTCGCACTCGATGGGAAGAGTTTCCTCGACCCCATGGACTAAGTGAAATGGCGTGAAACCCGTGGCGGTCTTCACTGCGGTGCGATAAGCCCATAGCGTGGAAAATAACATATGATGCCAATTGGTTTTATGTTTATTCACCGTGCGCTGTAACATGGTCTTGAGGACTTTGTTGACTGCCTCGACCTGTCCGTTTGACTGAGGGTAATATGGCGAGGCAAACTCGTGAGAGAATCCTAACCGAGATGAGAGTTCGACGAAGATCTCATTCTCAAAATGTTTCCCGTGATCGGAAACGAGTTGAAGTGGTACGCCAAAACGTGAGATGACGTGGTTGAAGAAAAAACACGCTGCAGTGTCAGCGGTATTGTTGAAGGTGGGCATAGCTTCGGCCCATTTGGTGAAGTAATCGACCGCGACAACAATGTATTTGTGACCATTGCTGGAGGGGGGATTACAAGTCATGAAGTCAATGCCCCATTTACAAAAGGGGCCTGCGGTAATGACAGGGTGAAGAAGAGCAGGGGGAGCGCGGGCTTTGTTGGTGTAGAGCTGACATTGCTCACAACGTCTCATGGCATGAATGCAGTCATGAAACAGGGTAGGCCAAAAGTAACCGGCCCGAATAATCTTTTGAGCCGTGGCGATGCCCGAAAGATTCCCCCCACAAGCGCCGCTGTGACAGTCGTTTAAGACTCTGTCGGCTTCGTCAATAGTCAGGCAACGACGCAGAATGGTGTCGACGCCCCGCCGATATAGGATGTCTCCAATGAGGAGATAGCGGGGGGCCTGATGGTGAATGCACCGACAATCATCTCGTGATAGGTGTTGGCCGAACTTTTGGGTTCGTAGGTAGACGAGGAGGTCGCCATACCAAGGATCATCAGAAGCGATGTAGAAGAGATGTTCGTCAGGAAAGTTAGTATTGACGGGGTAACTAGGTATGTCGGAGGGAAGGTCTGTGACAAGTTCTGCGAGAACGAGGGCCTTCTTACTCTTGGGTGTTGAGAACTCGAGGTCGTATTCCTGAAGGATAACGATCCAACGAGCGAATTTGCCATTAACGTGGCGACGGCTGAGCAAATATTGCATAGGGTTGGAATCTGCGACGATCTTGGTAGTGCGAAGCAGAATATAATGGCGCAGTTTCTGGACTGCGAGGACAACTGCAAGAGCAAGTTTCTCTTCATGTTTGTATTTCAGGGGTGGTCCTGAAAGATTTTTACTGACGTAGTAAATGACGTGTTCACGATTGT
>ML789403.1:403139-413380 GCA_009831015.1 Picea engelmannii
GGGCTCTTTAGGGCACAATTAGGTCTTTGACCAGCCTCCCCACGCAGATTGAGCTCGGATTTGGTGTCAAATCGACTTGGGAGCCGATCCATTAGTGGTTGGGAGGCCGACCAGTTCCATAAATGCACCGTTTGGCAGGCGCGTGGGTTTTGCTCCCCACAGCCGCGCCTATGCGCCCAATATACGAAGATGTTGCGCGCGCACGCGCGTTCTCAGTGGGTGCAATGCGCTTTTTAATTTTTTAGCCATTTTTGTATAGTTTTGGCCCTTTTGTTGTGTTGTGGAATTAATCCTTGTGCCATGAATGACTGTTTTTCTGTGCTGATGATGCAGAGTTCTTGTCGCCCAGTGCGGACGAAATTTCAGTGATAACAAATATCATCAAGAAAATGTTGCAGGAAAACAAGAAATCGTGGTATAACAAGTTGGTGTTCGCATTATGGGATGACAGACTAACCACCAAAAGGTCAATCAGTATGTCACCATATCAGCTGGTCTATGGCACATAGGCAGTTTTCCCCACTTCTTTAGGAGTCCCTGTCATGAAGTTGCTTCAAGATGTACAAGCTGAACCAAATGACTCTCAGAGAAGGATCAACCAGATGATCCATTTACAACAATCTAGGGAAGAATTTTTCAACAAGACTCAGGTAATCCAAGAAAGCATCAAGAAGATTTTTAACAAAAGAAGCAAGGAAGATGATTTTGAGCTAGGAGATTTGGTGCTGAGATGGGACGCCAGAAATGAAGACAAGGGAAAGCATGGAAAATTTGACAGTCTGTGGAGAGAACCATACATGATCCAAGCATTCAAGGGGAACAACACTTTCTTGCTTAACAACGTTGATGGGACAGTTCTGCCAAGAGGACCTGTAAATGGCAGAATGCTGAAACATTATGTGCCACCTCAGTAGAGACTCAAGTTCCCACTCTCCATTGTACATGCCATCCTTATTTTATTTTTTCGCTTGCATTTTCTGAGTGAATAACATTAGTCAGTCGGTTGAAGCCCGAAGAGAAGGCCCTAAGCCACTGACCATTGTTCTTCTAATTTTTGAGAATAAAACCAACGAAGGCCACTAGGCAGAAATTTTCAGAATGAAAGGAACTAGGATTCTTGGAACTTCACAGGGAAAGTACCATCCCCAGGTGGAGCCGTTGTTATCATCCTATAAGTTATAGGATCAACTGGTGATTGGGATATTATCTGTCTCTAGTGTTTTTGTTGACAAATGATTTTTCATTCTGCAAATAATTTGAAAAGGAAAAAGAAAAGAAAAAATAAAAAAGAAAGAAAGGAAAAAGACAAGAAAAAATAAAAAAGAAAGAAAAGAAAAGAAAAAGAAAGAAAGAAAAAAAGAGGGCATAAAAGAATTTCAATAAAATCCCCATGCAATAATCGTAACTTGGTCCATGCCTTTAAAGCATGGCCAAGTTATTTTTAAATTGATGTTGATAGGGTAGTGAATGAGTTTGGCTAAACAATTTAATCTTAGCCAAAGTGTCTAGGTAGATTAGTGAATAAATCTGGCTAGACTGTCTAATCCTGGTCAGATAGCCCCAGGGGAGAGTAAATTCTTAACCCAATAGTCTAATCTGGGTTAATTGTCATAGGAAACTAGGTTAGAATATATGTTAGTTGCATTGTTTCTTCATTTCAATAAAAACCAGTTTGATGATTAAAGTTGCACCATGATTAAGATACGTAAATGTTGTTCGACTAACCCCTTGGTGGCGTAGTCATGAAAAGTTTGGAGAAAACCCATGAAAAAGCATTTATCCAAAGTTTTCTAGGCGCATGTTTTGTCCATGCGCTCACTTATGCTCCTATCATGTATCAATGGTCCAGATGATCATGCCCAGATCTACAATGGATAGATCATTCCAGACCCCCCCAACCGTTCTACATTTAATGGAGCAGGGGGGGGTCCGAAATCGCTGATAAGACCCACGCGCATATGGACAACCCAGGATCGAGCGCGCAAATATACGATCAACGTTGGATTCTGGACCCCCCCGTCAGTTCTTCCTTTAATGGGGGGGGGCGGTCCGGAATGTGTTATAAACAGTGCACATAGATCTGCGACTCAGAAGAAGGAGCGCAGATCAAGGGCTCACAATGTTTTTCGGACCCCCCTAATTGATCTGCTTTTAACTTAGGGGGGGGGTCTGGAATGGTATCTTTCCTCCGGCGGCCCCCCTTTATACGTGGCAACAATCTAATGGCCCCGAGTCTCATCATCCCCTGCTATCAGACAGACCTCCATCACCTCTGGACGTCACCTTCCACCATTTCCAGAAATGGTCATGTCCCATAACTTTTGTCAGTCCGTCCCCCCCATCAGATCATGTTTGAGCATAATGAATTGGTCCAGAGGAGCAAACAAGCCATTGAGAAGATCAAAGTAGAATTGGGAGACATGCCAACATAGGCAAACGAGATCATCAAGTTCCTCAATTCTAAGACCAGGGAAGAGCTGGAAGAGCTGAAAATTGAAGATAGAACAGAGACCATCCTTGAGGTCAAAAGAGTTTTGAGCAAGAGAGGATTAATGCTTCAGCTGGAAGAAAAGGTTCAGGCCATGGACCTAGGGGTACAAAGATTCTTTAGTAAGAAAGAAGCTCTACAGAAGAAAGGTCTACCTAGTCTGGAGGTAATCAATGATAAATTGATGACACTCCCAAACTATAAGAAGATATTGGCCTATGTGGCTAAGAATAGTTCAAAGTTTGCAGACATTCAAGGGAGCATCACTAGCAAGGTGTTTTTAGATGCTCTTCAGTGGGACATCAGTATCCAACATGAGATTCGATACATTTTCCTCACCAAGCCTACCTTCTCCAAGTACACAGAAATGGACGAAGTGTATCGAAGGCTACTCAAAGTCAACATGCTCAGTCATCTCCGATGGGAGGAGCTCTGCGATCTAATCGAGTAGCAGATGAGTTGTCCCAGTCCAGTTATTTGTCTAGTCAGAAGAAGTTGTGCAGAGGCTTCACAACGGCCCACCCAGAAATCAGCGTGCAGTTACACCACATCATCAAGCAGTTCCTAGATTTAGGAAATTTGTTAAGTTAGTTAGGCTAAAAATAGATTTAGCACGTCCTGATCATTAATGACAGGATCGTTTGTAATTTGAGTTATCAATACTTCACCTTTAGAAGTATTAAGGGTTGTTGATCTTCACACCCTGACACTATCAGACTGTAATATTTTTGAAGAGATCTTCCATTAATAAATGGAGGCACTTTTACAGGATTCTTGCGTGTATTCACTGGTGATTTTTTTCTCTCTAAGTTGAACGTTATTCTCGCTTTGTTATCATACTGTGTTCTGAATCTAATCTTTAAGAGTAACAAATGTTGCAGGTTTTATCTCGTATACCATGTTTCTGACTCGAAAGATTTAAGTGTTTTATCTTCTGGTGTTTTCAATAAAGAAATTCTTAACTGCTTCTTTGTTGAAATTATCTTCCTCTTATTTTCTGTTGTTCATCATTTAAGTTACTAAAGAATCCAGTGATTATATTATCTTTCCCTGTGAAAGTTTTTTCTCTTTTCATTTCTGGTTCAGATTTCATATTTTATTAAAACACAGACCCCATAGCCCAATGGATGTGTAGACTGTCTCAACCAATTCGAAAAAAAACACTTTGACAACAAAACCAACCTATCCCTTTACCTAGCCTAATATTTAAAGTTGGAAACATAGCTAAATCATATAGAGAGATCCCTCTCTGAAGTTGGAAGGGATATATTCCAGCTTCAAAAGTGGTTGGATAAAGTTACCTTAGTAGATTTCTTCTGCTATCAACCTCTAGGAAATTTACCAAGTGCTAACACACCAAAATTTACGTGGAAACCAAAATAGGAGAAAACCACAGAATGCTTTTCTTATATGTCAATATTACATTCATAGGAAGCACCAACTTCCATATTCTCCAACTCCAATAAGAAGGAGGATCCAACCTGAAGGAAGCTACAACTCCTTGATTTTCCAGCTACCATTGGAAGGAGGCTCCAACCCCATAGTTTATAGGATCTGACCTGAATGAATCTTGAAATTCATAAGTTCTCCGACTCTAATCGGAAGGAGGGTTCGACCCCCTTTCCTTGCCCCGTCTCGTCTCCTTGAAATATAAATGTAGACCAAACTGTCACTACCACAATCACTGTCACTTTCAATCTACCACTGTCAACCTGTCACTTCCACTATCTCATCAACCTGTCATTGCCATTGATATTGAACATCAACGAAACCAGGTCCACTCACATGAATCACCAAGAACATCCGTCAACCAAGAATCCAACATCACCAAGACATGCCTCAAGCATGTACCATAACATTACCAAGATATAACCTTAAAATATGCATATAAACATACCTTTAATCCTCTAGCAACCTTACTGCATCAGATCTCAGACCAACCTGGAACAAGCATCCCCTTTACTTTGCCTCAGCCTTGCTACCTCATATTCACCAATAGATCAAGTGTTCACTAGATAGATATTCAATGAACTTGTATATAGAATGAGAGACTCTTTATGTGTATTTATACTCTTCCATGTAATTGTTTTTCAATCACTTTATGCTTAATTACTTTCTTGTTGTAACCACTTTACCCTTAATTAATTTATTGTTACAATTGTTTTACCCTTTAACTATTTTCCCCGTTTTCCTAATTTTAGGGTAATAATTGTTTTACCCTTTTTCCAATTTTAAGGTCATAACAGTTTTACCTTTTTTCCTAATTTTAGGGTCATAATTGTTTTACCCTTTTTCCTAATTTTAGGGTCATAAGGGTTTTACCCATTTTCCTCATTTTAGGGTCATAATTGTTTTACCCTTTTTCTTAATTTTAGGGTCAACCTATACTTTCTTGTTACAACCACTTTTACCTTAATTAATGACTTTGTAATTTTTTGTGGATTCTTAACCATTCTTCGGGGCTTCCAATATTCATGAGGCCATAACTCCACAATAGTGAGGAACCATGTGGTGCACCACCTACCATTGGAAACGACATGAAAATAAATATTCATCCATGAGTATGGTTCTTGCATTTACAATGTCCTTCACGTTCAAACTCCTCAAACAATTTTGGGTTCCATAACCATACCTTCAGGGCTTACGTACTTCTTCAAGGGTTGACATCAATGAAAACAAATCTTTCAATAATCCCCCCCTTTGTAATTGATGGAAACATAGATGGAATGACAACACTTATGCTTATAGTCCCCCTATGACCATCACTCCCTTTGTCTCATGCTTCTTTTTTTTTATCTATGTTTTTGTGCCTTTGTTCTTTTTCCCCACCTTTGAAATAAATGGATAAGGGTAAATCTCCTTGGCGTTGCTCCCCCTGTCTACAATCCTCTGGTTCTTCTGCTGATCTTTCTCTTCATGGTGTTTCCTCATGTAAATCTATGATGTATATGAAAAGAATTCAAAATATTTTTTACTTGGAATATTCATGTCTTCATCTTCTCTCCCCATGTATTTCTATGCCAAATGTCATGTGGATCATTGTGGGGTAGAAACTAGTCGAAGTTTATTTTGAAGATACTTGAGTTTTAGTAAAGATATCTGCAATCTGCTCTTTTTTCCCAATGTACTCTAGCTTGATGTTCTTCTCTGTAACCTGTTGCCATAGAAAGTGATACTTGATTAGAATGTGTTTCGTATTGGAATGCATCACTAAATTCTTGGAGATACTGATAGCATTGGTGTTGTAATAGAATATTGAAATGGGCTCATCATACTTCACTTGTATATCATATAATTTTTTCTTCATCCAGAGAAACTAAGCGCAACATGTTGTTGCTGGAATATATTCTTCTTCTGCTAGGGACAACGATATTGATGATTGTTTCTTGCTCAACCATGATGCCAGACAATCACCCAAGTAGAAGGTTGCCTCGCTAGTAGTTCTTCGATCTTGAATGATTCCTTCCCAATCTGTGTCTGTGTAGGTGACCAGAGATATTTCATTCTCTTTTGGATACCATAATGAAAACTCTTTTGTTCCTTTGAGATATCTAAATATCCTCTTCACTACCATAACATGTGTTTCCTTTGGTGTCGCTTGAAACCTTGCAACATGTCCAATTGTCTCCATCACATCCGATCTAGACAGTGACACATAAAGTAAGCTTCCAATCATCGATCTATAGATTCTTTGATATGCATCCTTAGAATCATCATCCTTTCTTAACTTGCAACTGGTATTCATAGGATTACTTACAATTTTCAATATTCCATTCAAAACTTCTTTAACATTTCTTTGATATACCTGGTCTGGGAGACGAAAATACCTTTATATTGTTAACATACATGTAATCCCAAAAAGAATTTCAACTCACCAAGTAAGGACATTTTGAATTCATTATGCATGTCTTTTGCAAACTTCTGACTCATAATGTCATCATTTCTTTCAAAGATAATGTCATCTACATAAACTTCAATTATCAATATATTGTCTTGATCCACTTTTATGTAGATATTTTTGTATGCATAGCCCTTCTTGAATGCTTGTTGTTGTAGATACCTGTCAAATCTTGAATTCCATGCTCTAGGAGCCAACTTGAGTCCATACAAAACTTTCTTCAACCTGTAAACATAATCCTCCTTTTATGATAGTAGAAATCCTTCTGGTTGTTCGATGTAGACTTATTATTCTAATTCTCCATTAAGAAAGGTTGATTTTACATCCCTCTGATACACCTTGATTATTTTGGAACATGCATAAGCTAATATCAATCTGATTGCTTCCATATTGATAAATGGAGTAAAGGTTTCTTCAAGATATATACCTTCAACTTGAGCATATCCTTTATATACTAACATTTCTTTGTTTCTATTTACTTGTCTATCCTTGTTCAATTTTTTTTTTTTTGAATACCCACTTTGAACCAATCATGTTCTTGTTCTTCATCGTTGGGACGAGTTCCCATATATAATTTTTCTCCATATGATCTAATTATTCTTCCATAGCCTTGATACAATGTTAATCATTGCTAGCTTCTTCAAAACTGTTTGGTTGAACTGTGGATAACAGTGTTAGGTGCCTTTGTTCTGGTGAATGTATTCTTATTTGGGTTTGAACTCCTAGATCTTTATTCCCAATAATCTATTTTGGTGGATGATTTTTCTGCACTCGTGAACTAGGTGTATTTGGAGGTATCTCGAGATCTTACTGCTCTTCTTCCTCTTTCTCTACTTTTGGATTCTCTTCTTCTTCTTCTTCTTCTTATTCTTTCAAATCTTCTTCTCCATTATGCTCTTCTAGATCTTTTCTTCCTTCTTTGATCTTATGTCCATTTGTTTCCTCAATTGTTACATTGATGCTTTCCACTATTTTATTAAGTATTATATTGAATGATTTATATGATTTTACTTTTCTTGAGTACCCAACCAATATCCCCTTATCAACTCGAGAGTCAAAATTTCCAATTCTACCATCTTCTCTTTTGATATAGCATTTTCTTCCAAACACTCTGAAATAATTCACATTCACTAGTATTGATTTCCATAACTCATAGGGATTCATATCACTGTTACTTTTGAGCATTCCTCTATTTAGGATATGAACTATTGTATGTACTTCTTGTGCCGAAAATATGTCACCCAACTAGGAATATTCCAACATGGTTCTATCCATTTCCTGCACTGTTCTTTTCTTCCTTTTGAAAACTCCATTTTGCTGAGGCGTCTTAGCTGTTGATAACTATATTTTTATTCCATGTTCACCATAGAAATCCATGAATTCCTTTGATGTAAATTTTCCTCCATTTCCTGATCTCAACCACTTGATTTTCAAATCTGTCTCAATTTCAACCATCTCTTTTTATATCTTGAAGTGTTTGAATGCATCTAACTTCTTCTTGAGAAAGAAAATTGCAGTCATTCTTGTGTAGTCATCAACCAATAGCATAAAGTATTGTTCACCATTTGTTTTTTATTATTTTTATTGTTCTTGGGTTGACCCAGGTTCATATCTCAACAGGTTTCCAGGAAAACACCCCAAAACTATCGACCCTCCTAGTAAACTAGAAGGCAACGCTACACACATGGTGCACAGTGCAGTCTCACCCGAGATAACTTTTATGGGTGATTGAAATACTCAATTGTTTGCAGTCTAGGAATAAGTGGGGATATATGATTGTGTTGTTTCTTCCTTATGCATTATCCTTGTTAATTATTCAATTACTTCTATGATTTATTCATCTTTAAACCTATGCATGCATGTTGACATTTCTAGTTTAACCATTAATTCATAAGTTAATGATCAACATAAAGTAAACATTCATTAAAAATCACACATAACACAATGTTTACCATGGTTCACCCCCTCCAGGGGCTACGCCCACAAATATCTGGCTCTCTGCTCTTTTATTTATTCTACTGCAAAATCTTGCGTTGCGTGCATTACATCTTCAGTAATACAATCAAGATGAGGGTAAGAACCTTATTTGAGGTGAACTATATCACACTAGGATCCTCAGCCTGTGACCTAACCCTCAACACTAGCGTATTCGACTCTTCTACAAGACTTATTACACTAAAAAATCCCACAAAATCATGATAATCAACTCTCTATGTTATGATATGATATCTCTCTATCTCACCCACATATACGCATACCTCCCTTTTACCTAGCCCTCCTCGGTCCTTATTTATACTATTTTATAGGCTTATAGCTGTTACAATCTTGCCAAAAACCCTAGCCCTATCATGGTTAGCCATGAATGCATATGCACGACATTGATTTTCCTCTTGCATGATGCTTTTACGTCTTTTTCTGCCTGCTTCTTTCTTTCCACCTATTGCTTGCACTAAAAAATTAGGTCTTTCTCAAAACAAATCTTTCTCCAAAAATAGGCCCACGCCCAACATAGTCTTCCTTCTAAAAATAGGCATGTGCCTAACAGGCCCCCAACACCAACATGTGGCTCATCTTGGGCCACTTAGGTGGTGTGCGCTCCTTGTACAACCCTTGACAAGATGTGAAACTTTCCTTCTAATTCTTCCCATTTGGATTTCACTTGCACAACTTTCTCTATAAGCTCCTCTACCCTCTGCACTGTGATATGTTCCTTCAGATACTTTGCACTCTCGGCATGGTCCTTAACCATCATTTTGTTCTTCTCCTCCATTTTAGCAATTATTTGCATTTCTTTCTCCTGGATGACTTCTAACTGGGATTGTCTTGCCTGCTTGTGTTGGAAGATTGATTGTTGTCATTGATGTCAACCCTAGTCATGGGTTTTGGACCGCAAGATTGATAAAGGTATTTGGACATGAAGGAAAATGCACATGCATATAAGACACCCATGAATGGATAGTATACATCATGCTGTTTCCGGTGGTATGTGTCACATCACATGGATCCTCATGGTTGAGGAGAAATGAATTTTTGAAGACGACAAAGTGAATTGAAAAAGGAAGTACATGTAGGCCTTGAAAATAATTAAAGAAAATAATTACAAAATGAGAATGTGTCAGGTCGGCCCTAATGTTAAAAGGAAGTGACATAAATGGTATAAATAAATATCATTATACATTCATTTGATAGAAGTCAAATTTCAGAGGGAAGAAGAAGTAAAAGAAGGCCGGATTTCCAGGGAGGATGAAGTCTTTTGGTGATGTGTTCTAAGGTATGTTATTTTCAGGTCATCTTACCATTTTTGCTATAACTTTTTTTCTAGAATGATTCAGATGGTGAAATCGCTATGGTATTGCGAAGACATATCAAGGTACCTCTGGTAAAAACTTCAGCTCTTGATTCTCTATAATTATGGAGATACACTCTGTGGAATATAGGGTTTGTGACCAGTCCTGAAACTAGTCAATAAACAGGTGTTCTGGGTAAAACAGTCATAAATTTTTCATAAAGACCCCCAATGTAGTGGGACCACTTCCATTGAAAAGAGTATAGAATTTAGTTTCTTGTGTGCAAGTTTCAGAATCATATGTTAAATATTGAGCGCGGGGCATGCTGTACAATTTGGGTCTTCTGAACAGACCAGAATTGAATAAAGTCTACCATTCTTTCTATAACCTTTTTTGGGGGAGGATTCAAGGAGTGAAAATTAGAAGAGTTTCAGAGAATACATTGATTAACATTATCTACAGGATCAGAGTACTCCAAGAATTGAATAATTGCAGAAATTGAAGAAGTCTCAGAAAGCATTATCAGGTTCTATGTGATGATTGGTTGATGGTGATGATTTAATGTAAA